>CM077445.1:35414522-35711561 GCA_039654765.1 Mylopharyngodon piceus
ACATTTTTTTTACATCACCGAAAGCCGAATAAATAAGCCATTGATGTATGGTTTGTTAGGATAGGACAATATTTTGCCGAGATACAACTATTTGAAAATCTGGAATCTGAGGGTGCAAAAAAATCAAAATATTGAGAAAATCGCCTTTAAAGTTGTCCAAATGAAGTCCTTAGCAACGCATATTACTTACAAAAATTTTGATAAATTTACAAAATATCTTCATGGAACATGATCTTTACTTAATGGATTTACCTAATGATTTTTGGCATAAAAGGAAAACAATACAATGTATTGTTGGCTATTCCTACAAATATACCCGTGCAACTTATGACTGGTTTTGTGGTCCAGGGTCACAAATATCAAAACCAAGTGGAATCTACAAACAAATAATGCTAGACTTCTCAGAACAAGCAGCTATTTTTTTTCAGTTACTTTCCCAAGATGATGTCTAACTATCTATATATGACAAAGTCTCCATATCAAAGTTTTGCTTGTCAAACATAATGCCATATTTAGACTTCCACTAAATCTCAAAATTTTTAAGTAAATGAAAAAATGCCTATATGCTGTATATCATGTAATTGTTTGATGCTGTAGAGTGATACGATAGAATGTTGTTAAAACTGCATACCTGTACATCTCCGCCTACTCCTCCAACCATGGGATCTTCTTCCAGAACCTTCACCATCTCCACTGAGGAGGCCGGGTCCAACATGGTGTCTGAATCACATACCTGCATCCAACACAATATAGTTACATCAGTAAAGGATACACACTAATTAGTGAAGGTTTTTTGTTTTTAAACTCTGCTCTTTTTCCTTAAAATAAGACCATTCTGAACAAAATGTTCTCAGAAAAATCAGTGTTTGCACCACATATACTGAGGCACCACATTGTTCAACAAGATACATGATGCATCATAATTAATGTGACGTGTTCCTTTAAAGAGATTTATCTTTGCTGCAAATATTATTATTTTCCATAATCACATGTATAGACACCAGATTGTCTTTGTTTGAGTGGTCACAATGAATCAAAAGTGCTGCTAAATATGCTGGGACAAGTCTCTCCTGGAGGTCTTCTTAATCATTAAGTTCTGGCTTACATAGTCGGTTATAGAGCCAAAGATGTAGGCTCATCAAACACAAGGACACACTGTTCAAATATCGATAGAGATTTGGTTAAGTGTTCTAACATTGAAACTTCAAGCAAGCATTGCCCACTAACACTGAAACTTTAAACAAGCACTGCCCAAATGTTCTCTTGCTTTTTCCAGAGAAAGTCATGTATGCCACTTTGCTTTTACAACTAAACCCCACAGTGAGACTAACCACAAGCCAGGTAGCAAGATCAGTGATAAGTTAAACACAATTAGGGCTCTACACTCAGAGCAAAGGTCGGGGATCTCATTGGAACCAGGTGGCATGAGGATAAAATAACATTATTTGTTCAGTCTACAAGGGAGCCCTTACATGATTATCAATGAATGACAGCTACTGGTTTACTGTTCTCAAAGGCCATTCACACAAAATGCTTACTTAAATAATAATAAAAAAAGGTTTAAACACCAAGAATGATAGCTATAATGATAAGTATATTAGCGTCCACACCAATGGACGATAATTATAAGCACGCTGCCACTTTAAATGCTCAAGCTTTTTGAATCCGGGTGGATTTTGATTGGCTGTCAATGTATTTATGGTTTATCAGCTGGAAAAAAAATCATTCTAAAAATGATTCAAACAATATTGTTACTCTGTGTGGTCATTGTTATAGTTGTAGTGCAGACTTCCTATTCTCATAAAATTAAAAAAAAAATTAAAACTTTATCTTAACTTTCAGCTATCCTTAACGTTATTGTCACTGGTGTGAACGGGCCTTAAACTCATGCTGTGTGCTTTGCCCCACCCTCAGGGCTTCTTCTGATTGGTCCAGTGCTTTGAAACTGACAAACTGACTTTGAAGCTGCATTACATGTCAAATGTTTATCCCTTTCTTGACATGGCGTCTTAAAAATGTGATGCTCATGCGTCAAAAAACAGCCAAATATGTCCCTGTAGCACACATTTATAAAGAAAAACAATTAAAAACCGCAACTGTCTGAACCAGCCCTCAGATGTTCATCTAGAGCTTGAATCTTTCTTACATCATAATTGATTGCACAATTGTTTGGATTACATAAGAGGACATTTGATCACTAGTTTTGCCGATAAATCTTCAGGAAGACATTTTGTAGCAAATAGTTTGAACAAAAGTAAATATCCTCATGTAGCATTCTACCAAAGCCACAGAAAGTCTGTTTGTAATGTGAAAACATATGTATACAGCTGTTCTCAACGGTTTGCGCTATTATACAATTCTCTTTTGGTTGTAGCTCGTAAAAATTCAGGAGCGGGAATTACATGTTTAGAATAAACTACCATAGATGAGTCCTTGGTGGTTTAATGTATTTATGTGACTTATTTATGAACATATGACATGTTCCCCTGAGCTAAATAACCACTTGATGTCATGAGCTAATAGTATGTGCTCTGAGATGGCATGGAAAATACCAGCGATCTGTTCTGGAAGTGCCAAAAATAGCCCCGGAATATGCAAACGATTTCCCACAGAAGTCCCTCAATGAACAGCATCAGTGTTAACCGGGAATGTACTTTCCTCACTCTACATGCTTCAGCCTAGCATCCACTTAAGAAGTCACAAAAGCTTCTTTGTACAATTTGCCCCCGTGTACTTGGCTAGGCAAGGCTTGAGCCGCCTGAGAGAGATAGACTCACCTGTACGTAGTCGACACTTCTTCCCAGGGCTTTGAAGGCGGTGTACATGACCTCCCTCTTCCCGCCCCACTTCTGCATGATGCACACACATTTATTGTTGAGAACCAGGCGAGAAATGTGCTGCAGGCTCTCAGCGTACAATTCTTCGGTTTCATCCGGTCCTTTCTGGTGATAGTTGCTTTTCCAAATGTAGGTGGCTACCTTGTCCCGGCCCATGATGTCCTGAAAGATCTCCATCATGTAGCAGTCATCATCATTGTTCCCGTCGATAACCATAATGACCTTTATCCCAGGGTAGGTGAGCCTCTTCACAGATATTAAGCACTTTTTCAGGTAGTTTGGGTCTTCCTGATAGGCTGCGATGCAAAGGGCCAGTGACTTGTTGAGTTTGATCGGTGTTTCCAGGGAGCGCCTCATGTTCCTGTGTTCCAGCAGAGCAAACAAGCTCTGGATGATGAGGTGAATGACTAGAATTGCTCCATAAAGACCAAAGGACAAATAGTTGCCTGCAGTCGTTATGAGCTTATACCCCATGATATAAGCAGTGGAGATTCCCACCAGCAGTGAAATGCCGAACATTGTCGTCCCAACAATCCTTAAGTAGGTGATCGCTTTATCACATCTCATCTGAAAACAACAATAGGACATTAAGGGGTGAATATTCATGATTTTGATTGAACCAAATAAACCAAAAAATAAATTCTTAGTGTTTTCAATTAAAGTCACTGTGGTCCAGTGTTGTTTTGGACCCCGTTGACTTTAATTGTTCCTCAAAATATCTTCTTTTGTGTTTTGCATAAGAACAAAACTCACACAGGTTTGGAACGACATGAGGGTGAGTAAACAATGACAACATCTTCATTCTTGGCTGAACCTTCCCTTTACGAACAGCTTCATGGACAGCACTCATAAATAAAATTAAAGCAGATGTGTGGACAGTTTTGTGGTGGCAATGACAGATTTTTGCTTATATACAAGCATAGAATACATGCATCTGTTCTTGCTGCATAAGCAGCAGTATATTTCAGACAGCATCATATTTCTTCCTCTTTCCTCTTCTTCTGAAGCAGTCTCTATGACCATTTGTTCCAAGTTGCCTAACTAATGCAGTTTCCCATCTGCTTGGCAGACGTGACTATGCAGCACCACCCTCTGACATCATCTGTTTATATCTCCGTGGGAACGCATGAACAGTGAAATTTAGATTTCAGAGGGCTGCACTAAAGACCCTCTGTCTTATAACTGCTGAAGACGGCCATTGTATTAATGATGGCGTCTTGTTTTATCGACTCTCGCCACTCAAATCTCGTTTTTTCTTTGCTGTTATCCCTCCTGGTTTAGATTATACAGCGGTTCTGGCCTGGGAGACAGGCTGATATGATGGACTACAGCACAGTGCGAATCTAACTGGCACGTGTCGCAGCCTTTAACGTCATCCTGCATGTTTACGAGGCCCTCTGGACCCTCAAAAACCCCACCTTATCCAACAGACACGTGCAAGCCTGTTGGATTAAGGGGAGCATGTGGTGTTAATGTCTCAAATGCCTATACTACTCTTGGGGTATCCCTAAACCTGCTTTCATGTCTTGTTTAAACTCAAGATGAACCCAAAAGGCTCATTTGAAAGTTTTAAGACTGCTGACAAGACAAAATGTAGCCCACACCTAAAAGGCCACTAAAGCTAATCACGGTCAAACGGGATTATCAGAAGAATCATTGTCTTTGTGAATGACCTCATTTCTCATGTTTACACAAAATTGATGTGGGCTTTGTGTCTCCAATGATGAATGTTCAGGGTTTACATGTGCAGATTGACTCGTCTTGTTGTGAATGGAGGTGTGCGTCCTATTAGGTAAACCCTTTGATGAAGTGGTCCTGTGTGAAACATTTGCCTTCAATAGATTTTGTCTGACTGAATGAAATATGGTAATTTGCAGTAAAGGTCCATTGACACCAAGGACAATAACTATAGCCATAAAGTTTTAATAATCATTCTAATTCAATGAGAATAGGGAAGTTCACACCACAACTATAACGATAACAACACAGAGGAATGATATCATTGGAATCACTTTAATTTTCCAGCTAATGACCGATAAAAACATTGACAGCCAATCAGACTTAGGAGCATACACTAATAATAAACAGAACATTATCATCCATTGGAGTGGATGGATATAGTTATCTTTGTTATTATCATTCTGAAATAACAGTTAAATAATGTTTTGTTTGCATTACTAGTTGACTATGTCGTATATATATTATCTGGCCATGATCCAACAGAGCAGGGAGGAGATACAGAGTGTCAAGGATCACTGAGAGTTGAATCATCCTCAATGGGGAAAACTGTAACTCCAGCTTTGAAGGTAGATGAAATATTGCCGTGCAAGAAAAGTACATTTGCACTAGCCAAAAGGGACCCAGGCCTCCTGAACACAACCAGAAAATTACTTTGCTTGACTCTTATATATCTGAATATTATTCATCTAGAGAGGATTTTTACACTATGCCTGAATGTAGGGGGAGGAAGATCGCGTAACTTAATGGGGACAGAGGATTTGTTCATCTTTATCCACAGATTTGGAGGAGCTTCCTTTAGACAAAGCTTCATTTGAAACACAATAACTCTTGAATGGCCATCAAGAACAGTTGTTATGCAGCAGGAAATCCATGGCTCATAGCTTAATACTTCTTTGAGGGGAATTGGGTAAAAAAGTAGGAGATAATTTTAATTTAGCAATGGAGTTGTCTTCTAAAATTAGCAAAAAGTACTTTGGTGGTCTGTTGATTAATAAACCGTCATATGTTTTAAATATTAAATTATAAACAAATCTACAACATTATATAATAAGATAAAAATAATTTTAAATGTTAAAATAAAACAATCAGAGTACTTGAAAAAGAAAGATAGCTTTCAAAGATTTTAACTCTATAGCCTAATCGGTTTTCCCATCAAATAAGTTGTTTCACTGAAATTGTGTTGGTGGGAATTTTGGCATTGCGACAAAGCTAGAGACACTGCCTTGTTGCTCGTACTGCCCTTCTGAGATACCCTAGTGTATTCCTAGGCATTGGAGGAAGCTTCTGCTTCTCCTAAGTGGGTGGTTCTGTGGTGGTGGGGAATCTAGGAACTTGGGGAACTGCCACAGCCTCCTCCCAAAGGATCTATCTAACCACTAGCACTGAGACACATCCATCACTCTGCCACGGCTCTGTGGTGTGGCCTTGTCAGACATTATGGTCGCCATGTTGCCTGCTGTTCAGGCTGCTGCCACTAGGCTTAGTGCTAATTTCTGCCTTCAGCCCTGTTTCCACCTTTCAGGACTCTCAAACCTCATTGTACCTCACCTTCAGTCCTAAAAAAATACCTAATGGTTAAGACTGTCACAAGAAATAATGTGGCATTTCCACAAGTTGTAATAAGTGCCTTGAGGGCTAACTGCAATTAGGTTATTGTATGAACTTTGGCAACTAGAAGTCCCCTGGACTTTACACAATTTCTTTTACCTGTGCTAGACTGTGTGGTGAACAGCTGGGTCTTATCCAAGGCACATGGCCAAGGTCATAGCTTTATGACCTCCAACTGCAGCCTAATTTTCAATGACAACCACACACCCTGCACATTTACAACAGGCAATATCTGCAAATGCTGAGGAAGTTTGGCATCAAATTATAACAAAATAGTCTTTTAAAGGGAAAAACATTCTTCACACTGGTTATCATTCTGAAGTAGCCTAAGAGACAGATAGAATTAAACTGCCTTGTGCTATATGACCAGTGCCTCATAATATAACTCTGTTAACGACTGTAAAGAAACATAATGAGAGAACATGTCAGCATGTAAATGTTTGGGAAACATCTACGAAACTAGCATTTTAGGGATGAATTCAAGTATTTTTAAGCAGGGTGCAAATTATGGTGGCAATTGGGGGGTCTGACCCCCCTAATTAAGGCTTGAACCCCCCCAAAGAAAGTCAAAACAAAAGCATGCATTCTTAAAACATACAAGTGTATGGATGGACAATTAGATTACAAGTTAGTCAGATCACATTAAAAAGACTCTGGCGAACAGAAGCCGTGTTCGCTTGAAGAAGTTACCATGGGGATACCGCTTGTGCGCTTCTCGTTAGGCTCAGTTTTGGAAGCTACGTTAAATATATGTTATATATATACCTATCACTTTATGATAGGCTACAGGTTTTGTTTTAAAAAGTATTTTAGAAATAGGCACGCCAAAACATAATTCAGTTTCAATTCGATTCGAACCTACAGACTGCCCCCCTGAAATTATACTGACAGAAAAATGGCATTTGTATAAAAAGTTAGTGTTTAGTTTATATCATTTTACTTATATTACATGGTGACTCCCGAGAGAGCCTACTGAAAAGCGTCATTACGCATCATTACTAGCCTGCGTCACCATCAGTTTTACGGCTGCTGCTGGATTGCGCGCAGTATCTGTTCTGTTCTGTTATTGGTCAGAGTGTCCAGATGGTGTTTGATTAGCCTATAGCCCTTGTAGAATTTCAAATACCCAGTAAATGTTGCTCTAAATGCATTAAATTGATGTTCTTTAGAAGCCAAACTGTAATCGAGAAAATAATGTAAAAACCTGTATGAAACCTGTCAGAAAGAGCAATAATGCTGTGAAAATAAATAAATAATGCTAAATGAAAATATTAGGTTATTTATCAGCTGTAACTGTCTTGTTACTGAGAAATATGGTGAGAGAAATTAAATACAACCTGTTGGACCTTGGAAAAAAATGGCACGTGTAAGTATTGCAAACGCGTATGGCTGAACTCCATTCATTCAAATGTATCCCCCTCATGATTGTTTAAAATTCCATTACAACATGAAATGCGTGCAAAGATAACTATTAATCAAGCAGAACAAAGTAGCCTATATTATTAAAAAGAATTATAATGATCTTACCTTGGAGCAGCTATGTGAAGATGTCCCGTTAGTTTAACAGGGATGCTGTCTGACGAGACTCTGCACGTTCCAGACACTTTACAAACCTTCCCATACAAGTTTTTGGGCAAGAGAACAGAGGAGACCGACATGGAGCATTTAAAAACTCCTTGCTTCAAATTGCAAAGATGTGCAGTATCCACGTTTTCCATATAACGAATGATCATTCAAGTTTCACGCCTCCTCCAGTACATCATATATGGTTTGCATCAGTCTGCTGTGATGAGGTCTGTTGGAGCATCTTGGCAGTTCATTCTGACTTTGTCAGCTGATAAAAGAAAAAGAAAAAAGTTATCCAACAGTAGTCAATGTTGGTGACTCAAAATGTAATTCATTCAAGTTTTTTCCAAGCGCACAGATTTAAGTGGTGAACTGTCCTATTCTGCGTCTAATTTCTTTCAGACGCTTTAGGTTTATGCTTCCTTTAAGTCATACATGTGTAAGACTCTTTTAACCAGGCAGGGTTTTGGACTTGTTTTAATAAGGGGGTTGGTTCGGGGGCGAGGAGGAGCGAACATCTAAGAGAAAAAAAGTGCTGCCCATTCAAACTTCCGAAATGGGGGTGGGTATGAGTTTATCAAGCAATTAGCCAAACAGTCTTCAGCTAAAAACTGTAAGTTGTAAAGATATTTAAAAAAAAAGAAAAAAAAAGTAATAAATAACAACAATTCATTTTAAAAATGAAGAATAATAACCATAAAATGTATTAATTAATTCATTTACAAAGCGTATATAATTAAAAAAAAAAAAAAAGGTATTTTAGACAATTGTAGGTATTTCTAAGCTAAATGCATTAATAATCAGTTGATATTTTGGCAATTGTAGCTATAGGTAGAACAGATACCTTTAATAAAACGTGCCTGAGAACTTTTTAATAGTCATTGATTCTCAGTTGCGCTTGTGATTTTGAGGGCAGGCAGCGTATTTACCACTAGAGCGCGCCACACAATTCTAAATCTGTTCACATTCACAGCAGTGAAAGTTGGTTTGTAATAGGCCTACATGTCAGTGATGCAAACCGTAGCGCAGGCCAAAAGCAATGTATCAATATTTTTGATATATACGTACAGCTATTCTTTTAAAATATGTACTTTCTTTCTTTCTTTCTTTCTTTCTTTCTTTCTTAGAGCTATTAAGTTTTGAGTTTGTAGTACTCATGCATGTAATTACTCTTAACTTGAAGTACTGAATTAGATAACTCATACATTTTGATAGCAATTAACATTGAAGATTTAGTTAATTAACTTTTTTATTTTTAGTTTTTGCAAATCAAATGAGTTATTTACTTAACTGTAAACCAGAACTCAAAAAAGCTGAATGAGAATTTTTTTAAGTTAATAACTTAATTTTAACTTTAAGTTAAGAAATTTTTATTTTGTACTCATACATTTTTATTGTTCTTAACTTGAAATATTTGAGTACACTATACATTTAACTTAAAATTATGAGGATATCTCAGTGTGAATATTTTGCTAGCTATAACAAACTAATTCAGAAAATGAATTAGCAATAGCATGGTATAGCAATTACTGAATGAGTACAGCAACTTAAAACATGTAACTTACCTGCTCTCAAACCAAGCAGCATGCACCACTTGTCACCATGATGATAGCTCTCCAAAAACCCATATTAATAGCAACTCTTCTAAATTAGCATAACAAAACATTAATCACTACTAAATCTCCCTTACCATTAATCTTGCACAAAAACCATTATATAACACTTGATTTTAGCATTTACTTTCCTTTCGAGTGCCATGGGCAAAGCATGGGCAAAACAGTTCAGTTTACTTGAAATATGTCAGTGCTGTGAACTCAAAAGTAAAAGAAAGTGTTAAATACTCATAACAGTTAATTTAACTGAACTAATTTGTTTAATTTAAGTTTGTCCTACTCAAACTAATTAAGTATTTTGAGCATTAGGGTTTACAGTGTGGGCCACTTGTTTATTTGAGCAAGGATTTACAGTGATGGACCAAATAAGCAACCGAGCTAGTTACCATGCTATGTGTCTCTGTAGGATAACCTCCACTAAAGCATGGCAAACACGAGGGCACTGGACTCCTCCAGCAGACTGCAGAGGTGCTGAAGGATGGAGGCTAATGAGTCCCGGCTTCACGGTTGGGGTTTCTTTGACCCTTAACTGACTTTGATGAAGAGCAACCACATGTTTTGCTGACTCATTTAAAAAACGCACTACTAGTGTCTAGTACAGTATTGCATTGTGTTCCATACGTATGGATCTTATCCTGTCAGGCGCACTAAACATCACCTGGGGGTTTGTGTCTCTTATATGGGGCTAGAAATATGAGATAGCTCACTTTTTAGTTTTAGTTGCGCAGTTCGTGGTCTTTCTTGATTTCACTGGGAACAATGGCATCATTGAGAGGACATGTGCAACTCATTTTGCATTTTGTTTAGATCAGAGACACTGATATTGTTATTGTTCTCTGTGTGTTTAGCTCTAGAACATGATGAAACAGGTTTTGGCACCACTGGTAGTTTCAAATGTTGAAACGTGTAAGGTGCCATATCCGCTACAGTTGGCATCTTTCCAAAATCTGCTTCTACACTTCATTATCAGCCCAGAAATCGTCTACACAACCTTCTCTCACAGTCAAATTTTTCGACATCTAGGGTGGTGGACAGGAAAGAAAGTTCAATGTGAATGAGAAATGTGAAAGACCCAGTCATTAAGAGTGATTGCTGCTTATCTGCTGCTCATGAATTATGTCTCCCCTCAGGACCCCTTTAGTCTGGCCTTAATTTGTATTTAAGATAGTTCTGCTCCTTTACTAAAACCACAAATGTTAAACAAATATGCCATTTAACAGTGGGTAGAGTTGAATATTTTCTTTTGGAGGTTGATCTTCACCGCCTTTGAGATGATTGCTCAATTCCTCACTACTGAAACAATTCTCTGATGAAATATATAATTGTGAACAAACATAACTGTGAACCAAAAAATAATAAAACATTTTATTTTATTGAATAGATGTCATCAACGCCTTTGCACAACATGCCAGGGAAATTTTGTTTTGTCAAAGGAAAAATCCTCATTTTCTATCTATCTATCTATCTATCTATCTATCTATCTATCTATCTATCTATCTATCTATCTATCTATCTATCTATCTATCTATCTATCGGTCAGTCTGTCTGTCTGTTAGTCAGTCAGACTGTCTGTCTGTCTGTCTGTTTTTTTTTTCTGAGTCAGTCAGTCTGTCTTTTAGTCTGTCTGTCATCAGTCAGTCAGTCTGTCTGTCTTTTTGTTAGTCAGTCAGTCTGTCTGTCTTTTTTTCAGTCAGTCAGTCTGTCTGTTGGTCTGTCGGTCTGTCTGTCTGTCTGTCTTTCTGTTAGTTAGTCAGACTGTCTGTCTGTCTGTCTGTCTTTCTGTCTTTCTTTCTGTTATCAGTCAGTCAGTCTGTCTGTCTTTTTTTCTCAGTCAGTCAGTCAGTCAGTCTGTCTGTCTGTCTGTTGGTCTGTCTGTATGTTGGTATGTCAGTCTGTCTGTCTGTCTGTCTGTTGTTTAGTCTGTCTGTCTGTCTGTCTGTCTTTCTGTCGTTTAGTCTGTCTGTCTGTCTTTCTGTTATCAGTCAGTCAGTCATTCTGTCTGTCTGTCTGTCTGTCTTACTTTCTGTCAGTCAGTTAGTCAATCAGTCTGTCTTTCTTTCTTTCTTTCTTTCTTTCTTTCTTTCTTTCTTTCTTTCTTTCTTTCTTTCTGTCAGTCAGTCAGTCTGTCAGTCAGTCTGTTAGTCAGTCAGTCAGTCAGTCAGTCTGTCAGTCAGTCTGTTAGTCAGTCAGTCAGTCAGTCAGTCTGTCTGTCTGTCTGTCTGTCTGATTTTCCATCTGTTAGTCAGTCAGTTAGTCAGTCAGTCAATCAGTCTGTTTGTCTGTTAGTCTGTCTGTCTGTCAGTCAGTCAGTCTGTCTTTCTGTCAGTCTGTCTTTCAAAAACGGCTTTGTCAAATTTAAATTTCTTTTTATTTTTCATATCATTTTCATTTAGCTTCTTTACATTTCACTTTGACAAAATTTAATAGTAATAAATTGCAATCACATTAAAATTCAATTAATATTCAGGAATTTCTCAATTCATTTCTGACTGGCACACAACTCTGGCTGAGACTGATGATCAGAGATTATAATGTGGTTTATAGTAGCTTGGTCATGGCCAGTGATCTTCCATCTTGTAAGTGAAGATTGGACCTCTGCTCCTGTGTGCAAGCGCTCCGTATTGACAGTGAATACTGTGTGAGTAATGAGGGGAAGTGCCTTTTGAACTTTAAAGCAAAGCACCTTACTCACATTTTCCAAAAGTGCATCCGGTGGCTCGGCTATCATCTGTGGTCAATAACTGGCCCTTTCACTGAGAGGTGATTATCATCAGACGATCAGACGTGGGAGAGCTGCTCTGAGAATGAGGGCATTGAGCACAGAGTGTGCCTCTCCAACATGTGTTTCCTCAGTGTGTCACTGTATGTGTGGGGGTGCACATGTGTGTAATGTGTGTGTGAGAGAAAAAGAGAGTAAAAATCAGGTCCACTATACTCCACCCTGCCTGTTTTACAGTTTCCATGGTGAGTGATGTTAGCACAGCACCGAACAGAATTACGACTGATTTCATTATAGAAATGCAATTTGAATACTATCCTCGTTTCACTAAGCTTTCAAGACAGAATGCGATGTCAGGTCACCCTTAAAGTGACATTACAAATTCAATACAAGTTAAGCTTGATTAACAGCATTTGTTGTATGTTAATTGCCACAAAAATTATTTCGACTCATCAATTTCGACTATATATATATATATATATATTATGGTCGTTCTAGAGTTGTTATTACTAAGAAACTATAAAACTAGCATATCTTTAAATAGAAAAGATAGTAAGTTATTTTTTCACTCTAAAATCATGTTAACATGCATGTTGTTTATGTCTTGTGACATAAACAAACAGTGAGTATTTTAATGTTAACAGATTGTCCCCATTCACTTCCATTGTAAATGCTTCATTGTAACTCAGTTGTTTGATTTTTTTAATGAAAGTCCCTGGAATATTCCTTGAATCGAAGTTTGCCTCATTGAAATATGCAGAAATATTAGCCCACTGGATATTTTGTTTACCTGTTTTCGCACAGAACTAAGAGGTTTCCTGTCATAGGAAATAAATGTGGTCTATGTGCTTATTATTTTTGGCTTTTATGTCCTATACTTTTTTCTTCTGTTGTTGCTGTACATTGTCATTACACAGAGATGGTTATTAGGCTAAAAAATACAGACTATTTATTTACTGTGACATGACATAGTTTGCCTTAATGGACAAAATATCAAATTACACACCAAAACCACGTGGAGTGGATGGGACCAAGGAGCTGTCAATATTTGAGGTTTCACAGGGGTGAACGAAGGTGGATCGGTTTCTTTGTGTTCATTATGGTTTTAATGGAGCTTAGGGGGTCAGAAAGTTAACCACAGCTGTTTGGGCCGACAGGAAATGCGAGTGCTTCTGTTTATAGTCTCACTTCCACATTGAAGCACTTCTCTAGGCTTCAAAGCAGCTTTACTGCATGAGTATCCTGCCTGTAGGCTAAATATTCGTGGTTCTGGCCTTTGCCAGTGCAATTACATTATTTCTCATAGAAGACTGCTCATTTTCACTCTGAAAGATTGCAGCAAACACCACTGATGCAATAGTGTGATGACTCCTGTAAACGGTTGTGATGAAGCATATCATCCAATTACAAAGCCAATCCCTTCTGTTCCTGCACTAACAGGCTGAGAAATATGGATTGGATGAGTAGGAGTGCACATGTATGAACAAAAAACCTATGTTTCATATTTTAACAATTTTCTTGTTAAAGTAAATAATTAAATAAACTACATTAAATAAACTACAATTAAATAAACTACATTATGTATTAAATACATTTCTCATTTTATAAATATATATATATTTAAAACATTACATTATTGGACAGGCAAATTAGTTATTTTCCAATGTCTCACACCTTGTTTTTAAAGGTGTGTTCTCATGGTTCTTTTGATCCAGACAAAAAGAGAAAATTATACATTTAGTCCTTTAGGTTCGTTTAGCGTTCACACTGTCATTTTTAATACAGAACTTAAAGCTACAAAACAAAAGGCATAAGGATAAGGTCACAGCCTTATTGAATAGACTTTTTTGATGTATGTTTTGCAATGGAACTTACCGAACATCCAAAACAATACTGTGTGTTGGGCTAAATGCACTCGTTCATGGTGGTATTTTATCAGTTGAGAACTCACAAAGAGCTCATAAAATGTGCAAAGGAGTCAAAACAGCACTAGGAATTCCTCGGTCACACACACAAATGAAGATCTGATGTAAGGAGATACCTGTTCTGATGCCTGTACCGAACTGTAATGGGCAACATAGCTCCTATGATGACAAGAACCAGGTATGTGATTTTTAAGGATCGCATCATGTGACATCACATCCTGTTTTTGCTTCGTTTAGATACTTTGATCCATGTTGTGTTCACATTTCAGTCGAACCACACCAGAGTTTGTTTAGAAGTGGACTGAGACCTACTTTTTCAGGGATTTCGGTCCACTTGTTTGGTAAGCACCAGGGTTTGGATGGCAACATTCACACTTATTCAAGTTATTCAAATGCGAACACACCCATAGTTTCTGGCTCAAAAAAAATTTTTTTGCTGTTTTTTTTGTACTTTATCCAGCTGTGTTAACGCAATCTGTTTTGCCAGCTTCGCCTACTCTGATATGTGGTTTGGTGACTCACAAATAGTGATACTCCAAACTTGAATTGCTTAGATGGTAGGATAATTCCATATTATTATACATTATTTAATGTTATATTGTTACACTGGCAGAAAACTTGTTTTTCTTTCTTTCTTTCTTCATTTTATTTATTTATTTAATTTTATTTTAGCTTCACTTAGCTTATCTACACTCAGGGTTGGGGAGGACACCATTCAGGGCTGTATAAATGTTTTCAAATAGCAGGGGATGTGGCACAATGGCCAAAGGTGTTAAACGAACATCACCATTTGTTAGTCTGATCAATGTAAAGTGCATTACTATTGACCTCTAGGGCAGACTCAAACAAGGACTCGACAGAGATCAGAGAGTTGGACAGCACACCTAGGTCACAAAGTGAAAGTCTTCAAGTCAAGTACATCTCTCACTTAATTGTTGAGTCTTTGGCATTGATGTGACATTGACTTCAGCTCTGAGAGCACTGTTTTCCTCCCTGTTCTGTTCATGACACATCCTTGATGTGACAAAACAGCTCCGCCTTAAACAGAGCATTAGAAGGACTCTGAGGATTTACACTTTAAGCAACACCCAAGCTTGTTCTTATCACCTCAGCAATGATCTGCAGCCCTCTTGGGGTCTCCTCTGTCTGTCGCGCTGGCCCTATCACCCCTATGAGCTCATGTAGTGTGATAACAGTCCTGTTGAGCTGGAAAAGTGAGTGACCACTATGAAAGTGAACCCTTTTTTATGAGCTTTGGCTCTTCCGCCTCCCCCAACCTTGTGAACCCCAAATGCAGTGGGTCAGCAGTGTCAGAACAATGGCGTAAAGTCACCACCCACTTCCGTTCTCTCTAGAGGGGATAAAAAACAGCCAGTCTGATTAACAGCATCAAGGATTGTTGCTCATTTTGTGAAACACTGTTTCTTACAGAACAACTCAAGCAAGAACATGAAGGCTTGTTTTGAATCACTCTCTCATTTCAAGTGAATTTCTAATTGAGTTTACATGACCATATCAAATTGTTGCACGACAAAATCACTAGATCTGCGGTTTGATACTATGATGTTGCAATATTACAGAGAACAAAAGAGTCTGCTTTTTAACTCACGCACGTTCTCACAGAGCCGTCCAGCTCTGGTTCTGTTCAAAGACGTGCAAAGGGACACTCCAGTTTCAAACATCTAGGAACAAAATAAACCAATTTGCCACAGAAAAATAAACCGTTTTCTAGCTAGTATTTATTTCTGTTGGAAGCAAAACTATTTCACAGTTTACATTGGGAAGTACGACTTTTACCTGTGTAATGGTAATGTTACGACAGCTGAGCCTTTGTGACCTTTGCTAATTTGAGTCGCGTCTGGTTTTGGATCACTTCCTGCTTCTGAATAATAGGGAGCACAGGGGGGAAAGAAATTGTTCACAATCTATCAATTACTTTGTCAATTTATCAACATGAAAGACAAAAAGCTTTTTAAAAGAATAAATGCAATCAGTTCAGACTATATTTGGATATATTACATGTTTAAATAATAAAACATCACACTTAATAAAATGTTTGATTATTATTCACTTCATACTCAAAAAAAAAAAAAAAAAAACTGGAAACATTGCTGTGTGAAATATGTTTGAAAATGTAGAAAGTTTTCTGTGAGGGTTGTGTTTAGGGGTAGGGGTAGGGTTAGGGGATAAAATACATATACGGTTTGTACAACATAAAAACCGTCATGTCTATGGAAAGTTTACATGATTATTTTTCTTTTTAATTGCTTGTCCAGTTGTCTCTATGTGATTACTAAAGAAGATAATAGTACACTTTGCTACTATTGAGAGAAGTTGTTGGTTTTAATACAGCCATCACATCCAAAGCTGTGCCACTGCAGTGCAGCTGGAAGTGTTTACCTGCTGATATATGGCCGGGTCTTTAGAGCTGATTCAAACTGTGAAAGAAAGCCTTTTCTGTTTAGTGTTTCTAACAAACTCTTCCAGATTACATTCAACACCCTAGTGTACTGAAAGTCTTGCAAGTCGCTTGTTTGGCCTAAATTGAGGTTTTTTAGGGAAGAGAGTAATCCTAAAACCATAAAAAACATTTTGAACAGTTTGAGGAAAGAGACCAACACTCAGAAGTAATAATACGTTTCCAAGAAATATTGCAAAATACATCTACTTTGTATATATTGAAAAAAAGTGCACATCAATAGAAAATATTAGACGTCACTCCAGCAATAAAGGCTTAGTGTGTGGTAGTTTTTTGTGTGTGTGGACAAAAGGATGCGCAGAGTTGACATTGATGGTCATCAATGGGGGTACATGCTGAGAGATGTTCGTAGTCTGATGGGGGTCTGCATGTGACATTTCCCAAGCCAGTGGAAATGAAGAACATATTTTTGAAACCAGAGTGGTCCTTATACACACTGGGAACATCTGGTTGAATCACTTATCATGCTGTAGCAGCAAGAATGGAGTCATTGTTCCTAGGCTTTTATGATCTATACCACCAAACATATCCTGCAACAGAGGTCTAATCCATAGATAGGGTTGCGTTGGCCAATTTAAAGCCTTTCGATGAAAAAAGTCTTAATGCTTCTGCTGAAAATGGTAAAATCCCATGCGGTCTGTCCTTAGTTGCATCACATGGATTTACCCATTAAGACAATATAAACCTAATGTATGGAAATGTTCTGCTGATAATCTATATGCTGAAAATGATGATTCCCTTTATGGATGTTTCACAACATCCATCAATTCTCCATCTCTAGCATTGCGGAGATGCAGTTTCACAACAATTTAATAATAACAATTTTACTTTTTAAAGCATCTTTCCCACAATGTAATGGTCTAAACAAATTTGATTAACTGAGTAATTATTTTAGTTTATAAAGACACTAATAATAATAATAATTACATAAAAGAAAATACAAATAATAATAATAAATAACAGAAAAATATATTATATACAAATTTTATTGTACAAATAATAATTTTAGTTTAAAAAATACAAACTATTAAAGATAGTTTAAAGACTTTTAAACTATTGGGACTTTTAACTATTAAAGATACTTGTCACGTGTCGGTGGCTGCAATGAATCGCATGATGATAGAGAATCCAAGAAACAGTCTTTAATAAGTAAATCCAACAGGAATAGGAAAACTCAGGAGTAAGAATACACAATCACGTATAACACAAACAAGACCGAACACTGAACAAAGAGAAATAAGGGCTTAAATACGCAGACTAGATAATCAGCAGGAACCAAAGCAGATGCGTGGCTAATTTGAAACTATAGAAACTAATAAGCAAAGGGAACAAAGGAAAACCAGAACTATGAATTCATTTTTATTTTTAAATTTTGTTTACATTTTATTTTTAAAATTTTATTAATTTAGTGTGGTTTTATTGGTTTTGTTTTTTAACTGTATTTTTTTTAAATGTCTAGATAGTTTTTTATTATTTTTTTATTTAAGTTTTAGTTTTAGTTAACTATAATAACCACACTGTTGTTTTTGCTGTTGTAAGAAAGGAGGAAATACAGCACAATATGAAAGAAATAAATCCATTTTTTACTGAAAACAGTTCAGTCACAGGTGAGTTTTTTTCAATATCTCTTAATATATATTTCCCCCCCCCCCCCCCACACACACACACATTGGCTTATACACCTATAAGACTTTCTTAAAGTCATGATGAGTTTCTTGTTGTTTGTCATAGTTAAAATCCATCTTATAATCGTCAATGTTTAAAACAAATCTTTCCACCGAATGTCTCAACAATTGTTGGCCATCTGCTCCTCACACACACCTAACATTCACTTCGTGTTTGCTGAAGTCATTCCTGCCATTAGCCGTTGTATAATGCGTCATTCGAGAGCTCCCCCTCTTGTTAAAATCAGACATCAAACAGACAGCGTTCTGTTCAGAGGTGCTCACAAATTACCACACGTCTGACACAAGCTGGTGCTGATGTCATATAGCCCTGGTGGTCGCTGGGTTCACGAGGGGCTGGTCTCAAGAGGTTTCCCTTTCAGCTGCCGGTGATACCTGTCTGCTGACGCCACTGAACCCAAACATGACCTCACACCACTTTCTAATTAGAGTCCTGGGAACTCCCTATAACAATTTCCCCTTCACTACAGCACAAATGAACACCAACTCTTTAAGCAATAGATTCAATATAGGATAAAGCGGTTGAATTGTGAGTTAACTGTGCTGTTTAGTTATGCTTGCTGCATCATGGATTCCCTCATACACTCCGGGGTTCCCTTACTCCTTTATGCTCATTCACACTCTTCAAAAATGGCGCTGATTGTTCGCAGACTAAAATATATAGATTAAAACGTATATATATATATATATATATACATATATATGTATGAAAGATAGGATGTACTGAATGTTAGCTTGGTTATTTTGCTGTAGTTCCAACCACGCAAGTGTGTGATGCTGTTTGCGAATGTTAGTTGGAACTGTGTTTTCGGGAAATGCCAAATCGTTGAACTATGTTGGTAACATCAGAACCTGTGCAATGTTCAGTGAATCGCTGTACAGAGAAATTACGGATGTAAGAAATGATGTAACAACATCCCGAAAGCTTAATTATTAGTGATTTATGAACCTCAACAAAACCTTAAAAGTTGGTCTCATAGATACTAATGATGCCACTGGGGCTAGTACTGCCAAATATACAACTTCCGGTTGTGGACATGTCTCACCGAATTTTTTTCGAGCATGCCCTTTATCATGTAATAAAGGGCGGAATTCCTTGTATAGGCACTTCTCCCTGATAAGTGTGCATACACACATCACCCAGAGCAAGCCCATCAACGCGCTTCGTTCGGGATTTGGAAGCCGAGAGATTTTTCAACAATGGGTGCGTCTCAATTAGCTCCCTAGTTCAGTAGTCAGGGCACTGATCAGGGAGTCGGGCACATTCATTTTCACGATATACTGATTCACGACCTAGGGAGCTGGGGAGCTGATTGAGACGCAGGGAATGTCACCAAAGGAGTGTGTTTTTGGTTGTGAGGGAAAGATAACCTTTTTCAGCTTCTCAAAGAACCCAGCGTTAAGGGAACAGTGGATGAAGTTTGTTTTTCCGGGGCAGCAATGGAGTTGCACACGTATGTTTGTTTGTTCCTGTAATTTCGGTGATGAATGCTTTGTAAACAAGTCCCAGTTTGGCGCTGGATTTGCAGATCGCGGGTGGTGAGTAAAACTGCATCAGATGTCTGTGTTTTGTTGGAAATCGGCACGCAAGTGCATAAATTGTAAACAACATGAACGTTTTTGTTCCCTTTTTATTTATAATGATGTCGCAGCTTGCAGATGATCTCTACGCAAAAGCTGCGCACACTCGTGACACTTTAGCTCTGCCCATGGCAGGCACGCCTCCAGGAGCTCGGCTTTTTTCAGAAAGACTTGGTACAGCGTATGTATCTTTTATAAATATGATAAAACTAAAGACTTTTCGGAGATATGAAGGATGCAGTACTATTCTATAGGTACTCAAGATTAACATGAGATTGGCAGAAACTGTGTGTGATACACCCCCCCCCCCCCCCTTTAAGTTGGTCCTTAGCTGGTCATGAGCTGGTTTAAGCTGGTCAAGTGCTGGTCCTAAGCTGGTCTTAAGCAACTAGCTCCAGCTCAGGAACAGCTTGTAACCAGCACAGGACCAACTTAAACCAGCTCATGTTCAACTAAGGACCGGCATTAACCAGTTCAAACCAGCTGCCATGCTTCAAAACATAACTAAACAGCATATTCTGGTTTTTCCAACAGGGGTGATTGATGCTGAACTCTTATAGTGATTTGTGTACTGCTTTGTGGCACCTGAACTTTCAAAACTGAGAGATCTTGGTCTAGATTGTGCTATTCTAGATCTGTTATGTATCGTTCTTCATTTCTTATGGCCTAGTTCATCAGTATTTAGCCAGAGCAAACAGAGAGAGTATCCCCACAGAAGATGACGTTCAGGGTGGGAGCTGTTTTAATTTGGACGGCAGCGCTCAATTTTGCCCACAAAAGTGAGCCGTGCTGTCAATGTGTTCCATTATACCACAGTTATTACTGTTTTATGGTCCCATGAGATCACCAACAGCTGTATTTCTCTAAGGAATTTCACAGAGATTGTCACAGGACACAATGTGTCGTCTGTCGAAATGTGCTTGATTTGCGAACTGTACTCTTTTTTTTATTCCCATTGGCAATGTTCATTCAGATTACATTTTCTAGAGCACTCACAGGCCAGATACTGGACAGCTAAGCTTCTTGTGTGTGGATTTTTTTGCTTTTTTTTTTTCAATGTTCAACCATTGCCTATTTTTGAGAGGAGTTTCAGTGAATAGCAAACGTACAACCTTGACCTGGTACTAACTTTAATTAAATATAATATGGAATCAAAATACTTTTCGTGTCCTGCAAAGTGTCTAACAAACTGGTAACCAAAGACATTACCATTGATCCATTCATCAGTAAATACATTTTGAAGGCCCACGTTCTCACTGTATCAGCGTATATCTTTGTGAAAAAAAAAAAGAAGTACACTTAACATATGTTTAAAAGAATATACAAATTGAATATACAAATGTAAGGTTTTCCGGCACATAACTTCATGTCAATTGCAATCCAATTAAAATATATTATAGACATTATTTGACATTATTACAAAGTGCACTATTTAAAAGTATACCTAAGTGTCATGAAAGAGTACCCTCTTTAAGTACACTTAAGTGGCATTTTATTTCATTAATATTATACGCAACTACAGATTTAAAAATACATATACTTTGAAGTACACTACAAGCGCAGACTAAATTTAATACAATTAAGCACACTTCTTTTTTCACAAGGGTAAGCATATACAATGAACATTAATCAAATAAAGTTCACTTCATCAAAGTTGGTTTGATGAGAAAATAATTATAGTTAATAATAGTTGACTCACATGTTGTTGGATCACCATCCTAACCACTGAAACTTAACATGCCCTGGAACATGCCCTTGTGTAAATTATATGGAATTCTGAGTCACCTAAAATCTAATTTCCCATCTGTTTAATGAAATAACTGTGACATACGCTGTCCAAATCAGGTACTGTTTATTTTGGCTGTTTCACAGAGCAAGCCAAATGGAAGTGCAGAAAAAACAAAAAGCTGCATTGTGAAATTACGAATTAAGCTTGAATTCTCATCCCACACAGATTGACTGTTAATAATTTACTGAGCATTTCTAAAACAAACCTGCACTGGATTACATAATCATTCGAGCTAATGTAGGTCAGGAAATGCTTGTGCTGCAATGCTTTTTGATTGTGTTTTAGTAGTAAATGCGTGACATGGGATGAGCCACAGCACTTTCTTTGGTAAAGGCTGATGTGGTGAAATATTTATTTTAGTAAAGAATGAGTGTTTACAGAAAATTCCTTTGAATTCAGCTGGGAAACACTGTTTAGGGAGCTGAATTGGTTGCTTTTCTCAGGTTAACACTTCTTGCAAACCATGAAAGCATATTCACAGAGAATTATTTAGCCCTTTGGCTTTCCTCCAAAGCATGAGAGAAATAGTTAAATTAAAGAGTCTGGAGTGAATGGCTACCCCCTGTCAAAGTTTCTACACCCCTTTAACCGTCAGAGACCCAAACCTTCATGCGCTGTCCCTTTGAATCATTCATCATGTATTTTCCCTTAAAAGCTGTGGCTTTTAAAAAAATATGTGTGTCTGCAAAATTTGCATGTTGTAAAACTATTATAGTTAAATATATACACAAACACACAGTCCTTCAATTTTAAGGACACTGTTGCTCAACAGTTTGTTGCCTCATAATTAACTTTTGATATTATAAACATGTTGGGGTCAGTAGAAGTTGGTTTGTGATCTTTGTCATTAGTGGTAATTGAAGGACATTTGTACAGACTTCAGTCATGTGATGAGCATAAACTCAATAAAAACATGACCTCTAACATTTAATCAAATTTTAGTCTGATCTAAGCCTTTGTCCTGCTTTGAAGTCCTATAGTTTTAGAAAGTAAATACGGATGTTCCCATGACAAACATCAAGCTCACAAATATTTGCACAAATAAAGAACTCACAAAGAGTGGGTAAAATAATCATATTAATATTTTTATTACTTTATATTACTGTTTTTAAGATTGAATGAAATATAAGTACATCTATCAACATTCCTCTCGCTTCATCTGCCAACTTGTAATTAACTACCAGTGCGTCAAAATGTAAAATAGTTACAATTTGCCATTATATTGTGTTGGAATATCTTAACCTTGTTAGAGATACAGAGCTTTTAGGATGTTTGTATTTACATCAATCCACCAGTGACATGTTCAGTGTGTTATCGCTGCTAGAGGCTAAGCCCAAGACCTCCATGTGAGGGTCTCAACTGTATATTTGACCTGGTTACCTCATGGTGAGCCATGTGATCGTGAAACCCCAGTCCCAGATGTCCACTCACCCACAGGGTCTCCAGAGGTTTGGTTTTCAGATCTTGTGTGGCAATATTTGTTATTAAAGTAAGAAGGTTACTTCCTCCTTGAGAGAAGGTGTTCTCCGACTGCATCTAACTTGAGGAAAGAGTCTGTCTTAAAGTAAACACAAACATCCATTATTAACCACATAAGAAATAGACAGCAAATTTGCCTTTTTGCTTCACTTTTCCAACCCAGATGACTTGACCATCTGGAAACAGCAGTCACATTGAGTGCAAAGTGAGCTTTATTAGATTGTGACTTATTTAAAGACAACCAAAGTTATAATCAGGTTTGAGTCATGAAAATATTATCAGATTATGCTGTGATATTTCAACCTCACTGGTGCTGGAATTTGTTTTAGAGAGTAGCTCATGTGTCCTCTCGAGTGCCTGTGGAAATTCAAGAAAAAGATGTAGCAGTAGCCTCACTTACCCTTAGAAATGTGATTTCAGTGTGATTAACCAATGGCTATTGCTAAACTAATGATCCCAGTATCCTCCCCTGTTTGAGTTGGATATTCCTGGGTTTTATGTTTTGTTTGGACATTCCATTAAGCTGAAAATCTCTTCCTCAGTGTGAAAGCTGGTCCATCAAATCCTGCCATGATTCAAAAAAGCCTTTCAGGTCTTCAAAAGGTCAAGCTTTTACACTGCAGGTTAGTAGTGGCCATGTTTCAGTCTCTTCACAGCACTAAGATTTGAGAGACTTACATCTTGTGTCCAGTGGGACTGTAATAGCTCCATTTATCCTCATCCTTCATGATTCATGCCCTCAGGTTCTTTACGGTGCCTGAAATTTTAATGTGCAGAGCATAGTAATATGGTTCATGATTTACAGTGCATACAAGCTACTCTATTTCATGTTTTGTGTATGTTGCCACGTGCTGAGAGAGATTTAGGGCTTTGTTATCATAGACTTTGACTCACAGCCAAAGTTACACCTCATTTCATATATGACCCATATGATATAAAACACACTATTGCTAAATTTCAGGCTAATTACTCAATGTCAGCCTTTCCAAAAGTCAAATGATTCTTTTACCATGTACATGCAGATTTACGATACAAACATCTTGAACATTTGTTCAAGCCTGAAAATAAATAAATAAATAAAGATCAGCAGTTTGTTTGACAATCTATTCCATATTACGTATGCTCCTGTCCAGTATTTTGGGTTCCAGTTCACTATTTTTAACATAGACTTATTGGAAATATATACATACAATTGTATATATACATATATATATACATAAAACTGCAGATTCCACCTGAAATTAACACTAGAGGCAGTAAAATGCCAACAACTTGTGTTCGTTTTCACACAAATTATGATTACAGAGGCAAATTATCGATTAATAAAGACTTTTTCACATGGCAGTTTATGACCCCAAAACACTTTTACCATAGTGCATGATTTGTAAACTAATATATTCTGATGTTTGCCTCACATAACCAGCTCCATTTGTATGGCCCTTCTGACATACACTGTAAACCCAAATAAGTTGGCAAAACTAAAAAAAAATTTGTTAAATTGAATTGGGAGAGAGAGAGCCGGGACTCAAACTCGGGTCGCCAGAAACATAGTGGCGCTATATGTCGGCGCGTTGCCCACAAGGCTATCAGCGCCGACATCTTAAATTATATTTTTAGTAGTGGAAATTTAGCTAGCTTTAACTAGTTAATTCAGTAAATGCTAACTGGTAACACAATGCTTTGATAACATTAGCATAGCATAGCAATTGTTGAAAGAGTACGGCAATATAAAACATTAATGAAATACCTGTTTCTCAAACTAAGTGATGCTCCACTCGTCACCATGATGGTAACCCAATAAAAAAAATAAAATAAAAATAAAATAAAATAACAGAAACTCTTCTCAATTGGGATAGCAAAGCATTAAACACTACTAAATCCCCCATTTAACATTAAACTTGCACACACACACAAAAAAAAAAAAAAAACATTATATAACATAATTTTAGCATTTATTCTCCCTTTCGAGTGTCATGGCAAAGCATGCTGGGAAATAGAAATCCCAGCCCAGTTTCAGGTAAATTTAAGTTTGTTTAAATTAAAAGAAACAAGTTCATAAAACTCAAAACAATGAAACAATTGAGATTACTTAAAATGTGTAAGTTTCGTGAACTCAAAAGAAAAAGAAAGTTCTAAATACTCATAAAAGTTAATTTGACTGAACTAATTTGTTTAATTTGAGTTTGCCCTACTCAAACCAATAATTATTTTGAGCGTTAGGGTTTACAGTGTAGTAAACTTGCTTGGTAGCTCACCTGGTACAGCATTACACTTGCAATGCGGAGCGCTTGAGTAAGACTTCTGTAAAGTACTTGTCACAACACTCAATAATGTATATTTTATCTATTTTTACTTTTTGTTCTAATGATTTTTAATAGGAAGTGTTCTCAATATATGATCATATACAGTGGACCTTAAGGCCCCCCTAGATACTTGCCATATTTTACCTCACAGGGCCTGACAAAGACTGCACTCTCCAAAAGTAAACAGAACAGAAATATGGGAAGCAATATACTCCAAGACTGATTGCAGATTGTAGGGAGCACATGTGTTGTAATTTGTTCATGTCTTTCCTTTCCTGTACAGTACAGAATAAAATATTGTCTGATGGCTGCAGAACACATATAGGCCTTTTTGTAAGTGGCAATGTGACACAGTTTTTTATGGTTTTGAAGTCAGGACAACACTTTCTCTGAACTGTCGTACATGTTTGAGAAAAATCCATTTGAATGCTGACTGTGAACTTAAGACATCTAGAGGATTGCAGTCAAGCACCTTTCTGACATCACAATTGCATTTAAGTGTGTGGAGATCAATTTCACTATGGGTATGAGTTTCACGATGCCCTTTGTGAACATTTGAAACATTACAGTTGAAATAGCTCCTCAACACATGGTTGACATAAAGCATTGAGTCTGCTAAGTGAGTGGATGTGAGCCACAGTAATTGTTCTTTGTTTCGTATGCATGAAATGAGATTGAAACAATCCGGAACAAATTTCTGACCATTTAGAAAGGGCAGCTTTCTGCAGTACACATCATGGCTCTTTGAAATAAATCCATCTTAAGATCAAGCACCACCATTGATAAGCTTTAGCCTCTAGCTTAAATATACGGCCCACTTTAGCACTTGAGAACGACTGATGTTTAATGTGAAAAGAAAGACCACACACTAGTTTACAATGTTGCTGCATGTAAATAGCCACAATGATGACTGAACTGACCAGTCAGAGCTGTAAACATTTGTACATCGTCAGTGCAATCAAATGAGCATTTTCCTTGTAATTGTTGTCGGAGGGTGTAAAAAATGCCTCCTTCTGTAAAGCTAATTTTCCCAGCTGTTGTGTCGTTTTGTGTTTTTAATGGCCTGGGTGCCAAACCTGCACCAGAGTCCATGCTATGACTCCTCCTGTCATTAAATTATTAAAATAAATGCTGGGACTTAGTTCTAAATGAGATCATTTTGGTTTTCCTGGAGAGAGGGAAATAAGATCTGTTTTTACTCCTACACCAGCTGCATGAATCTTAAAATTTTGGATTTAGATGCCAACACAGAAAAAAAATATTTGCTCTGTTCTGAAGCTTGAGGTTGCCTACATAAGCATCATTTTAAGGCATCTTTTGTGTGCTCCATGTGAAGGCTGTTTCAAAAGGTAGACAGTGTAATGCTGACTCCTTAGATACCTCATTTAGCCAAATACTAAGACAGTATTCCAAGTGTACTCCATGAGTAGACAATCCCAAGACGCATTGTGCCCAGCTCTATGAAAAAGCAAAGCCAATATGGCAGACAAAGCAAGAGGAATGTTCATAAATATGCTTTAATTTCATTTAGTACCAAAAATATAAATAAAATACCTTTATATAGACTATTTTACCCAAAGAGTCTATGTTCTGTGTATTTTAAATGATTATATAACAGAGGCTTATTGGAAAAATGTGCCTTTACCTACATTTTTACAAAACTCCTATACAATTCACTGCAGTTTCCAGCTGAGTGCCAGTAAAACACCAACAACCTTTATTCATTTTCACTCAAATTATGATTATAGGGGCAGACTATTGATTGATAAAGACTTATTTTCATGTGGTTCCTTATACAATATTGTGTTATGATCTCAAAATAATTTTACCATAGTGCGTGATTTGTAAACTAACACATTTTGACATTGGCATCACATAACCAGCTCCATTTGTAGGGCTTTTCTGATGTTGTAAAATTGCTTTGCGCTCACCTTGAACAGCATTACACTTGCGATGCGGAACAATCGGGTATGAGTCAGGTCATGATACTTGATAAACCAGCTCAAAGCAAGCTAAAATGGCATGGTTGCTTCAGCAAAGGCATTTTTATCTCACTATCAGTATTAGAGTTTAGGTTAGGGTTTAGTGTAGGTGCACGTTACGTGATAGAACTTATAGAACCACTCACCAAACATTTCATTTCTGAACTTCAAATGATATGTACAATAACCAGTGTAATAAAATGTTGCCAGATTCACTTTCATAGGATTAAACTGAACTCGCTTTTAGTGCCACTTACTGGACATTTCACTTTGAGTTTTGTAAAACATGCAAGAAGCAACATAATATCATTTTGCAGAAATGTCACCACAGGCATGTTATTCTGGTGAGCGTGGGTTGTGATTATTAGGGTGTCTCGCTGTTAGCTTAGCAACATGCTAACCTCAAACCATGTGCATGTGTGGCTAGAATTGACTGCTAATTTGTGGCAACTTTCACAGCTGAGCAATTGCTTTTAAAACCTGCTTGAAGAAAAAGATGGAAAATGGCAATAAAAACAACAGGATCATGAAAGGAGTTAAGAAGGTTCTCAAGTTTTTACAACTCACGTTTAAAAGAGTAAAGAACTCAGGTAGAGTTAACAAAGCATTACTAATGGGGTTGAATTGAGTCCATAATCAATGGAGTACACTCAGAAATGGTAGAACGCTCGACTGTCCATGAGACAATGGCAGACGGAAAAACAAAGCATGACCAAAAACAAATCAGAAAGTAGCTGTATGTATTGGCTGTAGGCAGCTAGGCAGCTCACTATGTTTGTAACAGAGCCAGTGTGCTGTGAGAACCTCATAAAGTCATAGAAATTAATAAATAAAAGAACCACACCTTGAATGCTAAAATCTCAACATTATAAGGAAAACTGGAAGAAAAAAAAACACCCCAGTTACAGATACAGAGACTCCACATTGAAATTAAAGACCGTGAAACAGTTAAACAGGATTTAATAATATATGACATGTTAAGACTTCTAACATTGCCAACTGGAATGAAACAAGCTTTAAGACTGCCACACGCTTGCATCACAACTCTTACTCTTGGCTTTAGATTTACAGTATGTCACAACTACTGATTTGAACTGACAAAATGCTGTGATTACTTTTACCAAAGAATGATATTTTAAAGGTTGAGTTTTTACCATTCATGGCTCATTTAACCTTTGTGGGAGTCGATTTCAAGAAGAAAACTTTGTGGGTGATCATGTTGTTTCAGCCTACAAACAAACTGTTGCCTTTCACCCCCATCTTTTCAAACAAGCAGGAAACCTCCATGCCTTTTGGCCTCAACTGCCTGGTGGGTGAAAAATACTCACACACCCTTATGCCATTTGGCTACAGAGGTCATGATATGCTCACTCTCGCCTGTTCACTGCCTTTAAATGCCAGAGCTCAAACAGGCAGAGATTTTGCAAATGCATTACGTCACACTATGCTACACAGAGGCAAACTGGCTGCTTAACTCTTTCTGGCAGGGCTCTGCGCAGGGGAACTGCACGTGTTGCTTCCATCTTTGGCGCTTTCCATTTTATGGGCTGCTGTAAGACCTCCAGTGACAACTTAATGGTGCCATCCAAGTAAATCGCAGGTGTATCCACAAGCCAATTGGCCGAGATCCCAAAGAAACACCAGCTAGCAAATGGCAGAACCTTGTAATAAAATAGCAAACACCAGTAGTTGCAATAAGATTCGTCTAGACAGCAGTCATTTACGCTCTGATTCTCAGTGTATGAAAGCAGAATGTATAAAATAACCAGTTTTTCTGATAATTTGTTCATTTGGTCCCTCTAAAATCCGAGTTTTAAACATGAGCCAAACATGTGGCACTAATAATGCAAACAGTTCTACAGTGTACATCAGAGAGATTAAATGGATGAAGACATGGCAGGAGTTGCAGCTAATATTCATTTGGTCTCCTCCCAGTTTTTTTGACTGGACAGCCTCTCTGTGTATCAAGTTGACACAATTAGGTCAAAGAACCAAAAGGCAAATGATTCTGATCATGTAACTCTGACCTGCAAAATGGTCCTTTGCTCCTTGACTGTTTTTGTTTGGGATTTTCAACTAATCTACATCATGATGATCCAGCCAGAGCCATAAAAGAAAAGGCAATGCAGTGAAATTTGAATTTGTCTGTATAATTTCACAGACCGATTCACATTTCACTTATGCTGCTCTGCTAAGTAACAGTATACTGTGATTTATTTTTATATTTATAACTCAGAAAACAATGTCAACAGCCTGGGGGGGAAAGAATTTCACCATGGTTTTATATATTAAATGTTATATAAATGTTATATGAGCGATGTCACGATCCCAGTTCTGTGTCTTTTGTTTTGTATGGACTTTTATGTTGAAGTGCCTTTGTAACGGAGGCCAGCTAGTAGTCGCTGTGTGAGTAAACCTCACTCCTCTGATCTCAAGAGATGCTCTAGCGACTGACGCTAGAGGTTGCAGCTTTTAGCCTCCTTGTTAGAGCGTCCGACTCCCACACCGGAGATCCAGGGTCGAGGCCCGTGCAGAGCGGGGCAAATAGGACCTGGGTAGAGGGGTTACATTGGTGCCGTGACCCGGATGGGAGTGAGGTTTAGGGGGGTGAGGGTAACGGAGGCCAGCTAGTAATCGCTGTGCGAGTAAACCTCACTGATCTCAAGAGATGCAAACACCAGTATCAAGAGATGCTCTAGCGACTGACGCTAGATGTTTCAGCCTTTAGCCTCCTTGTTATAGCGTCCGACTCCCACGCCGGACACCCAGGTTCGAGGCCCGCGCAGAGCGGGGCGAGTAGGACCTGGGTAGAGGGGTTACACCTTCTCTGTTATCATTGTTTCCTTGTTCTCTTCCTGTTTGGTTTCTGTCTCCCCTTGTTGTCATATTAGTTGTTATAGTTACCATCATTGAACACACCTGCAGTTAATTATCTACTCATTGTTCTGTGTATTTAAGACCTTGGTTTTCAGTTATGTTTTTTGTTAGTCGTTGTATGCTGTTGGTGGAGCATGTTTGTATTTTGGGTCTGATGTTCCTGTTCTCTCAGCAGATCTTCCAGAGCCTTGTCACATCTTAGCAGATCTTCCAGAGCCTCGTCATGTCTCAGCAGATCTTCCAGAGCCCTCAGCCAAGATGGCTGCCACGCCTGAGCCCTCAGCCGAGATGACTGCCACGCCTGAGCCCTCAGCCGAGATGGCTGCCACGCCTGAGCCCTCAGAGATCGCAGTGCTGGTCATTATAGCCACAGCCATTGGGAGTGTTTGGGCTGTGCACTGTGCTACAGTTGAAGAGTTCGCTCCAAAGGCCACTCCAGTCCATGAATCTGCTCTTGAGACAGCTCCAGTCCATGAATCCTCTCCAGAGCCCGCTCCAGTCCTTGAATCTGCTCCAGAGCCCACTCCAGTCCATGAATCTGCTCCAGAGCCCTCTCTAGTCCATGAATCCACTCTTGAGACTGCTCCAGTCCATGAATCTGCTCCAGAGCCCACTTCAGCCCATGAGTCCGCTCCAGAGTCTGCTCCAACCCATGAGTTCACTCCAGGGCCCACACCTCTCCTAGAGTTTCTTGTCTGTCCTGACACAACCACAGAGGCCAGCTCTAACCTCTCAGTGCCTTTTGTTACAGTTTTGCCAGATCTGCTGTGGTGGTCATCTGCTCCGCCGTGGAGATCTTCAGGCCCAACTGCACTACTGTGGTGGTCATCTGCTCCGCCGTGGAGGTCTTCAGCCCTGATTGCACTGCTGTGGTGGTCTTCTGCTCCGCCGTGGAGGTCTTCAGCCCCGACTGCACTACTGTGGTGGTCATCTGCTTCACCGTGGGGGTCTTCAAGCCCGTTTGCAAGGCCCACTGCCCAGCCTGCTGGTCAACTGCTCTGCCCCAGTCTCCAGGCCCTCTTCTGCTCCACAGGCCTGGCCCTCCATCCTGCCCCCCTTAGGTCCGCCTCCGCTCCACCTCCTTCCTGGAATTCTGGCTTTTAGGAGTGTCTGGAAGCCGCTCCTTTGAGTGGGGGCTATGTCACGATCCCAGTTCTGTGTCTTTTGTTTTGTATGGACTTTAATGTTGAAGTGCCTTCTCTGTTATCATTGTTTCCATGTTCTCTTCCTGTTTGGTTTCTGTCTCCTCTTGCTGTCATATTAGTTGTTATAGTTACCATCATTGAACACACCTGCAGTTAATTAGCTACTCATTGTTCTGTGTATTTAAGACCTTGGCTTTCAGTTATGTTTTGTTAGTCGTTGTATGCTGTTGGTGGAGCATGTTTGTATATTGGGTCTGATGTTCCTGTTTATTCATGTAGAGTTGTCATTAAATGTGCGTGCAAGTGGATTCTCTCTCTGCCTCGTCTCTCAGTATTGTTACAAGCAAGAAGGAGAAAGAGTCTACTTCACCTTTCCACGAGGAGACAACGAGTGAAGTGGCACCAGAGGCTTCCCATTTCCAGGACACGCATATTTCATTACTGGACAATGCCAAATGATTTTGTCTCATTATGACAGCGGAAACAACTTAAAATACTCTGTCATTTATGGTCACACAGATAAGAGTAAGACATCATTCGAAACTGTCCATTTTTATTTCTGTACACTCACAATAAAAACAAAACATTGTGCTTTGTAAAATAAAGAAAACAAACAGGATGCCGCTTTCTGCCGTCTGTGTTTCCTTTCTGTGAAGTCAGTGGAGTGTGTCACAAAAATGAGTCGAAACTCAGCGTAGGCTTCTAGCAAGCTCTTGCATGCCATCTAAACTCGCCATTCTTGTTTTGGGTTGGTGCATAGATCGTCTCTTCTCCTTCTGCTCTTTTTCCTGTTGTGGCGGTTAGCAAACAGTGTTGCATTACCGTGCGCACCCCCTTCTGGATTGGAGTGTGGATCGCCTGTAACTGACTGTATGCACCAAACTGTGACATCTGTATCATGATGGTTCTTGATGAATACATGTATCGTTACACCCCTAATATATATATATATATATATATATATATATATATGAAATAAAATTGGAAAATCATCATTGTGGCTATTTACAAATATCAACAACCTCAGATATGCAGACGATGCCACTCCAATGGCAGAAAGCGAAGAGGACTTAAAGAGCCTCTTGATGAGGGTAAAAGAGGAAAGTGCAAAAGTTGGCTTGAAACTCAACATTCAAAAAACTAAGATTATGGCATCCGGTCCAATCACTTCCTGGCAAATTGAAGGGGAAGAAATGGAAGTAGTTACAGATTTTATTTTCTTGGGCTTCAAGATCACTGCAGATGGTGACTGTAGCCATGAAATTAAAAGACGCTTGCTACTTGGGAGAAAAGCTGTGACAAATCTAGATAACATATTAAAAAGCAGAGACATCACCTTGCCGACGAAGGTTCGTATAGTCAAGGCTATGGTTTTCCCAGTAGTAACGTATGGCTGTGAGAGTTGGATCATAAGGAAGGCTGAGCGCCAAAGAATTGATGCTTTCGAACTGTGGTGCTGGAGAAGACTTTTGAGAGTCCCTTGGACTGCAAGGAGATCAAATCAGTCAGTCCTATTGGAAATCAACCCTGACTGTTCATTGGAAGGACAGATACTGAAGCTAAAGCTCAAATACTTCGGGCCCCTAATGAGAAGAGAGGACTCATTAAAAAAGACCTTGATGCTAGGATTGATTGAAGGCAAAAGGAGAAGGGGAAGGCAGAGGATGAGATAATTAGCATCACAGATGCAATGAACATGAATTTGGGCAGACTCAAGGAGAAAGTGAAAGACAGGGAGGCCTGGCATGCTGTACTTCATGGGGTCGCAAAGAGTCGGGCATGGCTGGACAGCCAAGAGTGTTGAACTTTCTTCTCCTGTGTCCTATTCTTCTGTGATCCAGAATAGCAGCACAGTTGAAAGGGTTGTTGGAGCTGCGTCCTCTACAGCTGTGAATTTGCATTTCCTTCAGTCTGAGGCTTATTCATTTCACTTTTGGTGTGAAATGGCCTTTACATTTGCCAAAAAAACAACATTTGTTATTAGGAAACAAACAGGAAAGCCCAACCCAGGTGAGAAAAAGTGACTTTTCAAAAAAAGTAACTAAGTAACACAATTAGTTTTTTAAAGAGTAACACAATATTGTAAAGCATTACTTTTGAAAGTAACTTTCCTCAACATTGGACTTCATCAAAAAGATTTTTAGCCCAAGCAGGCCTTCATCATGGTATCAACAATGGAGAAACAAAAAGTGGATTAATAGCCTTACCTGTGTCTACAGATGCTCTACTACAGGTGCTGACCACTACAGGCCTTAAATAATATAACACAAACACTCAAAGATACTGACATTTCTATATAAAGAAAGCTGCCTTGTCTGCGATACTGATTACTGATAACACACTCTCCCTCTCATGTTCTATTAAGCAGATTGAGAGGCCCTGTATTCATACGATGCCCTGATGACCCCATATCTTAAAGACTGAAGATATTACCTGTCAGCAAAGGCTTCACAAAGATAGAAGCTCCATAACTCACAGCCTCATGACACCTACTTACATGACTGATGTGAAAGTTAAGGCTACAACAATAAATGTTCATTGTTGAAGTCACAGTTGGGTGATAGTTGTATTTGGGTTTACAGTTGATCCTTTTGATGCCTGTTGTTGTAGAATATTGCATATTATTCCATATTGTATACTGGTCATTAGTGTATATTAGTCATTTAGTCCTCTAATTTGATTGGCCAAGCGTTGTTTCCAAATTGCTTTGGGATGTTATGTACCCATGAATAATTATTTCATGCACAACAATTTGGGTTTTGGTAATTTCACACAATTCTCTCTCTCTTTCAAGTTTTTTGAGTTGTATTTGTTGGAGCAAATCTGGTGTCCTGCTGGAATATTCTGTCCATAAGAAATTGAACTTCCCTTTGCACAGTTTGCTTTTCCATTAGCAGTCAGCTGGACTGCGGAACTCAGAGGTTACCATGATGAACTTAATCAGCTTGGCATGGCAGCTTAACTGCTGTGTGCGAGTGAAAAATAGGCAGTCAGTGGAAATGAAACAGCTTGTGTTTTTGCTTCACTTTTTATCAGACCATTTGCAACAATCTTTCGATTTGGTGGAGTAACTGTACTTGTAGCGTTTTATTCTTTCATTAGATATGTTTTCTATACCTGTAAAATATTCTAGGCTATGCACTCCATTTCCATAATGCTCCATGGAAATATATGGAGCATATCGGTATGTTGTCATAAGTACAATGACTCATTTGGTTCTATAAGCAATAAATATGGCACCTGACATCTTAATACAATGCATGACAGCATATGCACTCTAAAGACTCATGACCACACTCAAACCATAACTATTTATCTTTAACATCCTATGGTGTATTCCAGCAGGAGTATATTTTATGTGTTTCAACCATGTAAAACACTGCATTGTGAGGATGGGCCAAATATCTCCCTAGCAGCCTTAGGTTCCAGCTAACCTTTATGTTTTGCTTTCTCCTACAATTGTCTCTGAATGGTATGGAGTGCATTTGGCAACATAATCTGAAAAAGTTGCAACATAATGTATTGCTGGAAGTAAAGGGACAGTCTTTAAAGTTATTTGCTGTTTTAAAGCCACATAGGAACCCTGGGAACAAATTTCTGTATTTTCTTCTATATCATGATTTTCTGCTTCTTTGATAAGTTAATTAGATGTTGTTGTTAACGTATTATCTTTATCTAACATATTTTTTACAGAAAATTGAGGAAATATGAACATTGCCATAACACTGTACCACAATGGGGGTAAAATTGCTGTGGATTTGTACTAATGCATCTGGAATGTTTATAGACAGTGGCATCAATATTTTTTACATTTATGCATTTATTTGGAAGTGTTTACCATGATAAAATTACATTTATGCATAAATAACACTATAATCTGTCTTATTTTCAGACAAAAAGGAACACATCAGTCAAGTCAAGAAGTTGTTCCAAATGACAACAGTAAGAAAGTTCAGAAAGTTTTTGATTTTTATGATTTTAGGAACAATATTGAGGAACCAATGATAATGATTTACTCGTTTTTTTTGTTTGTAGGAGTTCCAAGTATACAAATGCATTAATTAAAGAAATGGTCATGTATTAGTAGCAACTGATAATTTTTAATTTATTTTAATTTTTAAAATATTTTAATTTATTTATTTGCTAAAATCTCTCTTTTTTTGATGTTAGTTAAGTTTTACTGTTAGAACATAATGGAATAAATGGGAGTTCATTAGTGCAGAGTATATATAACCACAAGCAGAGCATATTGTAAAGTAAGTTGTATTGTATCTCCATATCTCCTGTAATTCCCTCTATGATGGCAATGCTCATGTGCATTGAGGTGAGAGGGTTAAGTATCAGCATGTCCAAGGATGATGTCAAAGAAACTGAAGGAACCTCCTGTTTATTTATACTGACAGGTCCCAGGGATCCTCATGCAGCTGGACCCTCCTCCTAACAGCTGTTCCAATCTGTGTTTCCTGCTCTCTTATCTCTGAGTCAAATGTTCAGCTCACACTCAAACACGTTGCTATCAGCGTCCCACTGGGGGAAAATGATGTCATCATTAGGCTTTCCTTATTTGCCAGAGTTATGGATGCTCTACATATTAATTCCTTGATGTAGGGACATTCTGTGACAGCGACATTCAGCTGTGTTTTTCTTTAATTTGGGGATGATTTTTCCTTTTTTATTTCTAGTACGAGAAAGTGATGAAGCAATGATCGCTGGGGTTTTATCTCACCCTTCAGGCCTTGGGCCAGTTCTTCATATGACCCGAATGGGCTGGGCCCAACTCTAGAGGTTTTCTATTAAAAGGATGGAAATTGTAATTGCAATTGTGAAGTTCTGTTTACATAGCTGTGGCAAGATGCCATCAGCTGTCCAAGAAACAGAAAGTAAAAGCACGTTTCTTCCAGACAACAAGACATGTCATATGTGACACCCGGTAAACAACATGAAATGCTTCCATCATGCGTATGTGCCGCAACAGTCAAATAAATAAGAATGTTTAAACATGGACCAGTGGGGATCATTGATCTAAAGGTTGAATTTGAAACAAGAATGCATGAGCATAGAGCCACAGTGCCATGTGCTGACATCCATGGTTAATGTGCTTTGATCCTAACCCCCTTTCATTGTTAAGCCTGGAACACACCAAGATCAGATGTTTTTGGGCAGTTTTTGTTTGTCGGCCGACTAAGTTTTTTCAGTGTGTTCTGCACCGTTGGCTGAAGTTGGTCCTCGTCGGCTTTTTTTCTGCCGATTCGACATGTTGAATCAGCGTCGGAGCTCGTCGGTCAGTCGGGCCATCTGATCATTCTGATTGGCTGTTCAGCTACTGCCACCTGCTGGTACGGAAAGGCATTTCTTCTTACGCAGGCGCAGAACGGACGCGCTACTTGGCCGTTAGGTGTCGAGCGTCGGTTTGGTGTGTCAGGGCAACTTTGGACCCAGACGCTGCCGACGTGAGCCAACCCCGCAGTCTGCTTTCGTCGCCACTAGTTCGTCGGCGTCGGATTGGTCGGATTGTTCCGGGCTTTACTCTAATGTACTTTCAATCATTGTCATTAAGTCACCCATGTAGTTACACTCTAAATCTTATCTTACAAATTTATGGTTTATGATTTAGAAAACGAGACATTAGTATTTATGCAATAAAAAAAAATGGTGTAGGATTTACTTTTAAACAATTTTCACTCAGAAATTGCTAGTACATTTCACAAATAATTACAAAGAAATGGCAAGTTATATTGAAGTAGAAAGACTGAAATAGTATTTTCTTGTAAAAATGTATTCTTTGTTTTATTTATGTTCAGAGACCAGCAATATTAATTTCTCATCTATTTTGTTCCGTTGTCGTTGTACAGCAAGAATGTTGTGACAGTTGGTCAGTGTTGTATTTGTCCCGCCCATTCTCCACTCTGATTGGACGGCTGGCTAAAAAATTACAGTGATGAACGCAGTGTTTTACTCAAACATGAAAAAGATGATCAGCGCTTCGTTACACTCCTGGCATTTAAAAAAAAAAAAAAAACGTGGCACTCCCATTGAAAACAATTGGAAAAGTACGCTAGCTTTTTTTTCTAGCCCTTATGGATCCACTGTGCATTCCAAACGGGATATATCGCCCTCCGAAGGGCACTTCGGAGTGAAAACCATCATGGCCGCCATATTGAAGGGTCGTTCCAAACTGAAATGCTCAAAACTGGCCACTTCAAAGGGCCCTTCGGAATGAAGGATTTCGAAGGGTAGCCCTGATGGACACTTTGGGCCCCCATGATCCTTTGCACAGGGAAGTTGTTTGGCATCACAGAATGGGTACTGGAGGCTCGGAGTTCGATTTTACCTATAAATGTATGTATAGTATTTTTCTATACTACTGTAATATTTACGAGTTAGATTTGGTACATTATTGTGATCAAAACGACATTGTACTACAACAAAAAAAAAACTTTACAGCTCCCTTTATCAGTCCATTCAAATGTTTAAAATACATAGACACAAACAATATGGTGCAATAAACCAAAAATAAATAAATAAATAAACCAGCGTACAAAATGTGCGACGAAGGCGCTTCGTTCGTTGATTGTCTCGTTAAGATGACGCAGAAGTGCATTCCAAAAAAATAGTTTTTTTGACCCCTACACCCTTCATCCCTTCGAAGCTCTCACTCCGGAGGGTAAACCCTTTGAAGGGATTAGGGAATAGGGATGAGCCCTTCCGAATGGAACGCAGGGCCAGAGTTATTAAACAAAATGCAAAGGCGCTTATTATAGTGCCACCTAGTGTCTGACTGTTTAGCTTCATTTAACAGATTTCAGATTTTTAAAACAAATTATCCATATTTTCCTACCTAACCTTCAACAGCTCTTTACTCCTTAACATAAGAGCAGGTCAGTGGTGGGCCACTGATGCAGTACACACCACTTTAGGATGCCATTATTTCGCAATATAATGGCAAACAGGCCCTCGAGCCAAATAATTGACACCTGTTTTGTATTTGGTTCACCACATGTAGTGCATGAGAGTGGCACTGCTGAAACCCACCGGCCATATGTTTGACACCTTTCAACACCTTGTAAGTAAAACATTATTTTGCTGTTGGAGCCCAATTAGGATGCAAAAACTCCTTTTAATTTCAACAGCACATTACAATAACACAAACTTCTTATTCAAAGCACTTGTATCCTGAACCATTTCTGAGGAACACATTTTATGTATTGTAAACACTTCTTGCCATTCAAATTGCTATTAACATCAGATCCTAGAAACATAAAATTTTCACATTAGCATGCATCATGCACATTATGAGTGCTAATTGATGTGTGTGGTCATTCAGTGACCTTGATTCACTGCAGACGGCTGTAATTTCAGAGGATGGGGCTCTTGAGACCAGTTGTATGGATATGTTGACTTGTTGTTAAGGTGTGGTACTCATGGTTACTGTTTCAATATCTAAGAAATGGGAAAATAAGTAGTTGAATAAAAACAGCTGCAAAACAGAAGTGCATGTGATGTGTTTTCGAGGAAAGAGAAAGAAAGAGAGGATAATGATATACAGATACAGAAATCAAAATTATAATGTCATCATGCTTCCTCAAAGGATAGTTATAATCCATTTTTATGTCCTGTGGTTTTGTAGTTAAAGGTTTCTCTACGTGTGTGTAAATGTGTTGTAAATGGGGCAAAAAGGCTGATCTCGCCAAACCACCAACACAAAATTTAGTCACATAAACTCCCTTATATGGAATAATAACTATATAAAACTCAAGGATTTTCATATCCCACAGCACATAGAGCTTCATTCCAATGCACTAGGTCCAGGATGGCTGGAAGATGATTGTGAGTGTATTTGTTGTAAGTCCTTGACTGGGTGAACCAGTGATGATCGTTTCAAACTCTCTCACAGGAAAAGCAGAAAGGATCTAAGGAGGGAGTAATTGTGAAATATCAATACTTTTGATACTGATGTTATATTTTTTTGATCCTCGTAAAAATCATCCACTCATCCTATGTTTACTATTATTACGGTAACATGTTATTTCGATAGTCCACTTTAGACATTCTACTAACTATATGTAACTTATAGTTGACCAACTACAGGTCAACTATTAGAGTATTAGTAGACTGTGTGCTTAATATCCACTAACACTTTATTTTGATGCTCCTCAACAGACATTTTACTGACTATAAGTAACTTTGCAACTACATGTCAACTTATTCTACTAACCCTTACCCTAACCATAACCTAACAGTAATGAGAGTTAGTTTACATGTAGTTGCAATATTACTTATAGTTAGTAGAATGTCTAAAGCGGGCTATCAAAAAAGTGTAACCATTATGTTTTTCTAAGTATATTTTGCCTAAACTTGCACTCAATCTTTTGACCAAGATATACTTACAAGTATTATTAAGTATTCTACGTATACTTGGCTTGTAGTTGTGTTTACTCTTTTGATTGAGTATGAGTAGCATGTTAAATACTTTTTTCACATAGTTTTACATACTGTCTTATAAACTTACATTGTTTGAAAATATTGATTTATAAAGAAAACTATAAAAAAGTAAAGAAAACATACATGCAGTAAAAACTACTAAACTAGTATGACTATACTTTAAAGTGTACTTTCATAAACTAAAAAATGTGCTTCTAGTATTTAACTTATCATGATACTATCAGTATATCTATAAGTTCACTTGTAGTTGCATCACAAACGAAAAACATAGTTGTAAACTAGTTGCGTACTCAAAGTTTACTGCTGTTATACTTAAAGTGTACTTAAAAGTATGCTTTTATACACTAAAAACTGGGCCAATTTAGTACCAAGTAGTACTGAAATAGTACACTTACATGTATACTACTAGTTCATTGATATTACTATACTTACTTCATAAAAATATACTTGAAATTTACTATACTTAATAAAAATTAACTTAAAGTATACTTATTTTTGTATGGGAAATGTAACGTCATTATTGACTAATATATTTTTGTAATTTTTTTATTTGATTTGTTAAATTATGTTCTATTATTGTATATAATACATATTACATAGAGAAAAAAATAGCTATATCCCCTTTAAAGCTCATTGGCCAGACTTCTAGAAAACATCATAATCAATCATAATCATCCCAGGAACATTTTCCTCTAATGTCAACAAACCTCACTAATAGATCTGGCTGTATTGACTTCAATCTTTCTTCATACCATAACATTCCTTTTTTTCATAGGATTTCAAGAGTGTGTAACATCTACTGTATTGAGAAGAGAGAAGCAGAATTGACTTGATACAAAGAGATTTGCAGATGCTACATGTGTTGGCAGTGAGCTCTGTATTGATTGCTATTGTTTACTCGTACATCTCAGATTAGGACAACAAACTGGGATGTTTATGGGAAATAATTAGTGTTTATGTATAGTCATATATTCCTGTAATCATTCGATCAAGATCTATTTAATTACCTTTATGGCAAGTCAAACATCCTGTAATGAAAAACATGTTTGCGCATTTATTTTGCATTGTTTCTTGCACATGCACAGTTACAAAGATCGTTAGAGTCTCTGGGAAAGGTTGCAGGATTCTGAGAATAGACATCGCTGTGGCTTCTCAACAGCATTACCTCTGGGTCTGCTTTTCCATGAACCCCAGCGGATCTAACGGCCAGCGGCCAACAGACTGGATGAGAGTGTGTATAGAAGTGTTTACAATTTGCACAAATGGCAGTTTTTCAAATCAGTGCAAATACGAAACATGACTAATATCCCTGGTGATTATTTCCATCGTTTTCTTTTCTCCCTCCTGTCCCAGTTATTCTAGTCTGCAAAATGCTGAAGAACAGATCGAAAAGGACCATCAAGATTTAGCTGTTGAGTAAGAAAAAAAAAAAAAGAAAAAAAACTGGTCCTCATTTCTCAACTGAACACTTTAAACCAGTATTCCTTATGCTTCCTGGAAATCCAAGATCTGTTCTTATAAAAGAAAGTATCACTGTACCACCAGAAGAAAAAAGGCTCATTATGTTAGAAAATTACTGCTTTTAATAAATAGAAGAAAAATGCAGTGAGTCGGAATTATAGCTACTTTATATTTAGTGGATGACATAGATGAAATGATATATAGCAACAACAATCATCAGCTAGATTAATTTGAAAGCATATTATATTATAAATCTACTTTGATAAACTGAAAAGAAAAAAAATGATGTAGTTCCTCTCATTTTGAGAGAAATGAAGGGAGACCGAGGAGGACACAGTAGCTGATAATGTAATATTTTTTGGATTGCTTTAACCCTCTACTCCTGGATCCAACATTAACATTAGCCAAGTGCCAAATGTGAGTAAAGATTAGCTTTGACGAGTAAATGAAACAGAGTTACTGTCCCATTGGCCCGTATCTTTTTAAGGAATTGTGAAATAATGCATGGTTGAAATTGCCAAAGTACTAAACAGTGTTTTGTTTTTCTGTTTCAAGGAATCAATTCAAAGAGATTCAAACAGTTTACTGAACTTTTACCTCATTGCACAAGTTTACATACAGTAGAAGAATATTCTTGGTGTTAAGCGTTTTATATATATATATAGCAATATAAAGCTTAAGATATACACATACTGTATATATACACATATATATCCTCAATATAAATCTTAAGATATACACAAAACAAAACTTTTTGTTGGCTTTAAACAGATTGCCAAGACCACTTAAGCCTACAAAGTCAGAGGTGACAGAGCTGCATAGATGAACCATTTTATCACCTTATTTCAGGAACGCTAAAACGGGCCTCCTCCAGTACAGGGAGGGTTGGGGGTGATAGGGTTATGTAACTTGAGTAATGACAAGTTTAGACAGTGAAAGCTTTGGTCGGCTGGCATGTTTAAAGCTATACTTAGGTGAAACTGTTATTTCATTGCCCTCTTAAATTGTGCAATGTAAGAAGAAACCAATCTGTCATTATTTACTAACCATCGTTTTAAATCTGTCCATGAAATGAAAGTATGGACAACACTGGACCCTTTGACTTTCATTATTTGGACAGCTTCTTTTGTGTTATACAAAAGAAAGAAAGTTATACATTTTGGGGTGAAATATCCCTTTAATCTCCATATTGATTCTGAGAATCTTAGAGAATCCAAAATTAGAATAACAACAGTGATGATGTTGGACTGATTGGTCTGGTTTTAAGACTTATTGACAGTCTTACAACCAGAGGACACTGTGCCACTCAAATAATGCAGTAATCAGACTAATTTAGACATTTCCATGAAATACAGTTAGAAGTCTACTTGATATATTAAAACAATATGCTACTAAAAAAAAACATCCAATGATATATTGGAGAAACATAGTGTAATTTCCATTTAGTTTCATTTGCTTGTCATAATACTCTTCATTATTAGCCGTTAGTTTTGTTTGTATTTCGGGGAAAACAATCTCTCGATCTCTCGATCTCTCAATTAACATCTGCCTGAGCAGAATTGTGCTTATTCATTTTCCCCGCAAGCACTAAAGCTGTCTGAGATTGAATTCTGAAGTAGCAAGATAACAGCACAGCAGGAAATGGAGAAACACGATAAAGATATGTTTTGGTTGGCTCCCTGGACAGCGCTGAAAATAGAGGTTGGAAGGAGAGTACAGGGGTGACATGCCTCTGTTACAGAAACTTGTGTTGCATTTCTCTACGTACTAGATGGTCTCAAAAGGAATGAGTCTGTTCTCCACAACAGAACTTCTGATCAAGATGACTTTTTACTGACTGGCTTTATAGATCTCTTGGGACTAATTGTGTAGGTAGCGGCACAGACCCTTTAAATAGCAATGTGTCAGGGAATGAACACAGACAGGGGATCCAAATGCAAGTAAAACAATATTTATTGACAGAATACGCTGTACAATAACTTCACTCCAAAATGACAGTCGCGGCAGAGGCTGTGACGTGCAGAAACGGTGGCGTGCAGAGTGGCGGTGAACCGGGTGGCGCAGGGCTACAGCGGGTATCAGACACCAGGGATAATCCAACCCAGAAAGCAGGGCACATGACGAAAGTCCAGAATCCGAGAACCAGAGAGAGACAAACAGAGAACACGACACCGGGACAGCCTGCAACGAACTGACAAAGACCACATAAAGACGCGCACAATATATAACAATCACTAACAAGACACGGCTGGCAACGGATAGCAATCAGACCATAATGGGTGACGCCCACACAATCATTCACTCACACCCATACACACACAACAAACACACGAGGGCGAGTAAATGAATCCATGAACCGTGACAGTACCCCTCTCCTACGAGCGCCTCCTGGCGCTCCCAGGAGAGCCTACCTGTTGATAGTAATCATCAATAAGAGAGTGATCCAGGATGTCCCTGGCAGGAACCCAACTCCTCTCCTCCGGACCGTAACCTTCCCAGTCCACCAAGTACTGGAATCCGCGTCCCCTTCGCCTAGCGTCCAAAATACGACGAACCGAATAAGCGGGTTCCCCATCTACGAGACGCGGCAGGGGGGGAACCGGGACCGGCGGAGTAATGTTCGCATGAACAACAGGTTTGATTTTAGATACGTGGAACACGGGATGAATTCTACGGTACGCTGGGGGGAATTTGAGGCGGACTGTCACCGGACTAAGAATTTTGGTGACAGTAAACGGGCCAATGAATTTGGGTGCCAACTTATTACATACGGAGCGGAGCGGAATGTTCTTGGAAGAAAGCCACACTCTTTGACCGACGACGTATACGGGAGGCTTCAGCCGGTGGCGATCGGCCTGGGCCTTGGTGCGCGCTCCCACCTGCAGAAGAGTCTCTCGGGCTCTTCTCCACGTGTGACGACACCTCTGGACGAAGGCGTGAGCGGAGGGGACCGCGACTTCGGATTCCAGACTAGGAAAGATAGGTGGCTGGTAACCTAGACTACACTGGAAAGGCGACAGGCCCGTAGCCGACACTGGTAACGAGTTGTGCGCGTACTCCACCCAAGGAAGCTGCTGACTCCAGGAGGAAGGATTCTGAGCTACCCGACATCGCAACGTTCTCCCCAAATCCTGGTTGGCTCTCTCAGCTTGCCCGTTACTCTGGGGATGGAACCCAGACGACAAACTAACGGTCGCTCCCAGTAATCTGCAAAACTCCTTCCAGAATCTGGAGGTAAATTGGGATCCCCTGTCAGAAACCACGTCTACCGGGAGGCCATGAATGCGGAAGACGTGATTAATGACAGTAACCGCTGTCTCCCTGGCAGAGGGTAATTTGGGCAAGGGGATGAAATGTGCCGCCTTCGAGAACCGGTCCACTACGGTCAAAATCACCGTATTGCCCTGTGAAGGAGGGAGGCCTGTTACGAAATCTAGCGCTATGTGGGACCAGGGTCTCGAAGGGACAGACAGCGGTTGAAGAAGCCCATCTGGGGAACGATTAGAAGTCTTACCACGAGCGCAGACAGAGCAAGCCACAACAAAATTGCGAACGTCGCGAGCCATGCAGGGCCACCAGAATCGTTGCTTAACCAAAAATTGGTACGACTAACCCCTGGATGACAAGCCAGATTGGAATCATGGCCCCATCGGATAACGTCTGAACGTAACCTCTCTGGCACAAATAATCGACTCGGCGGGCACCCGGGCGGAGGCGTTACCCCTTCTAAGGCCGTGTGGACCTTCGACTCGACCTCCCATGTGAGTGAAGAGACAATGAGTCTCTCAGGTAAAATACACTCGGGAGTGGACGGGCGCTCGGAACGATCAAAAACACGAGACAAAGCATCGGGCTTGATGTTTTTAGACCCGGGACGATATGATAGAGAAAAATCGAAACGACCGAAAAACAGAGCCCACCGAGCCTGCCTAGAGTTTAGTCGTTTAGCGGATCTGATGTATTCTAAATTCTTATGATCGGTCCAGACAATGAAAGGTATCCCCGAACCCTCCAACCAGTGACGCCATTCTTCCAAAGCTAATTTGACCGCCAGCAGCTCCCTGTTACCAATGTCGTAATTCCGTTCGGCGGCGGATAAGCGATGAGAAAAACGCGCAAGGGTGCATCTTATCGTCCGTGGCGGCGCGCTGGGATAGAACTGCACCTACCCCCACCTCTGAGGCATCAACCTCCACCACAAACTGACGTGATGGATCAGGGGCGACAAGAATGGGAGCCGAAACAAAGCGGCTTTTCAGATTGGAAAATGCAGCCTCAGCTGCATTAGACCACCTGAACGCCGTTGCGGTGGAGGTTAAGGCGGTCAGAGGAGCGGCTAGTTGGCTGAAATTGCGAATAAAACGCCGGTAAAAATTGGCGAATCCCAAAAACCTCTGCAGGGACTTACGGGAATCTGGGATTGGCCAATCCACCACAGCCTTAACCTTGTCAGGATCCATGCGCACCCCCTCAGACGACACGATATACCCTAAAAATGGGACTGACTGTGCATGAAAAACGCACTTCTCCGACTTGACAAAAAGCCCATTCTCTAGCAGCCGCTGGAGCACTCATCTGACATGTTGCACATGTTCCTGGAGAGAAGAAGAAAATATCAATATGTCGTCCAGGTAGACATAAATGAACTGATCGACCATGTCTCTCAACACGTCATTAACGAGTGCTTGGAACACGGCGGGCGAGTTGGAAAGGCCGAAAGGCATAACCAAGTATTCAAAGTGCCCTCTAGGGGTGTTAAATGCCGTCTTCCACTCATCCCCCTCCCTAATGCGAACCAAATGATAAGCGTTGCGCAGGTCCAATTTCGTGAAAAGAGACGCGCCCTGCAGCCGTTCAAAGGCAGAAGACATCAACGGTAAAGGATAAGTATTCTTTACCGTGATGTTGTTCAGTCCTCTGTAATCAATGCACGGCCGCAGCGACCCGTCCTTCTTACCCACGAAAAAAAACCTGCCCCCGCGGGAGACGAGGAAGGGCGGATGATCCCAGCTGCCAGAGAATCAGAAATGTATTTCTCCATGACCTCCCTTTCTGGATTAGAAAGTGAATATAACTTGCCTTTAGGCGGAGAAGACCCTGGCACTAAGTCTATGGCACAGTCGTAGGGACGATGCGGAGGGAGAGAAGCAGCCCGGGACTTACTGAACACTTCCTTCAGGTCAAGGTACTCCTCAGGCACGTTTGACAGATTCACCGACGACTCCTGTAACACAGAAGGAGACACAGAAGAACAGGCAGACAACAAACAAGACGCATGACACTGGTTACTCCATTCTGCCACAGACCCCTGGCCCCACTCGATCCTGGGCTTGTGTTTAAGAAGCCACGGATGACCCAAGACGACCGGATGAATTGCAGATCTGGAAATGAAAAATGGCAACTGTTCAGTATGATTACCGGAAGTGATGACGGTTAAGGGCTCCGTGGCGTGTGTGATGGTGGGTAGCTTCTGTCCGTTAAGGGCGATGACAGTTATGGCCTGTTCCAGGGGGTGGATGGGTATGTGCAGCCGCGTGGCCAGATCGTAGTCCATGATGCTGCCCTCCGCCCCCGAGTCGACCAGAGCCTGGCAGGTGTGATGCCCCGATACCCACTGTAGTCTCACCGGGAGGAGTGTCGCAGACGAGGATTTCTCCAAGGAAAGACCACCCGACAGTAACCTCGGTTTTACTGTCGGGCTCTGCCTTTTACGGGGCATTCCCTTAGAAAATGTCCCGCCCCTCCACAGTACAAGCACAGTCCCATCTCTCTCCGATGTAATCTCTCCTCCCGGGAGAGCCGAGCTCTACCCACCTGCATGGGTTCAGGATCGAACGGGGGACCGACCGTGTTACCTCCGCTGGCTCCGCCCTCCTCCAGTTCTTCGAAGCGCGCTACGGGCCTCTTACGCGCCGCGCGTTCCTGCAAGCGGGCATCCACCCGCAGCGCGAGCTCAATGAGACCGTCGAGACTGGTGGGTAGATCCAGCTGGTAAATCTCCTGCTGAACACGGTCGGCCAACCCATGCAGGAACATATCCCACTGTGCCTCCTCGTTCCACTTGCATTCCGCTGCCAGGGTGCGGAATTTGATGACGTAATCGGACACTGGTTGGATTCCCTGCCGCAGGTCCGCGAGTTTGCGAGCGGCCTCCCGTCCCGCCACCGAACGGTCGAAGACCCGTCTCATCTCCTGTGACAGGGTGTGGAACGAGGAGCAGCACTGATGTTTGTTCTCCCACACCGCTGTTCCCCACAAAGCCGCGCGTCCCGTCAGTAGCGTCATGACCAACGCGACTTTAGATTCCTCAGAAGAAAATGTATTGGGTTGCAAAGAGAAATAAATAGAGCACTTCGTTAAAAAAGCTCTACACACATCTGGTTCTCCAGCATACCTCTCTGGTGCAGGAATACGTGGCTCTAGTTGGCTGCTGATGTTGACGGAAGGGTGGGGAACAGACGGTGGAGCTGGCTCAGTGGGAAATGCGAGATGTTGAACCTGGGTAGATAACTCAGCCACCTGCGCCACCAACGCCTGAACGGCACGAGCAGTAGCCACCACTTGCTCGTCCTGATGATCCATCCGTTGAGCACTCCTGCTCAAAAACTCCTGAAGATCCGACGACCTTGCTGGATCCATAATGGTCAGTTCGTTCTGTCAGGGAATGAACACAGACAGGGGATCCAAATGCAAGTAAAACAATATTTATTGACAGAATACGCTGTACAATAACTTCACTCCAAAATGACAGTCGCGGCAGAGGCTGTGACGTGCAGAAACGGTGGCGTGCAGAGTGGCGGTGAACCGGGTGGCGCAGGGCTACAGCGGGTATCAGACACCAGGGATAATCCAACCCAGAAAGCAGGGCACATGACGAAAGTCCAGAATCCGAGAACCAGGGAGAGACAAACAGAGAACACGACACCGGGACAGCCTGCAACGAACTGACAAAGACCACATAAAGACGCGCACAATATATAACAATCACTAACAAGACACGGCTGGCAACGGATAGCAATCAGACCATAATGGGTGACGCCCACACAATCATTCACTCACACCCATACACACACAACAAACACACGAGGGCGAGTAAATGAATCCATGAACCGTGACACAATGAACACAATTTCACAAATTTTCCCTTTTCCCCTTACCACAAGGCAAGCTCAATTCCTCTCACAGGCCACACAGTCAATGGCCACACAGTCAAATGACCTTAGACCCACTTCAACATATGTTGCATGGCATCTAAAGTCTAAATTAGCATAACTGAATTAGAGTTTAGAAATTAGTAGGGATAGTTTATTCTCGTCGTTTAGTCACCCTCATGTTGTTCCAAAACTGTTTGACTTAATTTCTTCTGCAGAACAACAAAATATAAAATATATTTTTAAAAAAGGCTTTTGTCCATACAATCTAATTCAATGGGGTTCAAAGCAATATTGGACTTTCCTTTCATTGTATGGACAAAAAAAAGAAAAAAAAAAAAAACTGACATTTTTCAAAATATATTCTTTTGTGTTCCACAGAAGAAAGAAAGTCATACAAGTTTGATAGGAAAAACAAATGGAATGTATCCCTTTAATCAACAATGGGCAATATTATCTGTCATATTCTTGTTATTTTTGAGGAGGTCGTGCTATTTCACAGCATTGACGAGTTATCAGGTTGACACCGTTTTGGTCTTGTCTGATATATATGTCCCAGATGTAAAATGTGGAAGCTCTCTCTAGGAATCCCATCTGCAGGGGAAGAAGAGGATGTTCTTCTCTAACACGCTGGCATGGATCCCACATTTCTAATGACCAGGTTTCCTGACAGGGCCACTGATTGATCACTGCAATCACAGCACTACTGGTTGAAAAGACCATGGTCTTTACAACATTTAATCATATATAATTTCCTGAAATCTCTCAGTAATACTTGTTGATGTCAATTAGGCAAACATCTGTCACCCACTACACAAATAACATCATGGTGATAAGACCAAAAACAGTGCACTATAGGCCGAATGGAGCAGCAATAACCCATGACTTCTGCTAGCCAGAGAACATCACAGATTCTCCTGCACATCGCTGATTCTCCTGTCTTCATCTCCTCTCACCCGTCTCCACATCTGTCTGGTTTGCCAGCAAACAGATGTTTTTACTTGTTGAACTTGCTCTGTTGAGATTTACTTCCTCCTTCAAGAAGTGAATCTTGACACTTCCCTTTTTGTAGACAATTAAAATTTGATTAGGAGGGCTGAGAAAGATGAATGAGCTAATTCTTTTCAATTAACCTATTAAATCAGCTTGCAAATCGCACTGAACGATTCATTCGTGTATTGGACCAATCCGATTGGATCTGTTCTCAGGTCAACAACTCACTGATTCAAATGAGTCAGAGCAAGTCTCCAGTTAACAATTCACTGAATTCACAAGTCTGACTCAAATGAGACAATAACGAGAGATCCTCGGAGCTTGAGTGCGTGCGTGACTGATGGCGCAAAAAATTTAAGTTACTAATGCCAAAATTTAGTATTTATTATTATTTGAAGAGGTGGTTGTTATGATTTCACTTTTTTAACATTAGTTAGTGTGTAATGTTGTTGTTAGAGCATAAACAACATCTGCAAAGTTAAGACACTCAAAGTTCAATGCAAAGGGAGATATTTTCTTTTAAAGACTGCTGTTTAAGGACTACAACAAATGGCTGGTAGGGACTACAACGAGCTTCTTCCCGGGTTAGTGACATCACTAATCCTAAAATTTACATAAACCCTGCCCCCGAGAATGCGCAACAAAGGGGGCGAGGCTATGTTGGGCTGCTTTAGAGAAGAGGAAGAGTTATTGTAGTAGAGTGTTGTTACCATGCCGTCATTTTACGCCGGACTGCTTCACAAACGAGGTTTCAATTCAATGATGGATTTGTACAAAATATTAACATGACGGCACATGCTAGTCGATGAGTTGAATCAACTCCACAGCAACTACATAAATTTATCCATTCAGAAACGTCCAGATGCATTCTATAAGTTGTAACTTCTTCCTGAGTCTCTCCATCAGTGTTTGACTCGGGTTTGAACAATGTAAGGCTGAACACCGTTACTGACAATCCTCATTTTGGCTGCATGAGATTCTCCAGCTTTGTTGTTAAGCAACCAAAGCGCGAGTTGTTAAAGCTCCGCCCTCTTTTGGAAAGTGGGCCGGGAGCACCAGCTCATTTGCATTTAAAGGGACACAGAAAAACTGTGTGTTTTTGCTCACACCAAAATAGGGGCAAATTTGACAAGGTATAATAAGTTATCTGTGGGGTATTTTGAGTTGAAACTTCAGACACATTCTGGAGACACCAGAGACTTATATTACATCTTGTAAAAGGGGCATTATAGGTCCCCTTTAAGAAAATCATATAGGTCATGACTGTCAGTTGTTTGTGAACTAAATCCACTGTTTAAGCCCTTTGTATGAAATGCTTGAATGTGGACATGTCCACATTTGTGTATTAGTGTCTGAATGGGGTAGGTTTGCTTTAAAATAACGCAAATTAAGGCCCATGCATCTTCCCCATTTCAAATGATGTAATACTATGTTAACACATTTTGCCCTTTGTGATGACTGTTTTTATTGTATGTTTATTGTATGTTTAAATTTGTCAACACACATGTAACTGCTGGTTGAAAACAAAGGAGAGATGCAGGATCTAAGTGCAGCAGTATAGAGTTTATTTAACAAAAACACCTTGAAACAAAACATTCTTGACTAGGGAAAAACAAACAGAACAACCAGGTATATGCAACAGAACTGACAACTGAACAGTACAAACACAGGGCTTAAATACATGGTGAACTGAAAATCTAATGAGATAATTAACTAAACACAGCTGAACTCAAACACTAATCAATCTGTAACCAAGGAGACAAACAAGTGGCGGGAAACTGAGAACAAAGGGGGAACATGTGACCAAAGAAAAACAAACTCTAGACATATACAACTAAACAGAACAAAACACAACTCAAACCATGACAGTACCCTGCCCTCCCGGCAGGCGCGTCCTCGCACCGTATAACATCCATAAGGGTGGGAGGGTGGGCGCTCTGGAGGCTGACAAGGGCGTGGCTATGTGGGACAGGAGGGGGCCAGGGAAAGGGTGTTGGGCTGGAGCGGTCTCTGGAATGGGCTTTTGGGCTGGACTCTGGAGAGGAACTGGAGCCCACTCTGGGCTCGGGGCGGAGACTGGAGCCCCCTCTGGGCTCGGCATGGGGACTGGAGCCCTTTCTGGGCTCAGCACGGGGACTGGAGTGATTTTTTTATACCTATAGCAACAGCTGAATATGCTTCCCAGGGTCACTGTGGCACACATTCTGCGTTGTTGTGTCTACTTTCTGCCAGTATTTCACATCATAGGGACACTGAAGTAGGGGAGGTTTTGACATCAACTCTGAGCTGTTTGATCAAGTTCCAAAAACTGAACCTCCATTCACGGAGATTGGCTCTGCACTCAATACTGAGCTATGTTTCTAACTAAATCTAATTTCCTAAAAACTGTGCCGTTGACAAACTTTGTGTTCCTGTTTAAGCCTTTTTAAGAGAAGTATCACAAAGCATATTTTTATCAAATGATTCATTCATTCACACATTACCATTTTAGGTGGTTCTTTATGATCCCTTCCTTCTCACTAACAGCCAACGTCCCCCCCGCCCCAAAAAAAAAAAAATATAGTCATCCCTTTTCCCAGAACTGGGCCTGATAATTCAAAAAGAAGTTGGCTTTCTGCTTAATTTTCTAAATATCCTGTCCAGTCATCTTGCTTTTTGCCAAGTCTGTACTGGCCTATAGTGATTCTCCACTTCACCCATAAGCTTCAGCTGGAGTCTAGAGATTTAAGATCTTATTATATTAATCCCACCACTTTGTTCTAAAATTGTTATTGGCGATATTTCAAACCTGCTTTCAGACACAAATGCCTCCACCCTCTCCTCTACATCTTCATACCATGCCAGCCCACAGATTAGCCCCAGGTAATACCTATATTATCTATACTGTTCATTTGTTAATAGTAAGTTGTCTTACTGTACACTGTGAATTATATCAATATATAATAGTTTTAACAATATAATTTTATTTAAATACTGTAAAATTATGTTTTTTAGAAGTAAAACTTGTTTCTGCCTTCTCCTAATCTTTCCACCATGTTTAGTCCTGATGATTTCCTCAGTTAAGAATGATAGCATCCATCCATCCATCCATTCATCCATCCTTCCCTTCCATGTTTCTGTATGGTTCCTTGCACAATACTATGCTAAGACACCAAAACATTTTTAATGCATGATTTGTAAACTCATACATATTGAAAGAAGTGATGAATGAAACATGAGTCACAGTACTCAATAAAAGCAAACTTAAACAGAATGGATGATTCAGAAAAGGCATTTTTATCTGACGATTGTTTTTGTTAACACTATTGGTTTGGTTTACGGTAGAGTTTATGCTGTGCTCTATTTACCTCGGAAGAGGGATGCATGAGCTGGAAATGACGTCAAACCCGAGTTGACCACGTTCTAGTACACAGGTCAGAAAACGTCTCAGGTTACGTATGTAACCATGGTTCCCTGAGAGGGAATGAGACGCTGCGTCAAGCGCTTTGGGAACGCCTCTGCGTGATTGCGTCGTGAAGCACAAGTGAAATCTGTCCAATGGCGTGAAGGAACGTCATAGGCGGGTGACGTCACGACCAGGAAACTATAAAGCACACCCGAACCAAACAGAGATAGCTTCTGAAAAGTCGAAGTAAGTCGATCACAGGCATGCAGGGAGTATGGCAACGTGACGCAGCGTCTCGTTCCCTCTCAGGGAACCATGGTTACATACGTAACCTGAGACGTTCCCTTTCAAGGGAACTCGCGCTGCGTCAAGCGCTTTGGGAACGAGATACCCACGCCGCCATAAAACCGAGTGCCTGTCCGTGTGAAACTGTACAGCGCACACTAAGACACCAGCACTCTAGACCCCGGGGTGGAGGCCACATCTAGGTTATAAAACCTAACAAAAGTGTGCGGCGAGGACCAGCCCGCCGCCTCACAAACTTCTTGGAGGGAAACTCCAGATAATAGAGCCAGGGAGGCCGCCATACTCCGTGTAGAGTGAGCACGGACCCTCAGAGGAGAAGGGTGACCGGCAGACTCATATGCGAGAGAGATAGCCTCAACTATCCATTTACTCAGGGTTTGCTTGGATGCAGGGTGCCCCTTACGAGGGGCCCCAAAACAAACGAACAACTGATCCGTCTTACGCCACAGGGCAGCTCTGTGGACGTAAGCATCCAAAGCCCTAACAGGGCACAGCAAATTAAGTCTTTCCTGGTCTGGATCCAGAAATGGAGGAGGACAAAAAGCCTGCAGCATAATAGGGCCCGCCACATTAGTAGGGACCTTAGGAACATAGCCTTCCCGCGGGAAGAGGAAGGCTTTTACCATGCCTGGCGCGAAGTCCAAGCAAGAGGGCGAGACTGAAAGGGCTTGTAGGTCTCCAATTCTTTTAAGAGACGAGATAGCGAGGAGGAAAAGAGTCTTAAGAGTGAGGAATTTTTCGTGAACCTCTTCAATAGGCTCGAACGGAGCAATAGACAGGCCCTCCAACACTATGGCTAGGTCCCAGGTCGGAACCCTCTGACGTGCCGCAGGCCTCAGCCTCAGAGCACCACGAAGGAAGCGAGTAACCCATGGGTGTCTGCCAAGAGAAACACCCTCTAAAGGACCATGGTAAGCCGCAATGGCCGTCACGTAAACCTTTAGTGTAGATGGGGTTAACCCTGAAGAGAACTTTTCTTGAAGAAACTCCAGCACTGTACCGACGGGGCAGTGAACAGGATCACAGTTACGATCTCTACACCAAGAAGAGAAGACGTTCCACTTTAAGGAATACAGCCTCCTTGTGGAGGGAGCTCTGGAATGGAGCATGGTCTCCACCACCTCAGTAGGGAGACCGGAGTCTATGAGCTGTGCCCCCTCAGAGGCCACGCCCACAGCTTCCACAGCTCCGTCCTGACCGGAATCTCCAGGGGAGAGCCGTCGAGGAGAGACATGAGGTCCGAAAACCAAACTCGGCCCGGCCAAAACGGGGCCACTAGAAGCAACTGGACCCCGTCCTGGCGCACTCTCTCCAAAACTCCCGGAAGCAGAGCAATCGGGGGAAAGGCGTACAGACGCAGCCTCGGCCACGCCTGCACCATAGCGTCCAACCCCAGAGGGGCTGGATGTGTGAGGGAGAAGTATAGAGGACAGTGAGTCGTTTCCAGAGACGCAAATAGGTCCACATCCGCTTTCCCGAAGCGCTCCCAAAGGAGCTCCACCACATCGGGGTGAAGTCTCCACTCCCCGGGCCTCAGCCCCTGCCTCGACAGGATGTCTGCTTCCCGATTCAGACGCCCTGGGATGTATACTGCCCTGACTGACAGTAACTTCCCCTGGGCCCACAGGAGGATCTGGTGTGCCAACTTGCATAAGGGGCGCGACCGCAGACCCCCCTGATGGTTTATATAGGAGACCACCGCTGTGTTGTCCGTGCGGACCAACACATGATGGCCCCTGAGATCCGGGAGGAAGTGTTTGAGTGCCAGGAACACAGCCATCATCTCCAACTGGTTTATATGCCAGGAAAGATAATGGCCCCTCCACAGACCCTGTGTCGAGCGACCACTCATGATCGCCCCCCAGCCGGTGAGAGATGCATCCGTCGTTAGCGTTACGCGACGACAAGGAGCTCCCAACACCGGGCCTTGGGAAAGAAACCAAGGTTTTTTCCACATGACACAAGCACGAAGGCATCGCCGCGTGACCTTGATCATGCGAAACGGATTTCCCCTCGGGGAGAACCCCTTGGTTTTGAGCCACCACTGCAAAGGTCTCATGTACAGCAGGCCAAGAGGTATCACGTTGGACGCAGCTGCCATCAGACCTAACAGTCTCTGAAACTGTTTCACAGTGAATGACTGACCTAGCTTCAGCTTGTTTACGGTTGTAACAATGGCCTCTATGCGAGCTGGCGACAGACATGCTTGCATTGACACTGAGTCCCAAACTACGCCTAGAAAAGAGGTTCTCTGAACTGGAGAAAGTACACTCTTTTTTGCGTTCAACCGTAACCCCAGACGCTTCATATGGGCGAGAACAGCATCTCGATGCTGAACCACCAATTCCTCTGACTGTGCTAGAATCAACCAGTCGTCTATGTAATTCAATACGCGGATGCCCTGGAGTCGCAGAGGAGCCAGAGCTGCATCCACGCATTTTGTGAAGGTGCGAGGAGATAAAGCTAGGCCGAAAGGAAGGACCCGATATTGGTACGCTTCGCCCCCGAAAGCGAACCTCAGGAACTTCCTGTGATGAGGAAGGATGGATACATGGAAGTATGCGTCCTTCAGATCTATCGTAACAAACCAGTCCTCGGGCTTGATCTGTGACACGATTTGCTTCAGAGTTAGCATTCTGAACTTGAGCTTTTTGACAGAGCGATTTAACAGGCGCAGATCTAGAATGGGACGCAACCCTCCATCCTTCTTCGGAACTATGAAGTAGCGGCTGTAAAACCCTGACTCCCTGCTGGGAGAAGGAACCCATTCTATAGCTTCTTTTCGCAAGAGAGTCTGTACTTCTTGTTCCATAACCAGAGCCTGCTCGGGATTCACCTCGGTGAATAGCACCCCGTTGAACCTGGGCGGTCGCAACCCGAACTGAATTCTGTACCCAAATTCTACTGTGCGCAGGACCCATTGAGATACGTTTGACAGAAGTTTCCACGCTGCCAAGAAATCTACTAAGGGAATCAGTCTCTCGAGACTGACCTCTGGTGTCTGCTGTATGACCAGCCCGGTGTCCTGAAGCGGCGAACCGGCAGGAAGCAACCGAACTGGCCATTTTTGATCCCTCCTCGGAGGGAGCGAACACCCCAGCACCACTACGTTGCCGGGTGGACACTGGGATATACGTTCGCTGAGAGCCGCAGCGCCCTGAAGCACGCGAGGTGGCAGGGTTGGCAGAACGGCCCCCTGAGGGCACCGAGGGGAGACGGGCACCGTGTACTGAGGTGGACACCGACTCGCCCCGGAGGGGACTGCCCTCAGAAGCCCGACACCACTGGCGTCAGGACTTCTTTCCCGAAGCCCTCCGCTGGATAATGACGGTCCTCAGATCCGTCTTACCCTTGGAAGACTTCGGTTGTGAGCGTTGACCCGACCCCCAGTCTTTCTGCGGGGGGGGCACGGGAAGCAACGCTCACTTTTTGTTGCGCCCTGTGAGAGGAGCTCGTACTCGGCTGGGACTGCTCTTTTTGACCAGCAGTCCCAGAGACCTGAGACCGGCGGGGAAGAAACTTAGAGAAAGCTGCCGCCTGTTTCTTTGCTTCCTGGAACCTCTCGACGACTGTGTTGACGGAGTCGCCGAAGAGGCCAGGCGGCGTAAGCGGAGAATCGAGAAGAAACGATCTATCTCGATCCTTCATGTCGGCGAGGTTGAGCCAAAGGTGTCTCTCCGTGGCCACCAGGGCTGCCATAGACCGCCCAATAGATCTGGCGGTCTCCTTGGTGGCACGGAGAGAAAGATCTGTAGCTTTCCTTAGCTCAGAGAACGCCTCGCGACTAACTTCCCCACCCTCATCAAGGTCTTTCAACAGGTCAGCTTGATAGGCTTGGAGGACGGCCATAGTGTGTAAGCACGCCGCCGCCTGACCTGCTGCCGAGTACGCTTTACCCACTAAAGCAGATGAAGTACGTAGGGGCTTAGTGGGTAACTTCGGGGCTTTGAGGGAGGCTGCCGACTCGGGGGAGAGATAGCTGGCGAGCGTCTCTTCCACCCGCGGCATCTCCCCATAACCATGCCTTTTTAGTCCCAGGATATTACTATAATTAGACGTTTGAGGACTATAGACCCGATAGGATGCAGGTCTATTCCACGACCTCGACACCTCGGTGTGGAGGTCGGGGAAGAAAGGCAAGCCCCGGCGTGGAGGTTGTGCACGAGAAGGAAGAAAGCGCTCGTCTAATAAACTTGCTTGACGGGCTTCCTGTTTCTCGGCCGGCCAGCTTATGTTCAATCTGGCCACCGCTCTAGTTACAACCTCCACGAGCTCCTCATATGCTTGTGTGTGTGGTGGCGACTCTATACTCTGATCGATGCTGACAACGTCCAGTTCCTCAGAACTAGAACACTGCAGCATCGGCGCTTCACCAGGGACAGAAGAAACCGCAGAGCGTGCTTCTGCCTCCTGAAATGAAGCGCTGGATCCTGCAGGTAAAGGCAGAGAAAGGGCGGGGCCCGTCTCTAACCCCTCTGCAAGATCCATTTGCGAACCCCACGACGCGAGCCTTCGCTGTGCCTCGGCAACAGCGGGACCCGAGCCGCGGGGAGCGCGAACCGAACCGCTTTCCTCAAAAAGCGCCCGGCGGGAGCGGAGCGTTCTCATGGACATCTGCTCGCAATGTACACAGCCAGCTCCCTCGAGAGCTGACTGTGCATGCTCCACTCCCAGGCAAACAACACAAAGCTCGTGTGCATCTCCCGCCGGGATGTAACGAGGACAAGGAGGCGCACACTGCCTGAATTGCTGCACCTGAGTCGCCATAATAATGTCTTAGATAAATGTGCTTGAATAACTTGAGAGACAAACAACAATAAATAAGACAGACAGTTTCACAGAGAGCGCTTACTGAAGACACAGAAGCTATCTCTGTTTGGTTCGGGTGTGCTTTATAGTTTCCTGGTCGTGACGTCACCCGCCTATGACGTTCCTTCACGCCATTGGACAGATTTCACATGTGCTTCACGACGCAATCACGCAGAGGCGTTCCCAAAGCGCTTGACGCAGCGCGAGTTCCCTTGAAAGGGAACTAATATGAGTGAGTCCAGGCAAACCTATGTTGTGTTGTGTCTTTCAGAATACAAACACATAAAAGAAGCGGTATTTTGCACAGATAATGCTGAAGTATCATGTCCACAAATAGAGGTTGGAAAGTGCTGTGTGCACCACTGGGTTTACTGAGCCACAAACATATATGCTAATAAACATTACTAACGTTTCACTATGGTTGATGCGCTGAGCAGCCATATTGGATTCTGAAGTCAGGGTTGTTGCGGTTCCTCTGAGTTTCCCAGTCACAACTCCGACTTGAGGGGGCATTCCAGTTAAAAGTTCTTACTGGGAACTAGGAATTTCCCACTTCCTAAGACAAATGGAAAGCACCATTAGTGTTGGTGGTACGTTATACGTGATGCATACAACAACCAATGTAATAAAATGTTGCCAGATTCCCATTCATCTGTTTTGGAAAAAAACTCAATGTGCTTTTCGTGCCACTCACTGGACATTTATCTTAGAAAGTGTCATGAAACATGCGAGAAGCAACGTTTTTCTAATGAGACTGGGCTGAAAACAAATACAAAGTTCTGTCATGAAACTCTAGATGGCGCAGGCTGATAGGTCCTTAACTGAACCTGCTTGCAATCACATCATTATCTATAGGGCAAAGCTGATTGGTTCCTGCTGTATCAGTAGCCAATGAGCTTGCGTGCTCAACCTTCAAATACTCAGTCAGCATTTGTTGTAGCAGAGCAGAGCGCTTTCAGAAACCCTCCACATTCCCCATCTCCACCTGTATAGATCTGCTATGAGTAATTCATGTACACTATATTGTACAGCAGCAAAACGTCTTACTTGCTCACAGCAGCGTGTTGTATATATGTATTGGCAGTAGCAAGTCCAGACCTGCCAACATGTACGCATTTTGCGTAGCGGGTACACATTTTGACCTCAAAGTACGCTGGTACGATTTGTCACTCTAAACTACGCAAAAACCTGGTGACTACTCTGTGCATGTGTACTCAAATCAAGCAACAGCAAAAGAAAAAGAGTTCGACCAATCATAGCGCTGGGTTCATTTCCCCAAATAGCAAGTGGGGATGATTGACAAATGCGTAAGGCCTATGATTAAAAAGTATGGAGCCCCGCACATGACATGCAAGAAAAAAAATTAAATCGTGTACATGATACTAATTCGTTCCCTCGATTTACTAAATCGTGCGCACGTTTTAGTAAATCGAGGGAACGAATTAGTAAATCGTGCGCACGATTTAGCCTACTATTTTTTTCCTGCATGTCATGTCCGGAACTCCGTAAAAAAGAGACTGCAAATCGACAGCAACACAAAATCTCGCTCGATCTCCCTTCCACTCCTGCCGTCTGACTGATTTCTCAAGCGAGGACAGTACTTCTAACTCCTTAAGGTAAACGGGTATAAAATGCTCAAGTAATGCTGAACAATAATTCTAAATAAAATTGATTATGAAAGTGCTGTGGTATGTGGATGACTGACTAGCGTGAGTCTGGAGAAACAGGCGATTATTTATTTATTCTTAGTGTTGAGAAACGCCTACATGTGTTACGTTATTGTGTTAATAATAACTAAAATAACTAATTGTTACATATTTATTTTGTATGAAAACTAGCGCGTTAATTATTTATGGATTTGAAAGAACCGTTGTCTCAGTGCTGCGCGAGCTCTCATAAACACAAACGCGCGCGCACACAGAGAGAGAGGTCAGATCATTGTAAAATGAAAATTGAAGTGCTAGGTTTAAAATTTGTTCTTGCTTGTGTTAAATGACGGACGCTTTACCTTTAACCCCTCGTTATATGTCGGACTCAGCTTGATATTCTTGAATAAGCGATTCGTTTTGCTCTTATTGGTTCTGTCTATTCAGTCAACTGTTTTCTATAAATATGTTTGTATTGGCTAATGTTTATTCAGCGAATGTTTCTTGTTTATAATGTGCAATGATCAAATGCAAAGACAGCACGTTACACATAAACCTTTTTTTGTGGGATTTAGTATCATATTTGGATATTGGAATAATAAATTAAGTATTTTTAATTAATCACATGTACACACAATTTTTTTTTTTTTTTTTTTTTTTTTTTTTGACTGTTTTCTAAGGGTTTCTTAATTTTAGACTAGTTGACTAGTCATTACAAAACCTCTAACCTCTTTAAACCACGGTCAGGTTAGTCGTAGGGCACATCCCTAATGTAAATAGCCTACTTGAAATTGCAAACAAAAAAAATATTTTAATTTATATTAAATAATTGAATGCGATTCACTTGTGGTTGTCTGTTTGTATAAGCACACATTATGCAATGCAATATTAATCATGAATAAAAAAAATGGTTTTGAGCAGGTGTAAAATTAGAATTATGAAGATAGTTGTGTGTCTTGCATTCTCAAAAATTTTAAAATATATATGACCCCGAGAGAACACTCTGAGAGCTGTCATGACAGAAATTAAGATTGTAATTTTGCAAAATCAAATAAGCAAAATTTCTGACCAATAAGTGGTACTGTCAAAAAAGGGGACATACCTCTAAATTCTCAAATTATTTTTTAACATCTTACTTGTGTCTGATGAGTAACTTATTACCCGCATGAAATTATTTATATGAATGTAATTATGCATCCGTTTACCCTCTCTCCATCCATCCATCCATCCATCCATCTTGCTCCAAGGGTTTCCTTCTCTTCGCTATAATATTCTTTGGCAGACATAAAGGGGCACTCCATATGAGTAGAGTACTCTGACGCAAAATAGCCTTAAAAGCCCTCAACCAACGGGGACCCACAGAGAGCTGCTGACACATCTGGAACCATTTATCTATCCAGGCGGCAAACAATACAGGCAGCATGAATGTAGGTCAACTTAAGAAGAGGTGAAAGGCACACTGTTTCTGGCTAATAGTAACACAAGCATGGCTCTGCACCCAATGTGCAGCTCATCTATCTGCAGCAGACTGACTGTCTCTGCCTGAACGCAGGTCATGCAGGCATAGAACAGACTGACCTAGTGGTGGAGACACCATGACCAAAGGTACAAAGTGACCACAGAAGGGTGCTGGAAATTCAAAACCTAGCTAGGTCTTTTATGGAGGTGGGGTGTTCTTGTTTTTGACAAGCTGGCAGATTGTTAATCAGCAGAGAATATATGTAGTACAGTGTAAAAAAAAAAATATATATTTTACAACTCGAATTCCGGAAATGTTGGGATGTTTTTTAAATTTGAATAAAATGAAAACTAAAAGACTTTCAAATCACATGGGCCAATTATTTATTCACAATAGAACATAGATAACATAATAAATGTTTAAACGGAGATATTTTTACAATTTTATGCACAAAATGAGCTCATTTCAAATTTGATGCCTGCTACAGGTCTCAAAATAGTTGGGACGGGGACATGTTTACCATGGTGTAGCATCTCCTCTTCTTTTCAAAACAGTTTGAAGACATCTGGGCATCGAGGTAATGAGTTTCTGGAGTTTTGGTGTTTTGGTCCCATTCTTGCCTGATATAGGTTTCCAGCTGCTGAAGAGTTCGTGGTCGTCTTTGACGTATTTTTCGTTTAATGATGCGCCAAATGTTCTCTATAGGTGAAAGATCTGGACTGCAGGCAGGCCAATTCAGCACCCGGACTCTTCTACGACGAAGCCATGCTGTTGTAATAGCTGCAGTATGTGGTTTTGCATTGTCCTGCTGAAATACACAAATAGACATCGTCTGGAAACCTTTATATACATTTCAGCATTTATAGTGCCTTCCAAAATTATGCACCCCCATACCATCAGAGATGCTGGCTTTTGAACTGAACGCTGATAACACGCTGGAATGTCTCCCTTCTCTTGGCTTCTGGAAGTATTCCTGGGCCCATTTAGTAATGTCATTGACACAATCATGCCGATGAGTGATGCAGTGTCGTCTGAGGGCCCGAAGACCACAGGCATCCAATAAAGGTCTTCGGCCTTGTCCCTTACACACAGAGATTTCTCCAGTTTCTCTGAATCTTTTGATGATGTTATGCACTGTAGATGATGAGATTTGCAAAGCCTTTGCAATTTGACATTGAGGAACATTGTTTTCCACAATCTTTTTACGTACTCTTTCACAGATTGGAGAGCCTATGCCCATCTTTACTTCTGAGAGACTCTGCCTCTCTAAGACATCCCTTTTATAGCTAATAATGTTACAGACCTGATATCAATTTAAAAAAAGTAGTCTTCATCTTTGTCAGTATGGGTCCTGGCAAACTCTAGGTGGGCTTTTTTGTGCCTGGGCTTTAGGAAAGGCTTCTTTCGTGGACGGCACCCATGCATGCCATTCCTCTGCAGTGTACGCCATATTGTGTCACGGGAAATAGTCACCCCAGTTTGGCTTTCTACGTCTTTAGATAACTGCAGACTGACCAGGCTGTGAATCAAGCAGATTTTGTTCCGCTTGACGAATCAAGTTCAGATACAGGCTCAGATGGCTCTGACACCGACGGTAGTCACACCCCTCTCCTTAAGGGAAAGACAAAGAGATTAAGCCAGAACCCTGGTTCAGTGCAAGGAACCCCCACTGCAACAGTTGTTTGACCCAAAGTGCCAAAATCTACACATGTACAGAAGCCTGTTACTTGTATCTCCTCTGATGTGTTGAACCCATCTGAAATACAAAGATTTGTAGTTAAACGTGATTAAGAATGACGCTTCAGCAGCTTCATCCATTCAAGGGTCAAAATGGCTGAAATCTTTCTCAGGTCGCATCCCAAGGCCACCCGGTGAGGCAGACTTCGAGACATGGTGTTTACACGTTCAGTTGATGTTTCAAGATCGTTTGCCAACTGATGTACAGCGCAGGAAAATTCTGGAAAGACTCCTTCCACCAGCATCAGATGTTGTCAAACAGCTGGGTCTTTCTGCTTCTCCACAAGAATATGTTGATCTTTTTGATTCTGATTATGGTCTTGTGGAGGATGGGGATGAGATATTCACTAAGTTCCTCAACACTTATCAGAACTCGGGTGACAAAGCCTCAGATTTCCTACAAAGATTGCAAATTCTCCTCAGTTCTGCTGTAAAAAGGAACGAGTTGAAGAAAGCAGATTCCAACCGACAATTACTCAAGCAGTTTACTCGAGGCTGTTGGGATCAGTCACTGCTTCTGCTGTTACAGCTTGAGTCAAAACCAGACAAACCTGAATTTGCTCAGCTCTTGCTCCAGATTAGAACTGAGCAAGATAGACGAGCTGTGAAGCTTGAAAGATTACAACGTCACTTGGGTAGTTTCAGGGCAAAACCCTTCTTGAACGTTCATACGGTAAATGAATCTTCACTACCCTATGATTCAAATGCAGCCATTCTCACTGCTTACCAGGCTGAAACTGAAGATCTGAGGAGACAGGTTGCTGAGTTGAAAATGCAACTGAGTTCTAAAAAGTCAAAGAAGGAACAGAAAGCAGAATCCAAGAAGATTAAGAAAGAAAATGAGCACACTGTGAAAGTGGAAGTTCAGGCATATCAAACATTGCTGAAGCCCCAGCCAAAGGTTTGGTTTTGTTTCAAATGTGGTGGTGATGGCCACATAGCCAGACAGTGTGTGAATCCCCCTAACAAAGATGTTGTGGATCAGAAATACAAAGAGTTGAAGGTTAAGCAAAATGAGTGGAAACTGAAGTATGGTCCACATTTAAACTAGAAAGGGTCTCAATAGAGGGACAAATTGAGGCTCAAGTTGATCAGTTGATCCATAGTCCCAATTTGAATCAAAGATCTTGCAAAGTCAAATGTGAAACTTATACACCAATTCAGTCTTTCCCAAAAGTTCCCCCAAATGGATTGGTGGGGCCCCGGTGTACTGCTTTAGTTGTTATTGACGGGACCCCCTGTAAATGTCTTCTCGATTCTGGTTCACAAGTGACTACTGTGTCAGAATCTTTCTACAACTCATACTTGCAGTCACATTCAATCTTATCCCCTGATGACTTACTTGAAATTGAAGGTGCTGGAGGGCAAGTGGTATTTGGGGTATCTTCAGCTCAGTATTGGGTTCCCAAAAGAAATTGCTGGAAGAACAGCAGAAGTCCATACATTAGCTCTGGTGGTTCCAGACTGCAAAACCAACAGTGAAATTCCTGCCTTAGTTGGTACAAATACTCTGGATGCATTATACAAAGTTTGTACTGAAGGTCTTGAGAGTCAGCATGGAAGTCCCCAAAGCCATGTATATGCAGCTCTTGTAAAAGAATTGAGCAACCGACATAAAATGGAGCTAAGGAACGGGAGGGTTGCAAATGTGAAGCTCCAAGGCAAAGTGGCCCACACAGTTTCTGCCGGTCAGGAGATGGTATTGACTGGATATGCCAGAAATGTTTCTCTACCTTTGGGTACACCTATTCTTGTCGGTGCCTCTTCCCATTCCAATTTACCAAGTGGGCTTCTGTTTTGTAATTATGTTCTCACTTGCCCGGCCAGGACTTCGTTCAAGGTGCCTGTTCTTGTGCAAAACTGCACCGATCGTGACATTACAGTACCGTGAAAGAAGATCATAGCTGAGCTTTCAGTACCTTTTTCCCTTTCCAACCCAACACAAACTGTGACAAAAGATTCCTCGCTTGCAGTGCCATGTACAGGAGTGTGCTCAAACACTAAAGGTTCCATCACTTTTGACTTTGGCGAATCTCCTTTGCCCAAAGAGTGGAAAGCTAGGATCACGCAAAAATTAAATTCCATTCCAGAAGTCTTTGCTCTCAGTGACCTGGACTATGGCCATACTACTGAAGTCAAACATCGAATTCGCCTTTCTGATCCTACTCCATTTAAACAACGAGCAAGGCCAATTCATCCATCAGACCTTGAAGCGGTGAGACTCCATCTTAAAGAGCTGCGTGACGCTAACATAATCCACGAGTCAGAGAGCCCCTTTGCTTCACCCATTGTGGTAGTGAAAAAGAAAAATGGTGCAATAAGACTCTGTGTTGATTATAGAAAATTGAATAGCCAGACGATTAAGGACACTTATGCCCTACCAAACATTGAAGAGGCCTTTGCATCCTTGACTGGATCCAAGTGGTTTTCAGTCATGGATCTAAAATCTGGCTATTATCAAGTAGAGGTTGAGGAGGAAGACAAACACAAGACGGCATTTGTGACCCCAATAGGGTTCTGTAAATTCAACCGCATGCCACAAGGGGTCACTAACGCGCCAAGCACGTTTCAACGTGTAATGGAGAAGTGTGTTGGCAGTATGAATTTAAAAGAAGTCTTAGTGTTCCTTGATGACCTCATTGTGTTTTCAGTACTCTTGAGGAACATGAAGATTGCCTCATGCGTGTTCTCACCAGACTCAAAGATTTTGGTCTGAAGTTGTCCCCTCAGAAATGCCATTTCTTCCAAACCTCTGTCAAGTACCTTGGGCATGTCGTGTCAGAGAAAGGTGTAGAAACTGATCCAGGAAAGATTGCAGCACTCACCTCCTGGCCTAGACCCAACAACATCAAGGAGCTGAACTCCTTTCTTGGATTTACGGGATATTATAGGAGGTTTGTGAGAGATTATTCAAAGATTGCCAGACCTCTCAACAGTCTAACTGCTGGATATCTTTCACCTAAAAGGCTGTCTAGTGTGAAAAGAGCTCAGTTTTCCCCTGCTGACTGGAAGCGGCCTTTCAATGAAAAGTGGTCCTCGGAGTGTGAAGAGGCATTCCAGACCTTAATACATAAGTTGACAACTGCACCTGTTTTAGGGTTTGCAAACTGAGGAACCCATATATATTGCACACTGACGCTAGTCTGCATGGTCTTGGAGCGGCTCTATATCAGGAACAGTATGGTCAACTTAGAGTCATCGCTTATGCAAGCCGTGGACTGTCCAACTTTAAACGGCGGTATCCTGTTCATAAACTTGAATTTCTTGCCCTAAAGTGGGCAGTGACCGACAAGTTCTTTGACTTCCTTTATGGAGCCAAATTTGTCGTCATGACTGACAACAACCTCTTAATCTACGTGTTGACTTTAGCTAAGCTCGATGCTGCAGGACACAGATGGTTAGCTGCCCTCTCAAGTTTTGATTTCAGTACAGAGTACCGAGCCGGGAAAAGGAACCAAGATGCAGACGGTTTATCCCGAAGACCACACACGCAGAATGAGCACGATCATAGTTCCAAGGAGGAGGATGATCGGATACGGAACAGTTCATTTCTCGGTTTGTGAAGGAAAGATCGGAACCAGTGTTCTCCAAGGGGGCGGTGAAAGCTGTGTGTCAGAGACATAACGTGTACGACAGTTCAGACTTTGAAGATGGAGCGATTGTTGAGTGTCTGGCCATGAGTGAAGAAGCTATTCCACCTGATTTCTTAATCACAGCTGTCTTCTTTGTATCTAACACGCTTCCAGGTATGACCCAGCAGGATTGGGCTCGTGAGCAATGAAATAACCCTGCTGTAATTCGAGTGATTGACATTGTTAAGTCACACAAGCGTCTGTCCTGCCGTGCTAGGCTGTGTGAGGATAGAGAAGTCCAAATGATGTTGAGAGTTGTAGACCAGTTTGTTCTCACTAATGATGTCTTGTATCGGAAGCGCATCATTGGACGGGAGCCTCTATTCCAGCTTTTTCTTCCAAAAGCTTTCAGACCAGTAGCTCTTACAGAACTGCATGATTCAGTTGGCCACCTGGGTATTGAAAGGACTGTAGACCTTGTGCGACAAAGGTTTTATTGGCCCAGAATGGCACTGGATGTAGAGGAGAAGATAAAATCTTGTGAGAGATGTGTAAGACGCAAAGCAAGGGTAGAGCGAAGTGCCCCTCTTGTTAACATAACCACAAGTTGGATGTAAGCCCTTACAATTAGGGTGGTTAACGGACTCTTAATTTGAAGAGAAAATGTAGTGACTGCTGTTCTCCACTAGAGGGCACTCCTCCGTGATGAGCGAAATAATTGAAAAAGGAGCCATTTTACAAATGAGAGAGAGCGGAGATAAAAGACTGTTGATTCAGAGTACAGATATTTTAAAAGAGTAATAGAGTGTGAAGAAAAAAAGAGTTTTAAGTTCTTTTCCAGTGGAATCCGGGGGAAGAAACATCTTTTTGTACTTATATTTCAAGGAACTCCGGTGAGTGTTTTGTTCCTCTGTTGTTGCTCTGTAATCAGTCATATGTGTTCAATTAATGATTTACGGTTAGAAATATGATTTATAACTAACTGATGATGAGAAATATTGAGATATGCATGTTGTGACTAAGAGATAAAGGATAGTTTTGTCACAAAAAAACAACCAATCGGAGTTCAATCAAATGAGTTGTTAAAATCAACTGCGTCACATCTGCACTTAATGTGCATCGGTTCATGCGAACGGATCCAATTTGTAATAGTTTGATATTATTAATCAACTCTGGGGATATACTGTTAAGAAAAAGAATCAGAGTATGTGATGACATACATGTATGACATTCAGTTGTTTTATTTCGTTTTTTTGTCATATAATAATGTAATATTTCAGACATTGCTCTGTTTGATGTTGATTAAGTGGGTATATTCTCCCAGGATTTTCTTTGTAAAATAAGTTAATGAGTTAATATGTAGTTGAAGAAAGAAAAGAAAGATCTGAAATCTCATGTGCTTTATATCTGTTGTCAATTCAGATGAAGTGAATGTGAATGAATGATAAGTTTTCTGCGTTATGCAGGTTGTTTTTTTTTTTTTCCCCCTTGTTTCCTTTTGATGTGTACTTCTTCGACCGTGGACGAGTGAACAGCGAGCTAACAGTGTCTAGTTGATGTCGCAACGCATCTTTCTCTGGAGCAAGTTCAGCATCCTTATTCTGTCATCAATCCCTGGACACAGATAAGAGAATACAACACACCATACACTTCAGATATCTTGAGTGAAACTGAGTTTAAAACTACCCGGGTAGTAAATCTTTCTTCTGTTACGTGACTACTTCTACTTTTTTTCTCTATTTCTTTTCCTTCTTCAATTTTTTTTCTTCCTGGAAGGACCTGACTTTATCAAAAGAAAAAGACAAATAACAACACAAGGAAAAGACTTTCTGAACAGTGTTTGGGGAAACATTTCTTTTATTGGTCATACCAAACAGGCCTCATTGTATTTCCTTTTAGTTCTGTTGATTATATTTGCAAACTTTGAACTATTTACAATTGATGGTACCAATACAAACTATTTTTCTTCTTTCACAAATTGTAGTGAAATTGCTGTCTCAAATCCTCCTTACGAGCATAGACGTTAACTATACTGTCATGCTACTGTGCCCATTCATCATTTAGATCATTTAGAACCCCATACTACAGTGATACAATGGGTTACAAAAGCAAAATAGAATTATTGAAAAAACTAATACAAATGACAAAAGCACATAAAAAAAATTGCTAAAACTTAAACTAAAACCAAAATGAAAACTACAAATATGTAAAATTTATTTCATGATGTATATAGGCTAATACAGTATTTCACAGTAAAATGTTAGTGAGTTGTTAAATCTGTTATAGTTTTCATCATATATATTAATGATAATCAAGAAGACAGTATATGTACTTTTACATTAAAACATTGTTAAAAAAAAAAAAAAGGAAATTCCCAAAATTACATATCATATTTGTTTATATGTATTTTTAATAGTTGTGCCTCTTCTCATTTAGTTATCATTTTTGTATATTAGGGTGTTTTATTTGACATAAATGTTGTAAAAAAAATCGGTGTCTGAAAATGTGAAAATATACTACTTTAAAGTACTACAAACTAAATCCTTTAAGTAACCCCATAATTTGATGGCTATCACTTTTTCGAAGAGGTGCTGCATTTGTGATATAATATTCTCATAAATGTACCATTTATGGTTTTATGCACTTACAGAAGACAGCCTAATTTGTACCATATTCAGTGTTATGACAAAGTGTTGCTTTACACTGCAGTACCAGAAAGTTGGATTCTCAGAGATTAAAACACTCCCTCTCAAAGTCCGTCTGCATCAGACCTCTCCAAAGAATACGCAGATCATACACATCTTGACTCATGAACAATGCATTTCTTTTCATGATTTAGCTCATTTTCATTCAGCCAATACGATTTATGATTTGGTAAATGCAGAGCATTACCTTGCCAGAGCTTTGCTTTGGGAATTCAATGCACCCGACCATTCTGAACCAATTAATGGCAGGGTGGGGGTAACTACAACAGTGTTGTACAATACAGCACATCTGTTGGCAATATAACCACAAACGTATAAAATAAATCAAAGCTGTCCCCTGTTTTGAGGGACACTGATGTCCTTTATGAAGACTTTGGTGTAGCACTACCATACATATATATATTTAAACTGCACTTTAATATCAGCAAAATTAAAGGACATTTAAAGAGGCTATATGTAGAATTCAGAAACCTTTGTTATTAGCAACACAAGTGGCTGTTAAGTGAACTGCAGCCAGCAACTTGTACTCACACTCGTGCACAACTAACGTACAAGAGACTGAATGTGACTCGAGACCCCGATATACAGGTACTCACGGCAAAGTTCTTTTCCGTTCTTTGCTTAGAAGTAAACTAATTTGGAAATACCTTTGCAGCGCAATACTGTTAACGAACATCACAACACTGTCCACGCTGCTGAGAGCGACGTTTAAATGAATATGTAAAAAAAGTGCTGCATGCTTTACTCAATAACAAATTAAACGCTCACCAAAAATGACAGCGATGAGAAAACAGCAGTTAAGAAAGAATATGATCATAGCTATGTGGATATGTTTGCACCAGCTCTGCAATTCACCAGGATCATGTCGACAGATGTGGTAATTAAAATTACACTGTTATGCTAGTTTGATTATGAAGTAAATTTGAGACTATAGAGTATATAGATCTGGCTATGTGAGACTATAGTTTGAATTAATCCATTTTCTTTGCATGACACATTGACATTGCTCTTTCAGCATTGTATAATCATTCATTTCATGTGTCATAGAACAGAAGAGAGGCTCTCAGGTGTGCACTTAAACATCACATCCTTTTGATTTTCCTTACAAAAACATCCCGAGTCCTTCACATAAAAAATCAGTCATAGACAACGTAGGAAGTGACTATGACTTTTTTTTTTTTTTTTTTTTTAAGCTGTTCACACATTGGCAATAAAAAAGTGATTATTACTTGAAAATTCTTACAAATAGGCCCTTTAGTGTACTTAAAGAGAGCACACTTCATGACTACATTCCGTAACACACTTGAATACAAATTTTAAAAAGTGCACTCCGTAAAAATGTCAAATTAAAAGTTTACTGTAAAGTACATTTTAATCTTTATTTTAATATTTTTCGTCATGTTTAAAAGGGAGTGCCCTTATTTTGATGTGTTTACTAACATACTAAAGCACATGTAAAGTATTTGATTATAATTTTAACTGTTGTGTTATTTGATATTACAATTAAAGTTTGAAGATTACTTTTACGTAAAAATCACTGCTAAGATTGCAACTACTGCAACTAATTGCTTTTAATATGAATGTAAACTATAATACATTTTCATTTAATTGTACATAAAATGCAGTTAAACATCTGAGAACATTACATTCAGTTCACACTTAAGTATATTCTTTTAAAGTATATTGCTGCAAGCACTCTTTTTTTAAAAGTATGTGAAAGTGTACTTCTTTTTCACAAGAGTGTGCCAAATATATGGAACCTTTTTAAATGTATGGATGTTTTATACAGGTTCATTTAAGTGTTTTCAGACTCAGGCTGTTTTGATTTAAAGTTTAAACTACAGTAAGTTGTTGGAGAGTTTTTTGTCAATCAAGGACACAGTTTGAGCTGTCAGTCCTGTCATCAGTTCTGTATAACATGTATAACATCAAATTATTGTGACATACACCCTCAGTGTTTTGTGTATGTTATACATCATACGTTCATGATAAATCTTTTATTTAACCTCTGAACAGATGAGCTGGCAGTCGATTTGCTAAACAAAGCACTAATTTCCCCTCTTTTGGCTCAATCATGTTCACTTGGCCCTCAAATTGTATGATAAATATATGCATCAACAAGAATAATAAACCACACATAACAGTTTATTTAATTTCACAATTAAAATGTCTTGGCCATGGGGGAGCAGTTCTCAATTTGCAATTAGGCCTTTTTTTTCTTTCACCTTATGTAATGAATGGATCTCTAAGGCCCCCATTGCCCTGATCCGTAGCAATTTAGCTGGATTCCAGGGTTTTGAGTTTCGACTGCAAGAGCAGATCCAGGTCACTTGTGTCACGGGGAGAGTCGGAGAACAAGAGTACATGCACGTCTGTCATGGCGCCACATGCTCTGTGTACACCCTGCTGAGACGGAGGCCAGAAATGTCAGGGAACCAAGTGCTGAGGTGCTTTTGTCAGAGGAGACTTCAAGCTCCTGGTTTAAGACATGCCAACTAGCATCTGTAATGTAAGAATCCAGAATGTTGGCTTAATGCTGACTCATACACTGAAAAGAAGATCCCTGAAATGCAAACTCTGATTAAAATTTTGTCAAACCCGTATGACGTCCTATCTTACATGAAACACAAAATTTGTAATATTTTCATGTTTGATTTGAGATCTACAGTAGAAGAGTTAAATGTTGATCTGTTTCTCACACAAAGCTATTGCATGACTTCAGAAGACTTAGAATATAAAGTAAAGTCCACTTTAATGCCATTTTTATACAGTAGGTGAGTAAATGATGCCAGTTTTCGATTTTCTGGCTGAACTAATCCTTTAATAATAATAATAATAATAATAAATTATTAAAATTATAATAATATTTTTGATATATGTTCTGTATATATTATTATAATAAATATAATATTTAACAATACATTTTAATAATAATAAACCAATTAATAATAAACCAATTATAATACATCTAATTACATAACAATATATAATTGTTACGGTACAGGCAGGAAGACGAAAACACAGAAGAATAAGGTTCCAGCACAAAGTTTACTTATCATATAATCCAAAAAGGTAGCTATCCAAACAGGTAACAGGTAAACATACACTTGATTATAATGGAGACCATACAAGGAGTGCAGGGGAAGAAACAACTTAAGTAGCAAACACAAACGAGGATAATAGAACACAGCTGAAACATAGAACTAATAATGACGGTAACCAAGGAGGCAGATGAGTGGCGGGAATCTGAACAAAGAAGACACGTGACAAATTAGAACAAACTGAATGTCCATGAAAACAGAAACTAACAGCCTTGCGCCGTAACGGAATGATGGCAAAGGGAGGGAGGGGGCTTGGGAGGAGGACGTGGATGAGGCGAAGGGATGGTGATGGCAGGACAAGGGAAAAGGAATGGTGATGGCAGGATGACGCAAAGGGGTGGTGATAGCAGGACAACGAGACCCAGATTGTACAGGTGGAAGAAATCTGATGGTGTAGACCCAGAGCCCCACAGAGCCGACAGTCCACGGTGGAGACGAAGGCAGGAGGAGCCAAGATGTGGTAGGTGTGGTTGCCGACGTCTGGGGGATGACCAACAGAGACGAGGGCCCAGGATCCGAATGTACAAACGGAGGGCCACTGGAGCTGAGTGACATCGCTGGTGCTGGAGTCGATGTCACGGCGACGAGTGTCGCAGGTGGAGCCAGAGTACCCGAGGACTGGGGCGATGCCGGTGAGACTGAGGACAGAGGCGATGCTGAAGGGAGGAAGGAGCCCGCTGTAGCCGTAGGGGAGGAGGGACGGAGTGCAGCGGATGGCCTGTATGTCAGTGCCGTAGGTGGAGCGACGACTGACCAAGGGGGAGCCGCTGGGATGAGGGAACCCGGTGGAGCCACTAGGCCAAGGGTCCCTGGTGGAGCCAAAGGTGGAAGGAGCCAGGACAGAGCAGACAGGTCAACAGCCAAGATGGAGCAAAGGGATCCGAGGCTGGAGGCGGAGCCACAGGATCCTCTAGTGCTGGTGCTGCTGATTGTTGCTCAACCTGTGGCTCAATGTCCTGGCAGGGCATCTCCAGAGATGGTGCAGGGCTGAAAGCTTCTAGCAGCAGCAGGGCTGGAGAACTGGCCAAGCTCTGTGATGATGGAGGTGACACAAGACTAGACATGATGAAGATGAGTGGAGCACAGTCCACACAAATCAAAAAAATGAGCATATCACCATCCATATCGCTCATAATGCTGTCTTTAAACAGCGATGAAGGTCCAGCAGAAGAATTATCGTTCTCAGTGCTGTCCTTAAACAGGGGTGGGAATCCTTCCTCACTGGTGTCCAGCAGCCAGTCCTCGGTTCCTGTTCCCTCGGCCACTGATGTCACAGGCTCACACCCCTGGTCAGACTCGCTCCGGGGCTCCACTTCCTGGGCCATGGTGAACTCTGTCCTTTTGGCCTCAGGCTCTGGCTCACTCGTCATGGCGAGTGGTTCCTCAACGTCTGCGGGGGGCTCTCGCGCATTCTCCACGGTCAAAGGTGGTAACTTCAGCTCTGGGTCTGGCTGTGCTCTGAATCGGGGCCGTACGCTCTCCAGACACCTCATGACAGCCTCCCTCCAATTCAGTCCGGTGGTGTCTGGGAGGTTTATGGGGTCGTGAAAGTTCACCTTGATCCAGAACAGGGTCTTCAGGGTCTCGTCATCAAGTGGGCATATGAAGGCAAGACACAGCAGTGAAAGATAGAAAATCAGTGCTCTCCTGAGCCACCTTGATGAACGTGTTTGGTCCGGTCATCTGTTATGGTGTATGCAGGCAGGAAGACAAAGACACAGAAGAGTAAGGATCCAACACAAAGTTTTAGAAACAACTTAAGTAACAAACACAAACGAGGATAAGAGAACACAGCTGAAACATAGAGCTAATAATGACGTAACCAATGAGACAGATGAGTGGCGGAAATCTGAACAAAGAAGACACGTGACAAATGAGAACAAACTGTGACAAATGAGAACAAAGTCCATGAAAACAGAAACTAATTGAAGATAACCGTTACAATAATAAAACGGTACCACTTTATTTTGATGATCCACTTTAGACATACAAACTATAGGCAACTTCGCAACTACGTCAACTTATTCTACTAACCCGAACCTTAACACCTAACCCTAACCTAACAGTCTACTATAGTCTACTAATACTCTAATAAGAGTTAGTTGACATGTAGCAAAGTTACTTATAGTTAGTAGAGTGTCTAAAGCCCGGGATACACTGCACGATTTTAGCAATCCTATAAGATCATTACTTTATCACACTATACGACATGGATCTTTTTAACTTGGATACGACATGCATGTAGACTGTATGATAATGACACCTATTGACTTGTAGGCTACGATGCAAGTTTCTATAGAAGAATAAAACGTCATCAGCATGCACTAGTGGTAAACAAAAAGACCATGTTGAATCACACTTTGGCAGCTGTAGTTTTTATGTTGGAAAAAAAGAAAGCAGCGAAAGAAGAAGGGAAAAGAACTTGAGGTGAACAGTTTTAAGTTTTAGCGCCATGTCGCGTTGATTTCTGTCATGAGTTAGGTTTGTTTTTCTTTTCTCTCTTTCTCTCTCTCTCTTTCCCCCTGCTTTGTTCCTGCACTTGGTCCACCTGTTCGCAATCGCAATCAGTGCGCTCGCTGATTGCTATTGCACCTGTTTCTCTTTGTTCTCCTCTCCTGTGCTATTTAATGTCGCCCTGTTTCTGGCTTCGTTGCCTGTTTATTGTTGGAAGCGTTATGCTCACAAGTTTATTTCTGTTTACTGCATTCCAAGAAGTTTGACAAGTTCCCTGACAATTTCATGTCGCATTTTCATTGGCTGGTGTAGCAGTAAACACACTGTGCGTTGATCATGCTGAATTTCTGACACTGTCAGAAAATTATCGTAGGCTATCTTTGGTCGCAAGACCGGGAAAACGGCTGTCTTTGAACCTCTCTCACTGTACGACATAGGACCACCAATTAAGAGCCACGATCACAGAAATCGCCACAATTGTTTCACGATGGCAGTCTTTCGTCTGGGACAGCCAAAAATCTTGCAGTGTATCCCGGGCTTAAAGTGAACATCAAAATAAAGTGTAGCCAATAAAACTATTATTATTATTATTATTATTATTATTACTTGTTAAACTAATTGTAAATATAATTACATAAAATATATTATATAATAAAACTATTATTATTGTTGTATTTTTTTTTTTTTTTTTAATTAAAGGTTTATGCATAATTAAAATGGGTAATAAAAGTAAAAAAGATAAGACCTAGGTAACTTAAACAGTACTGGTTGGATAAACTGATCGTGACATAGTCACAGGATTCTTCTGGTCAAATGTTAATCATTCAGTAAATGGTTCATAATGTTTCTTCATTGGGAATATAACAAGACTAAATGCACAATTACACTGAAAGATAAAACACATGTTTAGGTGAATTAAAACATTGTGTTGATGTAAAAACATTAGCGAGAAGTGATTCCTTATAGGATGTAAATTCATATCCCCTGTGGCAGAGCAGAAGGGTTATTTATCTGTCCTTCAACAGTTCTGTAATTATATAAGAAATCCTCATAAGCTCACATGTGGAATGAACCTACATTGAAATTAAAGGCAATCACAGTAATTGCCTTGCCGCGCTATTACTGTAAGTAACTATGGTAAAAACCGAGCACAGATGGAGGGGGCCTCAAGCCCTGGAGATGCCCAGGTGTAGCCCCAGACCCTTTCGAGGAAAAGCCCCTCATCTTTATTATTATGTGAACCGCTGAACCCATGAGTGGTTTCCCTGTGAGGTTTCCATATACAGAATAAATTGAAGACATGCAGGTAACTGAGTTTTATGTTTTGTCTTTTTTACTATTGTTTAAAATTAATGTGGGTTGACAGGGAATTTAGGAATAACGTCAGTAAGCACATTTGTTTATCTTATGATTCAAATATTTGTACTTCTGTAATATCTGTAGTCCACAGCATTCAGCAGTGTCATTCACGGCTTTGATTCTGTCAGTGCCAAATCATGAGTGTTTGTTTTACTTTCTCCTGCTGAAGCAACAGATGTGGTTTGATGTTTGTGATGTGTGCACTCTTTTGAAGATCCAGAGGCAACTGAGAGTCAATGTCCTGACTGAAATCAGAGCAAAACATCTGGTGGACTGTGACTTACATTGCCATAATTTTTAAAGGAAGTCAAATCCTTCTCTGTTACACTCTGGCTGACTGTGTGATAACGAATTCATTGCTTTTTGACTGACTTATGTGATTTCTGGGTGTGTAACTATGAAAGCTACAGTATTCTAGTTCTTGTGGTTGGACCACCAGAGTGCACAGTTTAGTTTAGGATTTCTGAGTTACACAAACGTTCAGTGTGAAAGAAACTGTTCCAAGCTTTTTACCTTCTTTTTTATCCTCTTTAATGTAGGATTTTCTGTATTTAAGAACGGATTATGGACCGGACCAATGGGATCAGTTCCCTCTGACAATCAGGGGCCTCAGTTGTTACAGTACATTTACATTTATGCATTTAGCAGACGCTTTTATCCAAAGCAACTTACAAAAGAGGAGCAAAGCAATTCGTCAAGGAATCAACAATATTCATAATACACATTAAGGGTGTGGGGTGGTTAAGTGTTGTTATCTAGTAGTTAGCATAAGTAGTTATCCTCCTTACTGCATTTTTGTTATATTTCTTGTATTTTTTCCTGTTACTTTATATTCAATTTGTAAGACAATTTATTAATATAATTTATTTATAATTATATATTATACTTTTTATGTATATTATTTATATAGTGAATATAATTAATTCATATAATTTATCATTAATATGAATATAACTTATTAAAAATATAATTTTTATTTGGTCACTAAATGGTTTGGTAGCTTTTCTGTTGTATTGCATGACTTATCATTTTCAAGACTAGACATCTTACGCCATTCCCTTCATATTTCCATAGAACACCATCCTAAAATCATTTTAAAAATATTTTAAGGGCAGGACTTGTATATCTGAGTCAATGTAGTTCAGACTGGGGAGCAGTGGGAGATGCACGTTCCTCTCATATCCTGTGTTTAGTCTTAGATGTGTAGTCTAAACCAGGTTTGCCCTGACCCTGAACATTCACAGCTCTCATGGGAAAAGCAGTACTAGTACTGAAGATTATGCTGAATGCATCCCATCTTACCTGGATACAGCCACCAGACCTGTAATTATATGACAGTTGTTCACTGTTTGTCATCAGTTTTACACCAGGCCCTGACCTGTAGGGCTACTCTAGTTACATCATAGTGTATAGCTTACCTCCTTTTAATATCCACAGCTTATAAAGAAAATAAAAAGCCACACCTCAGATGGCATAACGGAGATGCTTTTAATGTTGGACTATGTTTGAGGTTTGGATGAAGCTTTTCATACAGGAAATGTTGAAATATATGGAGAAATTTGCCCTGATGCAACTTTATTTTGATTAGCATTAGAGGCTTTAGAGGTTTTAGAACAATAGCCTAAATAATACACTTCAGAGAGATATTCCTAAACAATACTCACCAAGTGTTACCACATTTGGTAAACACTCTTTTGGAATAGATTTATCAATGTTGCTTTATGGTGTTCATGGATTTATGGTTAAGTACACATAAAAGAGTAAAGACACGCAGTTGGCACAACTTTTGCCACAGTATTTAAGCACAAAAAAAGGCTTCTTTATTCACTAACAACCCACAAAACATTTAACCAGACACCAAATGAACTAAGCGTATTTAAAGGTGAAGTGAAAATAAACTAAATTCCATTACTGAGTAAATCAAAAAATCATCAGTGTCAAAAGTAGTTCTGGCTATATATACACTACATAGGACTTTCTTTTGCCAGGTTCAGACTACACAATATTTTTGTCTGTTATGATGTCTGTCTGTCACTGTGTCAGATTATGCAATTTTAACTCCTAAATTCTTGTTGTGTCATGGACAAGAAACATTTCAGACCACATGTTGCTTCCCGACCAATCATCGCTTGTCATCTTCAACAACGTGCGTGATGTCATTGAGTGACTGACTGTGGGAAACAAGAGCTTGAACAAACAATGGCCCTGTCCCAAATGGGACACTTCATATGCACTTTCGGTCTTGTGGACTTACAATGGCTGCCACACTCGCGTGTCCGTTAAGACCATGAGGCCGTAGGGTTGTCATGTCTGTTGCTGGGTTTTGTTCATGCTTTCATGTCTTTTATTTTGAAATTTGCTATTCATATGTTCATGTTCATTTGTAGTTCTGTCCATGGTCTTTGTAGTTCTTTTGCTTTTTGTAATTAGTTCCAGGTGTTCCTCATTATCATTGTTTCAGTTAGCTATTTAACCTTGTGTCTAGCCTTGGCATTTGTGGATTTTTGCATGTATGTTTGCTTGCCACCTTCTTCGGAGGTTCATGGTTTATGTAACTATTTCCAAGGACTATGTTTCATATGATGATGACCATTGTAAAATCATGGATTGTTTTGTGTTGAAGCCATTAAACATCTATTATTTGCATTTAGTATTTTATTTCTTGACTTCAGAGGCTATGTTACAGAATAATCCACCACCAAAATGGATCTAGCATTCCGGCTCTTGAATCTTCATCAAGTGGGAAGAGCTATTGAGCATTATGTCAAGGATTTTTTGTGTTTCATGGATTATTTGCCTTTGGACGAGATTCAGCTAAAAAGGTGTTTTCGCTATGTATTGGACCAATAACTTGCTGAACTCATGACCTCGGTAGAACACCCTTGTACACTATGTCAGTATATTGACTTTATTTTGTTTCTATGTGGTTCAAGTTTCACGGTTGGGGAGGCAGAGGACTATTATTTGTCTGAACCTATTCACATCATGCCTGCAAAGCCTGAGCCAGTTCACGTCATGCCTGCCAAGCCAGGGCCTGTTCACATCAGGTCTGCCACGCCAGAGCCTGTTCACGTCATGTCTGCCAAGCCAGAGCCTGTTCACCACATGTCTGCCAAGCCAGGGTCTCTTCACGTCATGGCCGCCACTCAAGAGTCTCTTAATGTCATGGCCGCCACTCTAGAGCCTCTTCATGACATGGACGCCAGTCAAGAGCCTCTTCACGTCATGGCGGCCAAGCTAGAGCCTCTTCATGACATGGCCGCCAGTCAAGAGCCTCTTCACGTCTTGGCCGCCAAGCCAGAGCCTCTTCATGACATGGCCACCAGTCAAGAGCCTCTTCACAAATCCTGATTCGAGCCTGAGTCTTCGGCCAAGATGACCACCGAGCCTGAGTCTTCGGCAAACATGGCTGCCACGCCAGAGCCTCTCCACGTCATGGCCACCACACCAGACCCATTAGCCAAGATGGCCACCACACAAGAGTCATCAGCCAAGATGGTTGACATTCCTGAGTCTTCAGCCAACATGGCTGCCAAGCCAGGATCTTCAGCCAACATGGCCATCATGCCAGGTTCTCCAGCCATCATGGCCAATGCACCAGGGCCTCCAGCTCTCTGGCCATCATGGACGAGCCTCCGGCCATCATGGACACTACACCAGAGCCTCTTCACGTCATGCCTGCACAAGTTTGCCCTGAAAGTTTGCCCATTTTTTTTTTTTTTTTTTTTCCTGGGGTTGGGGGCTATAGGTACCAAGTTCCAGCGGATGTGGATTGGCTTTCTATTGCACCACGGCCCAGTTCCTCTATTGCTCCACGGCTCTATGCTCCACGACCAAGGTCCGCCAGTGCCCCATGACCTTTTGCTCCACAGCCCAGGTCCTCCAGTGCTTCATGTCCCAGGTCTGCCATTGCTCCATTGCCCTGGTCAGCCAATGCACCATAACCCACTGCTCCACGGTCCAGGCCCACCACTGCTCCAAGCTCCAGGCCCGCCACTGTTCCACAACCTAGGTCTGCATTGCCCCATGGTCCAGGCCTGCAACTGCTCCATAGTCCACGTCCACTGCCATGCCATGCTATGGTCCAGCTCCAGTTCCCCTTCACGGGCATGGCCCTCCATCCCTCCCCCAAGACCGCCTCCGCTCCACCACCCTCCTGGACTTTCTGTTAGTTTTGTTTTGATTTTGTTGGGCATCAGGAGCCGCCCATGCAGAGGGGGATCTGTCATGTCTGTTGTTGGGTTTTGTTCATGCTTTCATGTCTTATATTTTGAAATTTGCCATTCATGTGTTCATGTTCATTTGTAGTTCTGTCCATGGTCTTTGTAGTTCTTTTGCTCTTTGTAATTAGCTCCAGGTGTTCCTTGTTATCATTGTTTCAGTTAGCTATTTAACCTTGTGTCTAGCCTTGGCCTTTGTGGATTATTGCAAGTATGTCACTTAATTGTAAAATGGGATAGTCAAGTGCTAAATCTTTTTCTAAATCTTTTTAATTGTTAAATCTTTTGAAGCAAGACCAAGGTTCAAGTCCCAACCTCCCTCCAGCCACGTGTTCTGATGCATGGATCTTCTCCAGCACAAGGAAAAAGTTACTCTGCAGCAGTTGGCACAGTAATTAAGGACACATTCGGTGCTGCTTATATGGAGCCAGTTAAATGTGCTTCTGGCACTGATGACCTGATACAGTAACGATCTAGCGGCTGATAAGCCAATAGCAACACTAAACCATGATCCACATTTGCATGCTTTATAATACAACTTCCTCTGCCACTTCCTCCTTCTTTTTCTTTTTGTAAATAAAAACCGCATGAGTGAAAATCTCAGAAAGAATGTTTGTTTTCAGGTCGGTCTTTTTGTTTATTTTCCTAGAGTGTGTGTAAGTGAGAGTGAGAGAGAAGGAGACTGTGATACTACAGGCTGCTATAACTCAGCTGAGCTACAGGAAGAGGTAAAACTACTGGGACGCAGCATGTGGCATGAGTAGCTCAATCACTCTATTTTACAGCAACTATAGAGCAGGAAATTCATTCTTACTAATTTAGTGGGTAAAATGGTCTCATACAGTATGTGTAGAGATCTGGCCTTTAAAAAATAAATGGGATGGGGGAAAAAATCAACTTATTAATGAGATTTCTTCCTTACTTGTGCAACACAATTTTGCTTGTATTGTAATGTCTGCTTCTACATCAAATGCAAGCCCCAGGGTTGATTACATCATTTTTTGGTGGTTGTAACAGTAATGACTTGAAATTAAAGACCAATGTTTAAGGTACTGAACAAAGTCAACATTTAGACATTTTTGAGTGAAACGTGTACAGTAGTTGGCCAGCAGGGAGGCGGAAGTATGCGACTGAGCCTTTGAAGTCCTCTGGCCTTGGCTTTGACAAATCAGACCAATGTCTTGTCTAGTTCCTCCACAGCTGTGCAGGAATGATGGGTAATCCCCAGCCATCTACCCACAAGGAAATAGGCTATACCAGAAAGTACAAACACACTTTACTAGAGATGCTTTTCATCAACAGTTTTTGTGGTCTAAATCAACAATTACTTATTGTCTGCTGTAAAGTGGGACCGATCTTATGTGGTGCAAATAAAAAAAAATGAATTTAACACATTACAGCACAGCCTCTAATTGCAGGTTCTGGCAACACTTTATTTTAATAGTCCACTTTAGACAATCTACTAACTATAAGTAACTTTGCAACTATATGTCGACTACCAGAAGACTGATTAATATCTGCTAACACTTTATTTTCATGGTCCCCTAATAGACATTCTACATGTCAGTTTATTCTACGAACCCTAACCCTAATCCTAACCTAACAGTCTACTAATACTCTATTGAGAGTTAGTTGACATGTAGTTGCAAAATTACTCATAGTTAGTAGAATGTCTAAAGTGGACTATTGAAATAAAGTAACTCACACAATGGCAAAGTATTATTAGCAGACAGTTTAACATGATCAGTTTAATGGGCAGTTATATAAGTCTTGTTCCTGTCACCCAACAGGTTAAGTGCTTTGCAATTGTAATAAAATTCCAAAATAAATTAAAGCAGCAAGCAGCGATGAAAGGGCCCTCGCACCCGTGCCACCGCCACCCAGTGGCTTTAGGAAAACAGAGCACGGTGGGCAATATGCATTTAAGTATATAAATATAGGAGGACTACATCAGTCATTTGTATTTTCCACACTTCCTGCTACCAGCTGGTGGTGCTATGACTATAACTAAATTTTGGTGTGTAGATGTCTTCAGACCAGGGCACTTATCAAACATGTGAAGTTTGAGGCAGATTGTACATTGTATGCTTGAGTTATAACAACTTCCTGTTTCATGACGATAATAACATGCTTTAGCACTTAGCTAAGTGTTGCTAGCATGTTTTAGAATGTTTGTAGCATGTTTAGCACTCAATTGCTTAAGTGGTTGAGGAGGTTGAGGTGGTTGAGGAGATTCCCCCTCCCATATGTAAAGTGCTTTGAGTACCCAGAAAAGCGCTATATAAATGTAATGAATTATTAAATTATTATTATTATTATTATTATTGCATATTTTAGTATGTTGCTAGTAGTGCATCACAGTGTTAAACACGTCACTTCCTGTTGCCAGTGGGTGGCACTATGACTGTAACTGAATCTTGGCATGTAGATGTCTTCAGGCCAGGACTCTAATAAAACGTGAAGTTTGGGGCAGATCGGACATTGTATGCCCGAGTTACAACAACTTCCTGTTACATGGCGAAACATTGAATTTTGCGAAAACTCAAGATCTTCGCGATTTAACGACACCAAGGCCTTTAGATTAGACTGACCAAATATTATGTTTATCTGATAAAATCTCTAGGAGGGGTTTGTTATAGTACAATGTCTGGAAGTGGCAAAAACTGCAAAAATTTTGCAGAGAAAATTCTAAATATCTCACTTCCTGTTGGGTTTTCAGATTTTGCTCCCAGGGATTTTTTTGTAGGTATTGGGCTGTTACATGTGTCTACCGAAATTCTTACTTGTACGTGAAACATAGCGCAAAGGGCGCTTAATTGAAATTTTGTAGGTGGCGCTACCGAGCCATTTTGCCACACCTAGTTCTGAAACCCATATCAGACGTAAATTTTCACCACTTCTGACCTGTGTGCAAAGTTTCATGAGTTTTCAAGCATGTTTAGACCCTCAAAAATGCTATTCATTTTGGAGAAGAAGAAAAATTGATCGAGCAATTACAATAGGGTCCTCACGCCATCGGTGCTCAGGTCCTAATGATAAAAAACTCTCTTGCTATTGGCTGTATCTCAAAGTCTTCTGAGCTGAATCACTAGACAACCAATTTACAGAAATTCACATGTGTCACAATCCTGATATAGTGTAATCAATTAGCTAAGCTAACAATTCAATACTTTATTAAGAATGATTAGACAGTGGCTTCTGAGCTGGATTTGAAATATGCAAGTTATTATTATTTTTTTTTCTTATAGAACATTTTATAGAACATTTGGGGCCAAGGTTCCATCCAAGGATGTTGTGAAAAAACGTATAGCGCATAAAAATGTTTAGCCGATATAGCTGATGGAAATACTAATTGTCGATAAAGATTTGCAAGTATTAACAGAATCATTTTCTAAACCAAAATTGCACTAAAAACTGTACAGACACAAATTCAATACAATTCAATAACAAAATCAAAAGATCACAATAAAAAAAAATAATAATAATAATTGTATGAGCAAAGAACAAGTATAATTGTTAATATTCTTATATTGAGTAAGGCACCATAGTAATCATACGTTCTAAACAGTAAACAACTGTGATAAAATATATGAATATGAATAGACAGGAAGTCTATTCCTGGAAAACTGCAACTTTTTTCTTTGCCTTACAGTTTCCTTGAAATAGAAAAATAATGATTTCAGCCAGTTGTCCCGCTAACAGCTAGGATATTCAGGGGGAAATGCATGTCATATTCTATTTCAAAACTTTTAAATATGCATATGTGATACCATAACCTTTAGTTCTTGAACAAAAGACTATTAATGAAAAAATTAGATTTTCCATGTTTCTGCAGGCTCCCTTCCTGTCCTGAATAACAAAATGCAAGTGATTATGTGTGTGTGGAAACAGAACAACTCTCTCAGCCAAACCTCAGTTAGATCCACCTTTATTCCCAATCCAGAATGGAGACCCCTGCACAGTCCCACACATGTTACTCATGATTGGGTTTCTTTCTTTTCTTTTCTGCATCTGTTGGAGGATTATGACACACCAGGTGAAGAAGAGGCTGCCTTACCACTGATCACTGGAGATAACACAATGCGTTCTTATGTATAGCACTTATGAAAACAGCCTTCATGAACTTCCGTTCCATTTTTTGACATTTAAGAGAGTGTCATTTCAGTCCATGTCTGAAGAAAAAAATCCTGATGACTTTCATTCTCTTATTTTGTTGTTGGTTGTCAGGGTATTTCTTAAAGGGGCAGTTCACACAAAATTAAAATTCTGTCATTTACTCACTCTCATTTATTTATCATGTAACCCATACTATCCCTTTAAATGTTCTGATGAAAGCTGTGGTTGCCATGGCTGTGTTGTCAACAACACTTTTGATACAAGCGTGTTGTCATCCAAAATTAAGGATCTTGGACAGAATCTAATAGAACAGCTCTAATAGAACATCTCTTTCTGGAGTTTGTTTATAGCTCAGATAGTGAGAGGAATGGACAAGATGTGCTCTTTCTCTAAAGTTTTGAAGATTTAGCAGATCCTTCCTGCATTACATGTCCTTATAATAGTTTTTATACTAGATTTCTGAATGAGGAACACCAGGGCCGAACAGGCTGTTACCTCATACTGCATGTGAAAGTCTTGTAGAAGATTAAGAGATAGTTATAAAAGCCCTAAAGAAACATGATGTCATGGAAGTACTGTTGAGCTCCCACTAATTCACTTGGTCTCCAAACCTGACCACCCTCACATACACAGCTCCAACTCGTCAGCACATTTCTTGGGTGATGATTACTCTTTTGCAGTTGGTGGAGGCTGATCATAGAATCTCATCTGTTTGCTCTTCAAAAGACAAAGTCATTTCCTCCAGGGATTTCTAGGGATGAGCAAATTCACACTGGTTTTTGCATCTGCAACTCTGAGAGTTGTCATGACTGAAATGAATTCATTATGTAAAAAAAAATTGTCAAGACTTATGTAAATAAAAATTATGTACATTATGTAAAGACTTGTTTCCTGCAGAGTTTTTGAAATAATCTCTTGAATGAACGATTCAATGATACATTAAATACATTTTAACAGTCACCGGTTGCCACCTACTGGCATAACAATGTAATAGATACAATCTTTACTTTAAGCGTAACATTAGTTTCAAAGGTCATTTACTCATTTTGATCACTGCTTTTATCGTTATTATTTGATGTTTGCAACACAGAAATAGCAATGCTGTGTACTTGAAAGAACTTGTACTCTCTGGGTCAGCGGCAGCATGAAAGCAGGTTTAAATATTCAGGTGTGATTGTAATTTCAAAGGTTATAGACATAGCGGAATCATTGTCATTTAGGAACAAGATCGTGTGTGTTTGAATCGAGATTGCAATTTTTAAATGATTAGTCGTGCATACATATAGGCCTAGCCTATGTATTTTTGTATGTTATACCTATACCAGACATCAATAGTAACCCGGGTCCAGGCCCGGACGTCCCCCCTGCTTCTGCGATCCATGACACATCTAAGTTAGAAGACAAACTGTAACACAAAATTCCTTATTTGCATCATTACTAAAGCAGACTGAAACTCAGCACAAATAAAACATTCACATTTTGGCATATGTGGCATTAAAATGGAAAATGGCCCGTCAAAATATAAATACGCATGAAAAACCAAAACAATGATCTATATGATGTCATGTTCAGCCCATCTCTGCTGATAGATGGCGGATGCCTCACTGGAAAATGCTACTGTTGTTATTTAGATAACAATGTGCATAGTGGGCAGTGGGTCTTTTCGTCAGACTTGTAATATGATCTGTGAACAGTACAGTTTTATAACAAGGGTGATTGCATGACTTCATGAAAAGAAGTCTAAAAGAGCATGACAAAAAGAACAGGGCTCGCTGATACATGAAGATATATCAGTGTGAATTTAGTTAACACACATGGCATTTAAGTTTTAATGTGTGCACAATGTGTCAAATCGCAAATTAAAACTGCTCTGGCTACCTTTCACCCAGTTCTCAGTATTTTATTGACCATCTGTGCTCTATTGCACAAAGAGTAGAAAAGCTCTCCAGCAGAATAATGCAGTGCACGAGTTGGTTGTCTTTGTACGTATTCAGACACAGAGTTTGTTTTTGTCACTGTTTGCGGTTGGTCAAAGCAGCAGTGCCTGGGGACGTGCTCTAGTCTTGGCAAAAAGAGGAGTAGAAAGGGAAAGAGCATTTATCCTCTGCGGGAGGTATCCAGGGTTGGCACATATACTATGAATTAATGCTACAAGCATTATTCCATATGTATTCCAGGATGCCTGGAGTGGAAAGAGAAAATAAGATTACTGGAATAAAGAGTTAGAGGTTCCCAGTAGGTTCCATAAAAAAAAAAAAAAATACAAAAAAAAATTAAAAAAGGATATACTGTGCATTAATCAAAAAACAAGATCTGACATGAATCCTGGTTTTCAGGGTGATCATGTTTTTATTTAGGTATTAGTACATAAAGTGTATGATAGACACTGAAAATTACAGTATGTTTTCACAACAATTCCATGTATTTAATATTCTACAAACTTTAAAGTTGTCTCTACAGTTGCTAATTCATAAAAATGCTTGTTTTAAATGCTGTCAATGTTGATATTGTATGTTTCAGTGTCAATTCAAATGTACAGTGTATGCTTAAAATATCTTTCTAATAGTACACTGTACATTTATCAGCATATTATGTTTTTATACTGCTGAGAAGTGGTTAGGTTTAGGGTAGGAATGGGGTTATTGGCTCAATTATAATTATTCAAATATATTTATAGTTACACTTTATTTTAAGGTGATGTTGTTACAGTGTAATTACACAAATAAGTACTGAGTAATATTAATTAACTACTTGTACTTAATATAGGGTTAAGGTTAGGCTTAGGGGTAGGTTCAGGGTTAGTACCTAGTAATTACCTAGTTATTGTAATTACTATAATAAGTACATAATATGTACATGGGGAACAGGACTGTTCAATAAAGTGCTACTGGGTTTGATTTAGTGTTAGTTGCTTATAATTATGCATAATTTTCTGTAACACTATAACAGTTAACATTACTGTAAGTACATGTAATATGTAACTATGTCACATTAAAATAAATTGTTACCATTTATAATAAAGGATTTTTTTTAAGTTTCTAAAAATGTGCATAGGTATATAACTTTTTTTTTTTTTTTGGTCCATATTGTACTTTTCATCAGATCAAAATCCATCAGACCTGGAAAATGAATACATGTGACAATTTCAGGTTGGAATGGTCTTCTTTAACAATTGTTAAATAAACTAATAAATGTTTTGTTTAAAAAAAAGTTTGTGCATTAAACCAATTTTGATACAATGTAAAGTCGATTTGGTTGACTAGCCCAGCAACAAACTGATGTATTCATTTCTCACGTTTAAAATAGGATTTGTTTCCGTTTTTACATTTCAAACTTAAGTATTGATTCCCCATCATAATCAAACACAAATGCGATCTGTAAAAAACACATCTTTTTGTGTGAATTGTATCACCATCCTTAAATGTTTGATTTTATCATGTCTGCTGTTCAGAAGAACATATAAGGCCTTTTGAAGGAAGTTTGGCATCAGAAACAAAGAGCTATCAAATGCTTAACAAAACTCTTGAAAGTGTTGCCAGTGCTAGATTTGTTTTGTAAATGGTTATTAGTATAGTCATGAGCTGTATAAATGCTAGGGAACTCGTCCATGATCAAAACTTAAACTATGTAAATCTTGCAGTACAGCTTATCTTTACATTTAATTCTGTGTTCCTTGTATGAGAAATCATTATAAGCTTTGAACTCCTCCAAAAGGAAATAAATGCCTTCGATTAAAACCAGAGCCAACAAGTTACATCACAGTGTTCAGTCTACAAACCAAAGCATTGTCTTGGGCAGATTTTAATCTGATTGGAAGGGATGAAGGTCCAGACTTTTTTTTTTCGGTGAACAGGGTCCCATCACAGGTAGAGCAAGTGAGAACAGATCCAGATGTGACAGTACCCTCAGCAGCTGGGGCTCCTCTGCTGAATCTTGCTTCATTCCCTGAGGGATGAACACTCACACTGGGGTGAAATGAGGGCAATCTCATGTTGTTGGCAGTATGGTGAAATTGCTTCCATGTTTGGAGAGAGGAAACAATAATAAAAAAATAATTAACAGCCATTAAGAGACAGCAAGATTGCACAATGAGTTATTGTTGTTGTTGTTTTGGTAACACTTTATTTTGACAGTCCCTTTTGAACATTTTATTGACTAAAAGTAACTTTGCAACTACACATCAACTAACTCTCCTTAGAGTATTAGTAGACTGTATGCTTAAAGGGTTAGTTCACCCAAAAATGAAAATTCTGTCTTTAATTACTCACCCTCATGTCGTTCCACACCCGTAAGACCTTCGTTCATCTTCAGAACACAAATTAAGATATTTTTGATAAAATCCGATGACTCATGAGGCCTGCATTGAGAGCAAGTTAACTTAGACTTTCAAACGCCCAGAAAGGTACTAAAAACATATTTAAAACAGTTCAAGTGACTACAGTGGTTCAACCTTAATGTTATAAAGCGATGAGAGTACTTTTTGTGCACCAAAAAAACAAAATAACGACTTTATTCAACAATATCTAGTGAAGGGCGATTTCAAAACACTGCTTCATGAAGCTTCGCAGCATCACGAATCTTTTGTTTCGAATCAGTGGTTCGGAGCGCCAAAGTCACGTGAACCATTGAAATTTCAAAACACTTATGACCTAACGAAGCCCTGTTTACTGAAATCACATGACTTTGGCAGTTTGAGATCATTTGATACACGCTCCGAACCACTGATTTCATTTCATTTCATTTCATCACATGTATCTTTAATATAAGTGTATTTCATTGTTACGCCTGCCAGCCAGAGTGCGTTCCAGTTAGTTTTTTTATGCCCTTCCCTCACTAACTTCCCTCAGTCTTGTTGACTCGGATGTACATCATTGCTTACGTTGCACGAGTGCCCACTACTGGTGGAACTCGTGCAATGGGCTGAATTGGAACGTCCTAAGCCCTTGATCACTTGGAATCCGCTATGGAGTTGATTTATTTATTTTTTTTTTTTTTCCCTTACGAAACTGTTCAATGCAGCATTCTATATGTATATAGGTGTGTTTGGGTTGTTTTAGATATTTAAAAAAAATATATATATATAAATATATATATATATCATAGAGTTGTTTGTGGAGGGGTAAATTAAACGTGACATGCAGTTGCAAATCGTATTGCATTGTGGTATATGGAGCTGTCTGAAGTGTACATATGAAGTAGACTCGCTCCCTCTGTCAAAATCGAAGGAGCAAGGGTCTGTCCATATAAACTTCCCTTGTCCACTTCACGAATTGGAACGCACTTCAAAATGGCGGCAGGGATTCCCCTGAGGGGAAGTGCTTAGGGAAGTTTGCGAGTGCGTGTCTAAAAGTGGAGTGGAACGCAGCCTATGATAGCCACCAGAGGGCACTCCTTCCATCTGCTTTATCTCACCATGAAATGAAAGCTCTAGCGTAAGTTCTGCCGGGAAGACTCTAATGTTACGTCACTTATTAGTTTAGATCTAACCAATCATTATCCAACACTTGGAGTATAAAAGATCGGTACTTACACATGTCTGAGTTCGCAGATGTTGACGCCAACCTTCACCTCCATCCTCTCCACCACCACCAGGATGGTCCCTGTCCATACCTCCCAGGGGGTCGGGAGTCTTTCTGGTAGAACTACATTTCCCATAACCTATTGCCTGGACTAATCATGTTCTGATTACTTCCACCTGTGTCTCATTACCTTGTTACTCTGCTTTTATAAGCCCTGTGTATTCACTTTCATTGTGAAGTCTCGTACGTTGTTACACTGCATTTCTGAGCGTTATCCTGGTTTCCTGTGTCTTCCTGTGTTTTCTGGATTACCCTTTTGCCTGTGTTTTCTGCCCTGTTATTGTTTGGATTGTTTGCCCCGTGGTTTTGACCCATCGCTTGTATTTTGGACTATGATTCTGAATTACCCTAATAAAGCTGCGTTTAGATCCTCAACCTGTGTGTGTCAGAGCAGTATGTGACATTACTGCATTAGCAGATTTTTTAAGTCAGTGCAGTAAGACAAAATACACTTGTATTCAAGATACAATCTAAAAACAAGTATTATGCAGCATTGCTTCTCAGTTAAATATATCTTGTTTTAACTGGAAAACACGTTAAAAAAGACAAGAATGTGTAGCCATGAAATCAAATCTATCTTTTTCAGTAGCTGTCAGTAATAAATACTCATGTCAACTCAAAATTTGGCAGATTAGATTGAGTCTGGAAAATAATACATAAATCCTATTCAAATTGGTCCCCTCCTCGTGCTCCTTGGGTGTTGCTTCTGAGCTGCGGTTGAAGTAAACAGGATGAGAAGTTGATTGAGAAGCTCTGGCCTTGTTATCAGTATGTGTCTGTGTGGGTAGAACTGGGGCGCCAGACGACAAGCCCCCATGTGCTGACAGGTGACGTCAATCTTTACAGTTACTTTACATTATAGTAACCTGCTACTGCAATTGACATTAACAAAAGTAGCTGATGTCACCAAACTTTAGCTATTATCCAAAAATATTGAAAGATTTTGGTATATGTGAAAAGTTTGACTCCACTGCCACTGTGGTTTGGATTAGTTGGTGAGAGTGTGGACTATGCAATTGGATCAATAATTTATTGTTGTTCTAGTAAACTGAAAAAATGTGCGTCTTGATTTGTGTAAATTCTGTCTTGTCACATTCCAGGTGGTTTTGTGGTTTATTTTTAAATTATGGTTTCAGCTGCTTATCTAACAGAGCTTCAGAAGAGGAGAGAAGAACAAGTGTTAGCCAGGTTATTTGGATGTAACAAATCCAAAAGGGGACACTTGCCACACTTGCCAAAAGAATGTGAAACATAACAAGTTTGCTGCAAACACTTACAAAAAAAAAAAAAAAAAAAAAAAAGTATTGAATAACATATAATATATTAATATTTAACAATAACAATAATGATATTTAACAATAATATAGTTAAATATAATAACATTTGATACACTACCATTCAAAATGTGATCTGTAAAATCTGCTTATCTTTTTGTGTGAATTGTATCACCATTTGTTTTATCATGTCTGCTGTTAAGAAGACCAGATAAGTAAGGCCTTTTGAAGGAAGTTCAAACGGCCCCTTAGTATAGTCGTGAGCTGTATAAATGCCACAGAACTCTTCCATGATCAAAACTAGGGGGCTGTTTACACGACACCATTTGCACCTAAAAACGTAAAACTTTTTATGTTTTGGCCATCCATTTACACGACAACAGCATTTTGGGGGCCTGAAAACCAAACAGGTTTCAAAGTGCAAGTTTCTGAAAACAATACCATTATCATCTCTGTGTAAATTACAAAAATGCGAATTTGTGAAACCAGTGATGTTACATGCATGTGTGTTCAGTCTATAGGTGCATAGTGTTTCTTTACACTCTAAAAAATGCTGGGTTGTTTCAACACATGTTTGGGTCAAATATGGACAAACCCAACCGTTCGGTTTAAAATTTAATTTAAAAATTTAAACCAACAGTTTGGTTTGTCCATATTTGACCCAAACATGTGGTGAAACAACCCAGCATTTTTAGAGTGTACAAAGTGACATCGCCAACTACTGGCCTGGCAGCATAATACAGAGTTTTTAGTCATTTTCACAGATCCATGTGAACGGAGATCATTTTGAAAATGTTGTCGTATGTACGTGAAAAACACAAAGGGAAAACTTTTCCATTTTTAGTACATTGTTGTCATGTAAACATACCCTGAATCTATAGAAATCTAGATTGACTTCACCTGTCAGCACATGGGGGCTTGTCGTCTGTCGCCCCAGTTCTACCCACACAACAGTTTTCACCATTGAAAATCATTGATTTTAAAGGAACACTCCACTTTTTTTGAAAATAGGCTCATTTTCCAACTCCCCTAGAGTTAAACAGTTGAGTTTTACCGTTTTCGAATCCATTCAGCCGATCTCCGGGTCTGGCGGTACCACTTTTAGCATAGCTTAGCATAGTTCATTGAATCCGATTAGACCGTTAGCATCACGCTCAAAAATGACCAAAGAGTTTCGATATTCTTCCTATTTAAAACTTGACTCTTCTGTAGTTACATCGTGTACTAAGACCGACGCAAAATGAAAAGTTGCGATTTTCTAGGTCGATATGGCTAGGAACTATACTCTCATTCCAGCGTAATAATCAAGGAACTTTGCTGCCGTACCATGGGTGCAGCAGGCGCAATGATATTACGATTGTTCCTTTAAAGCACCATTAGTCTATTAGAATGATTTCTGAAGGATCATGTGATACTGAAAACTGGAGTATTGACTGCTAAAAAAAACTCAGCTTTGCCATCACAGGAATAAATTGCATTTTTAGAGGGTTAGTTCACCCAAAAATGAAAATTGTGTCATTAATTACTCGCCCTCATGTCGTTCCACACCCATAAGACCTTCATTCATCTTCGGAACACAAATTAAGATATTTTTGATAAAATCCGATGGCTCAGTGAGGCCTGCATTGCCAGCAATAACACTCCCTTTTTCAATGCCCAGAAAGCTACTAAAAACATATTTAAAACAGTTCATGTGACTACAATACAGTGACTACAGTTCAACCTTAATATTATAAAGCGACGAGAATACTTTTTGTCCACCAAAAAAACTAAATAACAACTTTATTCCACAATATCTAGTGATGGGCGATTTCAAAACACTGTTTCATGAAGCTTCGAAGCTTTACAAATCTTTTGTTTCGAATTAGTGGGTCGGAGCGCGTATCAAACAGCCAAAGTCACGTGATTTCAGTAAACAAGGCATCATTACGTCAAATTTTAAAGGTTCACCACTGGGTGATGTGACTTTGGCAGTTTGATACGCACTCCAAACCACTGATTCAAAACAAAAGATTCATAAAGCTTTAAAGCTTCATGAAGCAGTGTTTTGAAATCGCACATCACTAGATATTGTTGAATAAAGTCATTATTTCATTTTTTGGTGCACAAAAAGTATTCTCGTGGCTTCATAACATTAAGGTTGAACCACTGTAGTCACATGAACTGTTTTAAATATGTCTTTAGTAGCTTTCTGGGCATTGAAAGTGTTAATTATCTTGCTGGCAATGGAGGCCTCACTGAGCCATTGGATTTTATCAAAAATATCTTAATGTGTGTTCTGAAGATGAACGAAGGTCTTACGGGTTTGGAACGACATGAGGGTGAGTAATTAATGACAGAATTTTCATTTTTGGGTGAACTAACCCTTTAAATATATTAAAATAGAGAACAGAAAATTGTAATACTATTTCACAGTTTTTACTGTATTTTGATCAAATAAATGCAGCCTTGGTGAGCATAAGAGACTTCTTTTAAAAACATTAAAAAACTATTTTATGAAGCTGTATTTATCCCTTATGTACTGAACTGCAGCTCAAAGCAGTTGTTATCTGTGGCTGAAGGACACGAAGCCATACTGCAGGAGACATACGCTCAGGTTCCCATGACCGTTATCTGCTGGAGTGGGCGACAGGAATGGCTGCTCACACAGATAGCAAAGCAAATACAGATAGAGTCTCAGCTATTAATGCATTCAGTTTCACACCGCCTTAATGAACTACACCCATTTAACTGTCTTTGTTTAGGCGAGATGGAACAGATGGAACAAAACAGGCCATTTGGTGGAAAGTGTGTTATTTGTGGATGTGGATTCGATTAAGGTCTTTTACTCAAGATATTTTAGTGTCACCACTGGGGCAAGAGATGTTATTTTAATTTTACTTTATTAAATGGTTTTATTTACATTATCATCTTTTTTTCTTCTTTTTTTTTTAAATAAAATTTTATTCCATTTCAGAGACAGATTATTGTCTGTTTAAGACATTAGGAAACATGTAGGGTTGAAAAAAGCAATCTCAGATGAGTATAAAGAGAAATTGAGAGTGCCTTAAAACTAAACTTTTAAAATTAAAGGTTCCAAAGGTTTTTTTTTTTTTTTTTTTTCAGTGATGCCATAGCAGAACCATTTTGGCTGCCCTAAAAACTTTTAGTAAACAGTTCTAAAAAAAAACAAAAAAAAAAAAACATTTTTTCTTAGTGTGAAGAACATTTAAATTATCTAAAAAAAAAAAAAAAAAAACTTTTTCCACTATAAAGAACCTTTTGTGCAATGGAAAGGTTCCATGAAGTTTCTTCAGAAGCAGAATCCTCCCAGATCATTGTTACTGTATATATAGCATTTGTATCACATTTAAAATGACTTTTATTCTATATTTGAACCTTAATGAGACAATATGGGTGTTGAAAAAATACCTTGCAACTGTCCAAACTTCTGTTATTTTATTTCTTCTCCCCATCCAGCAGTAATGGCTAACCAAGACCACAAAGTTTGTTTTAAAACCAAAGAATTACAATTTTTTTTCCCCCACACTACCTTGGAAAGTCACTGTGTTCTTATTTTGTTACATCCTATTGAGTATGGCTTCCTGGACTTTGAAGGAAATATTTATTTATTTCAAGCTTTTAAAGAACTAAAGAGGAACTCGTTCCACTTTCTCTTATTGCCCAATAAATGACACATGGTTAAGGGTTTGTAAAATATATACCTGTATTATACGAACTTGTGGTTCTGGTTCAAAGACCTCCAAATCTTTAAAGGAAGTCACATTGGATGCACTGTTATCTGGAATATATTTTGGCAATGTTCACATTGACCTCACATCTCATAAGTTTTTAAAGATGTAAACTTCAACACACAGCATTGTTCAAGCAAACTGACACACGTCAAACAAGAGAAAAATACAGAAATGAGCCTAACTAGTTTAAAGTTCATAGAAGCCCTGTTTACAATTATGTGGTGGGTGGTGTCCTGTTTATGGGTTAGATTTACAACCTAAGTTGCAGTATCTTTTTCTGGAGGTGAGCCTACGACCTTTTATAACCTTCGTTAGTAATCCAAGACTTTCTGTAACCTGCCTTTTCGTAAGCTTCAACACAGTGTCAAACCTGTAAAACTCTGTCTTCAGCCATTGCAAAGAATCTGCTAAATGAAAAGCTGTACTGCAAAGACACTGTACAATCTCAGATGGACCTCAGACTAGTTAGAGGAAGCAATTCATCCAGCGCTGCTCTGGTCTATCACTGTTCAATCGGTTCTTACATGTTACAGATTTTACTGTTAGCTATGATGGTCTGAAGTTTTCTAATGATTCTTTCAGATATTGTCTAATTTCTTATCTTTATCAATCTAATTTCACATCTGTTGATATGTCAAACAGGGCTACATGAATTAGCACACTAAAGGAATATTTCATGGCTTTTTTGCAATGAAACAATTACATCAATACTCTATTCAAAAGGGAACCATCTCTTCCTCTAAAAAAAATCTTGCAATTCAAAACACCCCATTTTATATTCTCATGTGAGCTTGACTAAACAGAGGTCACTTTCAGAGGCAAAATAAGCCAAAAAAGAGCATCTGAACCTGAAAGCTGTATAGTCTCATACATCACTGGTGCTGATTCAGATCATTTTGACTATATCTAATCCCTGTGGTTGCAAGAAACTTGACTGCATGCATAATTTCAGCAATTAGTCTTTCTTGTCCATTGTGCATCAATTCACTGCAAAGCAAAGCATCCATGTGATACAGTGGCCTGCAGAGGTCAAGTTCAGATAGTCTAGTTTCAAATGTACAACTCTTGTGACATCATATATGTTCACCTCATGGAGCAGTTCTGACCTTCTAATCCTAGAGAGACATGTAAACAGTGTAATCATTAGTTTAATCATAGGTTAAACATGAATTTGTTGTTTTCTTTACTGTTTTTTTTTTTTTTTTTTTTTCTTTTCACATAGGGAAAAATTAGTGAAGTGCTCCATTTCCTCCCAAAGGTGCAGTGATACAATAGAGTCAACAAAGGTTTGTTGGAAAAATGTGCCTCTATCTACATTTTTGCTGAAAATGTACCTATACATACAAGTCACTGCAGTTTCCAGCTAAAATGCACACTAGTGGCAGTAAATGACCAACAACTTTTATTCCTTTTCACAAAAATTATGATTACGGGCAGATTATCGATTGATAAATATTATTGTGTGGCTCCTTGCACAATACTGTATGTTATGACCTCAAAACAATTTTACCATATAATGCATGTTTTGTCAACTTATACATTTTGAAAAGCAAACTAAAACAGCATGGTTGCTTCAGAAAACACATTTTTATCTCATGGTTACATATTATTTTAATGTATTGTTGTAATTATGAATACACTGGTTTGTAGCGCAAATAATTTTACCGTTTACTGTACTTTGTTATTCTTCTACAAACCCGATTCCAAAAAAGTTGGGACACTGTACAAATTGTGAATAAAAAAGGAATGCAATGATGTGGAAGTTTCAAATTTCAATATTTTATTCAGAATACAACATAGATGACATATCAAATGTTTAAACTGAGAAAATGTATCATTTTAAGGGAAAAATAAGTTGATTTTAAATTTCATGGCATCAACACATCTCAAAAAAGTTGGGACAAGGCCATGTTTACCACTGTGTGGCATCCCCTCTTCTTTTTATAACAGTCTGCAAACGTCTGGGGACTGAGGAGACAAGTTGCTCAAGTTTAGGAATAGGAATGTTGTCCCATTCTTGTCTAATACAGGCTTCTAGTTGCTCAACTGTCTTAGGTCTTCTTTGTCGCATCTTCCTCTTTATGATGCGCCAAATGTTTTCTATGGGTGAAAGATCTGGACTGCAGGCTGGCCATTTCAGTACCCGGATCCTTCTTCTACGCAGCCATGATGTTGTAATTGATGTAGTATGTGGTCTGGCATTGTCATGTTGGAAAATGCAAGGTCTTCTCTGAAAGAGACGACGTCTGGATGGGAGCATATGTTGTTCTAGAACTTGGATATACCTTTCAGCATTGATGGTGCCTTTCCAGATGTGTAAGCTGCCCATGCCACACGCACTCATGCAACCCTATACCATCAGAGATGCAGGCTTCTGAACTGAGTGCTGATAACTACTTGGGTTGTCCTTGTCCTCTTTAGTCCGGATGACATGGCGTCCCAGTTTTCCAAAAAGAACTTCAAATTTTGATTCGTCTGACCACAGAACAGTTTTCCACTTTGCCACAGTCCATTTTAAATGAGCCTTGGCCCAGAGAAAACGCCTGCGCTTCTGGATCATGTTTAGATATGGCTTCTTTTTTGACCTATAGAGTTTTAGCCGGCAACGGCGAATGGCACGGTGGATTGTGTTCACCGACAATGTTTTCTGGAAGTATTCCTGAGCCCATGTTGTGATTTCCATTACAGTAGCATTCCTGTATGTGATGCAGTGCCGTCTAAGGGCCCGAAGATCACGGGCATCCAGTATGGTTTTCCGGCCTTGACCCTTACGCACAGAGATTGTTCCAGATTCTCTGAATCTTTGGATGATATTATGCACTGTAGATGATGATAACTTCAAACTCTTTGCATTTTTTCTCTGAGAAACTCCTTTCTGATATTGCTCCACTATTTTTCGCCGCAGCATTGGGGGAATTGGTGATCCTCTGCCCATCTTGACTTCTGAGAGACACTGCCACTCTGAGAGGCTCTTTTCATACCCAATCATGTTGCCAATTGACTTAATAAGTTGCAAATTGGTCCTCCAGCTGTTCCTTATATGTACATTTAACTTTTCCGGCCTCTTATTGCTACCTGTCCCAACTTTTTTGGAATGTGTATAGCTCATGAAATCCAAAATGAGCCAATATTTGGCATGACATTTCAAAATGTCTCACTTTCAACATTTGATATGTTATCTATATTCTATTGTGAATAAAATATAAGTTTATGAGATTTGTAAATTATTGCATTCCTTTTTTATTCACAATTTGTACAGTGTCCCAACTTTTTTGGAATCGGGTTTGTAGTTATTTACCTATGGATTAATGAATCAGAAGTCTCGCACATTCACAGAAAATAGCTTACTTCTGCATTGCAAAATAAAGTGGATATGATAATGGTATGAACTTTAGAACATTTCATATGGCTGAAGTTCCTCTGCTTGATCTGTAAAAGTATGTATTTAAAGTGATATAAATTTAACTAAGCCATTTGTCAGCTGAATTTCTTAAAAAACAATACTGTGGTGCTATCAAAACATCGCTCTGTTTGTATGAATAACCTGACCAGCAACACTAACTCAACCAATACAGTGAGTTCGGGGGCGGGGACATGTCTTTGCTCGACCAATGAAAGACAGGGGGGCACTTTTAGAAAACCTGTTTGAAAATCAATAATGAAAAACAGTGTAATCATTAATCAGGAATTTCACTATGAACACACTATAGTTTTTAATAAATCAGATCCTTATTGTCTTATATTCTCTAATCTTTGTAATTGTATATTCTATATTCTATATATTAATATTCTATTCTATAATCTTAATTGATAATCTTATTGTCATAAGCACTGTAAAATGCAGTCCAAGTAAAACTCATTGTGTGCAGAGATTTATGTGAATCTGCCAATCTGAAATCAACAAAAAAAACATGATCAAAATTATCCAAAAAAACTAAATCAGAACTAGCCAACTGAGAGTCATAAAATTGTCAATTCAGTTCTTCACTGAATAATACGATGAAATGTTTTTATGTGTCTCCTGATCATTTTGCTTTCTCATGCTCTGTTCCAGGGAAGCACCATATCCCTACGCCAATTTTCCTCTTCCAAGATGTGTAGTTTTTAAAAGTGCCTTCTTCAAAAGCACCACTGTCAGTGAATAATAGATTCATATCTTCCTGCCTGACAACAACTCTCTATTTTCAGATGCGTTTCTATGGCTTAAACCCCCATGACCATCTCTCATTGGCTCTCAGTAAAGTAATGACACAAAAGGTGCTTCTCATTTCTTATTTGTGCATCCTCGTTTCCTTTCCTCGTGTCTTAGCTCCAACCCCTTAAGATGTGAGGGAAGGATACACCTGTGTATCCTCGCTTATGACTCTTCAGAAAGCTTCCTCACTCCTTGTTCCTCACCTCCTCGCGGAGCACTTAGAGAATTGAGATGCCCTTCAAGATGACTGAATTCGATCAGTTTCCAGCTCACAGGCTGGAGGAACAAGGAAATGAGGAAGCATCAGTTTGGGTATTGAGAAGCACCCAATATCTGGCCTTAGGTGTCCATGGCCTAAGTGCCATGACACACCAAGTCGACGGTCGGCCATTAGCCAGCGTCTGTAAGGCTAGTTTTTTTGCGGTGTGTTCCACACGTAACCGGCAGTTCACCCAATTCAGCATGTTAAATCGGCGCAATGCCGTCAGCTGTTCAGTTTAGACTGTGTGCACGAGAATAAAGCTAAAGTGATGAAATTAAACAAAAAAGCCAAGACGGCACAGAAGGCTGTTGTAATTTTACGTCATCTTACCTGAACATTCCAAAATGGAAATATTTTCATTGCAACATGAGCCGCCTGGAATGAAGAAAGTGATCAGCATGATTGATATTTAAAATGGTGAGCAAGTGCTGCTTTGTTTACAGTTTGTATATCTGTAGTAGTTTCTGTTTCCATTTTAGAATGATGAATATGGGCTATTGATACCTACTGATATAGACATTTATATCCTTGTGTTCAAGCTCAGCTTTTTGGCCCGAGGTGGCAAGTCTTGTCACTGCTAGCTCTTTGACGTCGGCTCAGTGTATCATGGGACCTGCGTGAGCTCACTAAAAGCAAGATTCCAGCTGTATGTTAGCTCATTCATGAAAATACAAAAAAAAAAAAAAAAAAAAAAAACACATAAGAAAGTCTACAATGAAAATAACAAGGAATTTAGTCACACTACATCAGTTGTCAAAATGGAACCAGCCATTAAACAGCCTAATTTAAAAAATAAAACAATTATAAAACATACAAGAAACCATCAAAAAAAAGTGAAAGGTAACAAAAGTATCAAACCATTGTTTTGGCCATTAAAAATCCCATTTATATAAATACATGTATAACATTTAAACACATATTGCAACTTGTCCTAATAAAACATGACAACTTTCCTAGACCTGATATTTATAAAAAAAAATGTCCTTGTCCTGAGATCAGAGTTCAATCATTCATTTAAAATCTGCCTTCATTATATAGCTGACTATTAAATATAAGAGTTGTTTTATATGGAATTAGGTATGATTAATCTAGCTAAAATACAAAGCTGTACAGCATTTTATTTATTTTTATTTATTTTTTAAGAAAACCCTTGTTACTGAAAGATTTGCGTGAATTCTTCATTAAAAGAGTCTTTTACCACTTTCATGATGTTACATGATATTTAGGACAACTTAGTATCATACTTGTATCAGCTGGGTTTTTATTGTAATAAACTATTCCAAAGCAATGAGATGTACTAAAGGAAAATAGACTCTGGCCCTCTCATTAAAAGGCTTACTCTGCACCAGTGAGCATTATTGTAAAGGCTTGATTGTGGCATTCAGAAGTGAGTTATTAGTTCTGATTGGTGGTATGATTGTGCAGACTTTTCCTGTTATTTGGCATCTTTTGACATCAAATTAATGGTGCCTGGTTTCAAGCAGATTATACAGTACATGCCATAACAGCTGAGGAAGGAGCAGCACAGGAAATGGTCATGTGACATCAAGAATTAGTCCTGCACTACTGCTTATTAGAAGGCAGAACCAATAGACTTAATAAGCCTTTAATATTGCCAAAACTTGAAAACTACACAAATGTGCCAAGTAAATAAGTTGATGTGCAAATGCATATGATTAATTAAATATGTTTAACGTCATTTTTAATATGATTTTCACTCTATTCTGTGGGGTTTCTGACAGATTTTTTAATAAATAATGGAGAAAGATCCTGATAACCAAAAATGTATTTGTAAATTAAATCAACTCTCAAAAAAAAAAAAAAAAAAAAATGATATGTTGGATTTACTTAACTTTTTTATGTCAACAGGTTCCACATAACTGGGTTATGTTGCATTCAATTAACATTATTTATTTCAGTAAACTTAAGTTTATTACATAAGGTTAATTCAATGCCATTTAGTTGAATAAAGTTAAAATTCTTAATTTTGTCCAAAACTATTGTTCAGTTATCCTAAAATTAATATCAAACAAAAAATAAAACAAGTAATCCAGTTTAATTTATCAGTTTATTTAGTAAATGTATTCAAGACAACTTTTACAAATGTTATCTAACAAGAATGGTTTATACAAAATCTTTACTCTGTAAAGACTTTTATTGTATGCGTTAGCCAGAAGATGGTTTTGTTACATCCATGGCATGCCAAAGTAGTTGTTTTTTATTATTAAAACAACTTTAATTCTTGTTAGCAGGTCCTCAACCCAAGCACATGTTCTACACTTCACCACAACGGTAACCAATGACTATCAAAAACAATAACATACCAGAAACTCTTTTAAATACAAACATAAAAGAACATTAAACTTTAACAAGTCTCCCAATTTTATCATCTTGATATAAAAAAAAATGTATAAAATAACATTTTATTTCAAGATACTCTCCCTATCCCTATGCAAATCATGATGGGAAGGGGAAATCCTGTTCCTAGTTCTTATAATGCTATTTTAACACAACTAAAATCATTTATGTACTCTCAACTCAAATGGATTAAGTAAAGTGGTTGAAAAGAATTGTGTTGGATTAACTTCATTTACTTAACTAAATTAAACAAGCATCAAATGTTATTTTTGGCCTACTTAACTGAAATATGTTCTTTCAAAATGAAAATGTTGAGTTGAGCCAAAACGCAACTATTTCAAGTCAGTTTAACACAATTCAATTGTTTAAATGAGAAACCTTATACAATGGTGTTAAATGAAAATGAATTTTTAAAATAAACTGAACAGTATTGTAAAATCTTTTGTGTGTGTGTGTGTGTGTGTGTGTGTGTGTGTGTAGATGGGACATCTAACAAAAGTGAAATCATTTGTAGTCTGTTGTTAAAATTTAATTGTCAAAAAGCTATCAACAACTCTTATTCACAGAAACTGCAGAAACCAATAATAATTACAAATTTTATTGTGCTCTTTCTTTAACTACTAAAAATGTGATATCAATATTTATTTTTTTATATTAAATATAGCTAATAAATAAATACAATATAGGATTCACAGTGCCAGAAAGGATGAACCAGTGTACAATCTATCATTCTATTCTTTAGCTGTTTCGACTTTGTTTCATACATGACGAATTTAGCAACATCAACACTGTTATTGAACTGAACTGAATCAACACTGAACCGACTTCAACTGAACAATGACACTGTTGTCTTTTTAGAGCTGCTTTACAGCAGAATTTGAATTTGTCTCATTCTTGATGGTCTTCATCATTGATTTTCCTGTTTAACACTGTGAAGCTGCTTTGAAACAACCTGTATTGTATAAAGTGCTATAAATAAAGGTGACTTGACTATCATTGACTAAATCAGAACAAAGGATGAAACGAGCTGCAGAAAAAGTATAAAAATAATGGCAAAACACATGCTGTACAAACCTGGCCTCCATCCAAACTGAAGCACCAGATGAAGGGCCTCATACTCTGGTACAGTAAGCACTGTACTTGCAATGTAACTACACAGGGATTTTTACTTTCCATAAGAAATATGATGGAGTGTCAGTGCCTCGATCTATTCTGACTTTGCCAGACTCTCTAACCCACAAATTTATTTGTTGTTTAAAAGAAATCTTTGAACCTTATCTCCTCCTTTATCCACACTTGGTTATGTTAGGATTATGAAGCGAGCGATGTACAGTTACCCCTGGAGATCTCTGTGTGAGACGGAGGTAGGGTTGGCTAATTTCCTGTGGAAAGGAGTAGAATTTGCCAGGCCATACACTGCGGGGGAGCAGCTCCATTATATTTATGTAGTTGTGGACTAAGATAGAGGATGGTTTTCTTGCAATATTAGTTTATTATGAGTTCCTCTTCCTATGTACTGACTGAAAGCCAGTTAAGGATCAAACTCACACTGAAGATCAGCTAACTAAAGGATAGAGTTGTGAAAAACATAGTTCCAATTGCTGTCTTTCAATGATCCCAATACTGATTCATAAAATCCCAAGATCTTTTACTCTATGCCTATTTCAGTAGCTATGTGAAACTTAGTTGATATTTGCAGCTTTAATTTTGATAAAACAACAAAGAGTTCGCCCTGCAGATGTCACTGAGTTCAGCTGAACTGCATCGTTTAGGCCCTTTTTTTTTTTTTCGTTTTGTTCTAAGTTAGAAGGTTTTTTGTATCAGTGTTTCCTGCACCACTTGTCAAAGGCATTCTCCCATTGATTAATCTTCTATGCCACAGGGAAAAAAAAGTAGTGTAATAAAAAGACTGAATACTGCAAAATAATGGCAAGCAACATACTGAATCAAAAACATACAGGATGACCAGCCTGATTCATGAACAAATAACTGCTGGGCCATTTCATTGGAATGAATCAAAACAGTGTGGCCAGTGAATTCTGATTCATGAACAAATTACTCTTATACGAGCTAGTTCTCTTAAGGAATTGTTCAAAAAGTATATTATACAGCATTAGCAGGGAATTTCTTTCATAGGTAAGCAAAATGAATCAGAATTGAATTGTGAATGGGAATCAATAAGTAAAAAATCAATAAGTGCCTCCCAATTTGCATACTTGCAGTATTCAATGCTGTTTTGTAGTATTAATAGTGTGAATATAGTGTTCACACTGAAAATTCCAAAAAGAAAAAGTTTAAATACCAGGATAATGCACTTAATTAACCAAAAGAAACAAAGTGTGGAATGTTGGACACTTTATGCACTCAACTGTCACAGCTTTAAAGGGTTAGTTCACCCAAAAATGAAAATTCTGTCATTAATTACTCACCCTCGTGTCATTCCAAACCCGTAAGACCTTCATTCATCTTCGGAACACAAATTAAGATATTTTTGATGAAATCCGAGAGGTATATGACTCGTCCATAGACAGCAATATAATCAACACTTTCAAGGTCCAGAAAGGTACTAAAGACATCGATAAAACAGTCGAAGTGACTGCAAAAAAAAAAAAAAATGATGACTTTCTTCAACAATATCTTCTCTTCTGTGTCATTCTCATATGTTGTTTACGTCCAGCGCTTCCAGGTTCTACGTCAGAACGCCGAATCATTATTGGCCGGCTCCTGCGTCAGCATCACATGCATGCGTCGTGCTGCTCACATGATCAGCTTTGGCCAATACTGATGACGTAAACATGAAAGCCTTCACTGGTTAACTGCGTAAGAATAATGACAAGGAAGAGAAGAGATTGTTGAATAAAGTCATTATTTTTGTTTTGTTTTTGCGCACAAAAAGTATTCTCATCGCTTCATAAAATTAAGGTTGAACCACTGCAGTCACGTCGACTGTTTTAACGATGTCTTTAGTACCTTTCTGGACCTTGAAAGTGGTGGTTATATTGCTGTCTATGGACGAGTCATATACCTCACGGATTTCATCAAAAATATCTTAATTTGTGTTCCGAAGATGAACGAAGGTCTTACGGGTGTGGAACGACATGAGGGTGAGTAATTAATGACAGAATATTCATTTTTGGGTGAACTAAGCCTTTAATTACATAGCGGAGGGGGGAGGGGCTATCAGACTCCGATGTTGAATGACAAAATAACCTTATAAAATTCATTCACTACACGGTTCATACATAGACTACACAGTAGTGTATAAGTGTATAGTGTATAATGCATCATTTGGGACACAGTTTATGAAAAACACTTATATTCAGTCCTCCCCTCTCTCAATATTCTTTTGTTCAGTTAATTTTATTTGTGCTTGTATTTGGACACAATCTTAGGAGAGTTTTATATTGCAATTGTTTTGTTTTTCTTCGACCGTAGACCGTAACAATTACTATGACATAAGCTTACCAACACTAGTACATTTTCATATGAGCCTTGACTGCTTGTCAAAAGATCCCAAGATGTGAAAGATAAGTGGTTTGCAAAAGCCAACAAAGCTTAAAAAAAAAAAAAAACCACATGTGCATTTTAATCTTCGCTCAGTCTGACTCTATCCTGTGACAGTTATTGGTTTAGCTACGAACAGGACGTTGGAGAGATGGTGCCCATATGAAGGGTAGTCCTATTTGCTGATTTACTGTTAACGAGACAAAAACGCAAAGAGAACTTTTGGGAACGCCTGTGACTCCTTGTAAAGTTTACCAGCATGCGTCCCCAAGATCGCTGGCATCCCTGTTGCCCTAAGTGAAGCAATGTGGTTTCTATCTGCCACAGTAAAGCAAAGACAGGGGGTCACGTTATGATAGTAACAGATGGAGACGGAAAGGGCAAAGAAGGGACACCCATTCGTCAGTTTTTCCACCTTTCCCAGGACTGCTCCATGTGGGTCTTACTGGAAGACGCTTAGCTTAGATGGTGGACTCTGTTTGCTGCAACCCAGGGCTGGGAGTCATTAACTGTGCAAATCATCTAATCAAATGTACCTTCCTCTAACCAGAAACACAGAAATGTTTGTGACCCAATCGAGTTGTTTCACATTAGCAGTATCCTAATTTCAATGCAGATGTGATTGAAGGATTATCTGAGTATATTTCAGTGAAGAAGTATGAATTCGATTACTTTGTAGACTGGTTTAGTTGTTATCCATCAGGCTGTTATTTTCAGATTTCCCTACTAAAATGTCAGAATTTCTGAAGGATGTACAGAGAATATTAATAAGAAGAGAAAGCAAAATCGAATTAGTTCCCTTTCGAGTGGAACTCAACAGCACATCATGGCTTGTCAATGGCTAGCGATGCAGCATAGTACATCACTGAAACTATAAATAGCCATAAAAGGGTGTTGCTTTGTCTTCAGAAGCCATATGTGTGAATGTGTGTTTGCTGATTCTGTGTCTGTGTTTGAAACAAAAACAGGAGTTAGTTTCCAACATGTCAGGAAAAAAGTTTAGGAGATGTGTCACGTCTCGCCTGTGATATATTACAGGCGACGACACTCGTGTGTGATTTGTATGGGTGAGAAGCATGCGAGGTCATTGTGTTGTTTAGTTATCCATTCACATTTTCTGATTTGTTTTGGTTCTGATTCACAAGCTCTTGATTCATTTAAGTTCCAGTTTTAATTAAATGTATGTGCATTTCAATTTTTTCAAAGAATTAACAACAGTTAGCTGTTGCAACTATGTAGTTTGATTACTTTAAATGTATGTAAACTGTAATATATTAAAATAATTATTAACTAGAAATTGATAACTTGATGTTGATTCAGTTACCTCTCTGATGGATTCAATGAGTTAATTCAGTGGATTTGTCACACTGATTCAAATGTGTTTGTAAGTCTTTTTGAATGATTCATTAAAAAGAATGACTCAAAAGACTAATTTGTTTGTGAATCAGAAATGAAGTAAATATTTTTAGAATGAATCACTGGCTATCTTTGTTACAAACATCAAAGATACTTCACTAAAGCCGACACAGCTGAAAATTATGCCACATTATAATAGACTACAATTCTTTTATCAGTAGATTTGATTTTTAAAAAAATATGTTTTAATGACAGGTGTAAAATATGTTATCAGTCCTTTTGTCATTCATATAGCTTAGTGTAATTTTACTGTGAGAGAAAATGTCTATAATGAGGAAGTCAAGCCAACACAATGTCTCTGTCTTTCCCAGCTTACTTAAAAGATACTGTGACAGGACTGTAGTGACGTACAATTAGTAGTGGCTTACATATAATAAAATAAATGCTCCACCCATTCACCCCAACAGCAATGACAGAACATATTGTTCTTGCCAGTAACAACAAATACGATGAACACTGTTGCACTGTTGTGAAGGGAGCTTGGTAGAAAAACAAATAGGGTGCTCCCTAACTGTCCTGATTCATCTCTACAAACATCCCAGCTCTGAATGAAACTAGCACCAAAATAAGGTTTTACAAGCTTTTTCCTATTCTATATTAAGATATCTTACAATAATCAGATTTATGTCTAAAAAATTTTGTAAATAAATATATTTTACAGTGCAGACCATTCTATTTGAGTTCATGTCTTCCAGAAAGAAAGCAGGTCAGTCTAAACTAAGAGACTCAAATGATCTTTCCTTAGACATTTCCAAAACCAAAAAATAAATCACTAAATTTGTTAAAGACCCCTAATGTAATTTACAAAATACATCATTTGAAACACATTATCGGTAGCCACACAAGGTCCCCTGGGACAAAACAAAGCTGCAGACCTTGCCAAGCCAGGCTAAAAAACCTCACATATAGTAAACCAAAAAATTTTTACTACTGTTTTTTTCTCAAGTCAAGTTTTTTCACAGCTGAACTTGACTGATGTGTTCCTCTCAGATAGTATTCCTAAATAGTTTTCCGTGCTGAAAAATGGCATTTAATAAAATAAAATCTAGTGTGAACAGAAGCAGCAAATATTAGCATTTAATGCTAAATGCACTCTAACACACATTTAATGAATTAACAATGTAGTATCAAAGAAGAATGTACGAAATTTAGCAAATTAGCCTTTGAGAAAAATAAGTACACTTTAGCAGTCACACTTTAGATAAGGGTCCAATTCTCACTATTAACTATAACTTTTGCCTCAATAAACTCTTAATTTTACCTCTTGTTAATAGTTAGTAAGGTAGTTGTTAAGTTTAGGTATTGGGTAGGATTAAGGGATGTAGAATATGTTCATGCAGAATAAGGCATTAATATGTGCTTTATAAGTACTAATAAACAGCACATATCCTAGTAATATGCATGCTATAATAAGCAACTAGTTAATACTGGACCCTAAACTAGAGCTAATACAAAGAGTACTTACAATATACTTTAAAAGAATATTCTTAATTGTGAACTGAATGTAATGTTTTTGGACTCTTAATTGCATGTTATTACCAATTAATGAAAATGTCTCATAGTTTAAATTTATGTTTATATTAGTGCTGTCAAATAAATTAATCTAACATCTAACATAAAAGTTTTATATACATTAGGGGTGTAACGGTACACAGAAGTCACGGTTCGGTACATACCTCGGTTTTGGCTTATAACAGCAGAAACAACTTAAAATACTGGGTCATACAGATAAGAGTAAGACATCATTCGAAACTGTAAATTTTTGTTTGTGTACACTCAATAAAAACAAAACAGCTTTTGTAAAATAAAGAAAACAAACTAGATGCTGCTTTCTGCCATCCAGGTTTCCTTTCCGTGAAGTTTGTGGAGCGGCAGGAGCACGTCACAAAAATTAATCAAAACTCAGCGTATAGGCTAATACAAAATAAAACAATGCAAATATTACAAAATGTGACATTAAAAAGTGTATAAATCACTTGTTTTTCTAAAGTAACACTGTCCAACTGTCTCTCTTGCCTCCCCTCAGCCCATTGACTTGTAACAGACCACCTAAAGCGTGCACTGGGTTTAGTTGGAGGGAATTGAGAATGAATGGAGGAAAGTCACGTGAGAGGAGGCAATTCCTCCGTCGCACTATGATTGGATGTGATTGGTTATAATTGGCTATGACTGGTTCACACGATAAATCCTGCCTTTTGTTTTCGTGCGTGTTCCGCATTTGCAAATCAGTCTGAATGAGCAAAATGAAGGTGTTAATGGGAAGACTAATTAAAAAGTAAGTAAACAGTGTTGACTATTAAAAAAACAGCTAAGCATCAGTTTACAAATAATATTATTTAAATTGTTACTACCTTTAGTTATTATTTCGGGATAAATGTAAAAATGCTTAAAACACTAACTTGATGAGATTTATACTTGCTTTTAATAAATAGAATGTAACGTATATGTAGAATGTGTATATGTATATGTATAATGTTTATTTAACCAGGAAAATGTGACAACGTTAAGTGTAACTGGGACATGAATTTAATACAACATACAAAAAAACTTAATCTGGTCATAATGTCTTTGCTCAAACAGATAGCAAACAACCTCATAACCTCAATGAAGAATCCTGTGTGGTCTAGAAACCTCCTCTTTCTCTTCGCTCATGAAGAACCCAATTGGAGAAGCTTGGGGAATATAATGAATGAAAGTCTGTCAGCTGGTAGCTTTGGCTCTTTGAGATATCCTGCACAAGCACAATTTTCCCTCCTTATTGAAACCCCCAACTGGTTTTCAAACAATACTCCATTGTGAGAGGCAGCCAGGTTAACTTGTGTAAAATATAACCAGAATATTGAGAACAATTTGTCTCTGCATGGTGCAAGTGAGTAAGGTATTTAACAGCTAAATTCAGCGGTCTGGCTTGAAGCTGACATCTTCCTGTATATTACAGATCGAGAGCGAGATTTTCTCATACCCAGGGTTTAGTTGATTCAACTCCATAAGGACTCTAGAAAAAGAAGGCAGCACTGGTGCTATAAGCCCACATTCATAAATAAACAGACCTCTCAGTTGACGTAAAGCGAAATAATGTTGACTTTGGACCTTGTACATCATTTCGCATTGGAAATAAATCCCTATTCTTAATACTCTGGAAGAGTCCTAACATAGGAACTGGCTCAGGATTGTTTTGGACTGATCATGTCCCTCTCGTCCACATGATTTATTACTCAAATCCTAAACTCTTTATCACGAGCCAAACTAATGATATACCTAACTAATGTAAACCTGACCACTTCACATACTGACTCAGTTCTGAGTATGCATTTTCTTGGAAGTGTAGTTTGTGCAACAGGCATATATAAATGAGTTCATGCTTAAATAAGTAGCAGTTTGGAGGGTTTACAGGATCTGATGCCCATTTAAAAAGCTCTGCTTTAAGCCCTGTATTTTATCCAGTCTGACAACACCAACAGGATATAATATAAACAGTTTATGGTGTAAAGTGAATGGAAACCCTAAGGGTTTTTTGGTTCCAGCTTGCTGACATGCATGTAGTTAGAATGGGTTTGTGGATGAACAGCACCTGTGCTTTACAGAGTTATTTTTTTACTTTCCATTTTCAGCGTAGCTCAACAAGGCAAAGGTGTGATGGGACGTCACAAATATCACTGTCAGTCCAATACACAAGTTTCTTACATGACTTCTAAGGTGGTCACGCCGTCGACACGTACTACGGCAGTCTCGCCATCTTCCTGACAGCCCCATGTATGGATGTGTTTAATTTCGACTTCAGAAGATCTTGTAGAGGGCCTGCGGTTGCTATCTTGTCACTCTTTATCCTATCACAGAAGCAACTGATCACTCAGATCTGGCAGAGCGAAGGCAAATGCAATCCATCTTCACAGCCTACATATTTACATTGTTCAACATCTGGATCAACTCTCGCACTCTTCTGGGGAAATCAGTTCTGCTTTCCTCTGAGAATGATATGCATATACCCATACGAAAACTTTTCTTTTCTTTTAACAGCTGCTGCTGTCAAAATGAAACAGGCCTTATCTGCAATGTGGCATTTTAGAAGCCATCTAAATAAAGGGAGATTTCCAATACCCTACTTTCATTTTCCTTTAAAGTAGGGCTGTTGTATGACATCACATCATAGACTATTTTAAAAGCATCACATATGGATATTATGGATTAAAGGACTCCAAAAATTTACTCACCTTCATGTCATTCCAAATCTGTATGTTGTGTACTTCAAGGATTTCCACACAGTTCTTTTCCACACTGTACAAAAACAATTCAGTGACCACATCTTTCAAGCTGCAAAAAAGGACAAGACACTCTGTAAAGGTCTGTTCACACAAGACAAATGTTCGATGTGAAAATTTGTTGCGATAAACATTTTAATTTGAATGAACAGTTGTTAATGCTTCTGTAGGCGGAAACAAATATTCGCATTCCGCATCATTTTTACAGAGTTATTAATATTGTTGCTTGATAAACATAATAGAGAATACAAAAATCTGACTGGCAGTTTGAAAACATGTAAATATTCCTGTTTGACTTCTTTTATTTTTCATTACTTCATTATTTTTCATTACTATTGGGTGTCATTTCTGTCACTGCTGCAACTGCTGGGAAAATGAAATTTTCCTGCTGAATATTTGTGTTGCGGAAACAGGTGTAAGATTTTTTGAATACTATCAGTTAGTATGCCAATTATGGGTTTATCTCCCCCAAAAGTCTAAACACTGAGCCCCCCAGGCACCATGTAAACACTGAGAGCGGTCCGCTCAGATCTGTCAGTCTCTTTCAGCCTCTTTCAGCCCAACCTATAACAAGAGTTTGGGATGTGGATACTGTAGCGGGCAGAGCCAGAGGGTGTTTAGCCGGTGTGGGATCATGGCTGACACGTTACATGGGAAAAGACAATCAGCTTTACTTACAGAAGTGCAAGCCAAAATTCACTGCATGAAGTTCACTCTAGAGAGAGTTTTAGCCTACTCAATTGCTCACTCATGACATATAGCAAAACAGCTAAAAGTATTCCTAATATGTTCTTTTACTGAGAGTAACCTACTTTTACCAGTTGAGACATGCCTTCTCAAGCACCTGTAAGAGCTGTATTTGTGATATTTGTGTTGGTAGAAGACCAACACGCGAAAGGGGCGTTAGGTGCCACAGTGTCGTGGAAACAACATACTTCACCTTCAAAGCACTATTAAAGTAGTCTATGGCTGCATCCGAGAGCTTAAAAATGCTGCCTTCGGAGGACGCATTTCAAGGTAGGAAGGCATCAAGGCACGTCCGAATCCAATGTTAGCTTCACTTCCTGTCTCATGAGATATCTTCATCTGATTGATTTTTGAAGGCAGCATAGATGTATCCTTCACTGCCTTTGATATCCCACAATCGTGTGCTTTCCATTCTGTGACGGTTGAACTAAAAAATAAAGATGGTGTCTGAAAGTTGCGGTTGGTGATCAGTTTGTGTGTAAATGTATGTTTTTGCCCATTGTTTTCCACTTTTGATGTCATTTCTAGCGAGAAATTACTATTGTAGTAATTAAATATTCGCTTAGTTATCACCAAAGCTTGCGCTATTTTGCTGTAGATCATTAAACCGTTACGCTGCCTCAGAAGTCTGTCCGAAATCAGTTACGCAAGGTACCTTCATGCACATTCTGCCTGCAAAGTCATTGCCTGTTAGGGCACCGAGGCAACAAGTCAGCTAAGTTTTCAGATACAGCCTATACATTCTCTTGATGCCATATGATAGCTTTGTGTGATGAGCAGAACAAAAGTCATTATCCACTTAGGCCCCGTTTACACTAGTGCTTTTCATTTTAAAACGCACAAGTTTTGCTATGGTTACACCTGTCGTTTACACTACGCGGGCATTTTCGAACCTCGAAAGCAGAGACTGTTTTAGTTTGAAAACGCCAGAGTTGCGTTTCAGTATAAACGGACCAAAACAGAGACTTTTGAAAACGATGGCATGGCTGCCCACGTTCGCTCTGCGTATCCTTGACAACCGTGAAAACAATAACATGGAGAACTTCAATCTTAGCTGGATTTGTTGTCATTTTTAGCAGCCATTGTGCAGTTAAACTCTGCATTTTTTTTTAAAACTGCAGCTGCCTACATGCGCAAAAGGCAACTGTTTACACTTGTACGTGCATGCCCAGTGTGCATGAACGGTCATATGACATGCATTTTCGTCCGTGTAGTGTAGACAGAGATCATTTCTGAAACGCTGTGGAAAAGCCAGTGTAGACAAGGATCACCTTCATTTTAAAACTTCATTTTAAAACGCACTAGTGTAAACGAGGCCTTAAAATCCCTTAGCCACGAAAATCCCTCAGCCCTTAGCAACGATATGAGTCACAATAAGTTGTACATTGTATGCCGCTTTTAGAAAAGAGCTGAGTGAGGATTCTTTAGACAGTTTCCTGCAGATAAAATAACAATATATGGGTTTGGAACAACATGAGGCTGAGTAAATAATGACAGAATTAACTTTTTTTGATTAACTAGTCCTTTATGAAACAATATGAAAGTGTTGGAGAAAATGAGACGCGTGAGAGAATAGTTTGAGAAATTCAGAAGTGGAAAAAATAAGAGAAAGGGGAGAAACAAAGAAGAAGAAACAAAGTCACAGAGGGTTGGGATAATGAGAGCAGCAGCGCAGACTGGCTCTGAGTCAGAGAGACCCGTCAGAGCTGCCAGAAGATGTGAGCTCATACGAGCAGAGAACCACTGGAGAACTCTGCGATCTACATGCTGGACTGCTTGTGACATTGTAACAATGCAATGTTAGTGCTCTTTTGTAGCACAAAATCTTATACATTTCTTTTCAGACATGCATGTTTGCATGTTTAAATGCAAATTCAAAAAAAGCACAATAAAAGTATTCCATATGACTTTTCCATATGACTATATTCCAAGTCTTCTGAAGTCATACAGTAGCTTTTAATGAAGAACGGATTGAAATATAAGTCATTTTCACTGATATTTCTCTTCAGTGAGCCAGTGAATGGAACTCAAGAACCGGATCAGACTTACTTTCAAACTCAATCATTTGTCATGTGTTTTGGTTCTTTATAGTTTGGTAAAACTATTAACATCCTGTTTCGTGCACATGGGAGAACTCACCAGATTTTGGTGCATTCCTTAAGAGCCGATCTTTCCCAAAAAGCCACCCACCCCCAGACTGTCTTTGGAGCAGAATGAAATGGCCATTGTAAACACATCTGTCTTGCCACTCAAAGTGCTCCCCAGTGACTTGAAATTAACAGTGTTTGAAGGAACGGAGCCACGGAAGAGCTTGATGCCTGAGAAATTCAGCTGGTCTTGTTATGTGACAGTATTGAAATTTTAATTATAATGTTAAACATAGCTTGATTTCATTATTCTGTGTGATTTATAAAAAAACATCAAATCATTGCAAAACCTCCAATTTTGTGTTATAACTAAATGTGCTTTCAACAAATCTGGGAAAAGAAACATAATGTGTATATTAGAGTCAGAAAGAGGCTTGTACCAGTTGCACATGTTCTTTGTTTGGCTCCATTCCAGTTAAAATGCCACAGTACATAATTCATAAAGGAATAACCATAAGAATCAACATGACAGGACAACCATATTCAAACTCAGAGTCAGTGTTATATTTACTATTATAGTATTTATTCATATTTTTAATTAGATTTTATTTTATGTTTTCTTCGTATTTTAAGTTTTTAGTAATTTTAGTGCTTTTGTCATTTTTATTTGTTTTTTTAAATATTTCTATTAATCGTAATTTTGTTCTATTTACCTTTAATTTTTAATTAGTTGTAGTAATTTTAATTGTAAAATAATAATAATAATAATTATTATTATTATTATTATTATTATTATTATTATTATTAACAAAAAACAATTTCCAAAAACAATTATTTTTATCTTTGATAAGTTGAGTTTTAAAAAAAGCATTCATACCCTTAACTCTGTGTCATAAATTAACCATTCATATGCCTGAATTTAACTTAATCAAGTATGCAGATAATTTAGTTTAAACTGAAAATTCAGTCAACATTTACCCACCTAGAACATAAAGGACCTTACAAACAATGAAACACTGAAAGCTCCTGATGAAGCAATGCACATTCATTTGACAGACATCCTACTATGTTCTCAGATAACAGCTTCAACCTCTTTATTTTTTCTGTCTGTCTGAAATAAAATAACATCAATTATCATACATGTGAATTTATTGCTATTAATTATCATTTAAACTTCTTATAGTCACATCAAAAGCAGCTCAAAGATACTGAATTAAATTAATATAGAGCATTTACTTAAAGATTTTCTACTGAGGTGAAAATCAAGTTTTTAATGTTGTTTATATGTCTATGTGGTGTTTTTAATGTGTTTTATAAAACGATTAGTTCCTGTCCTTGATTCTGATTGGTCAATAGCTGTGTTTTATTCACGATATAATACGGCTATGACCGCTTCACCCAACGGTTCTGTGTATCACTACACAACACCCTTAGCAACCACTCTTAGCAACGTAAACTGTTTGTTCTCAATTGATATTGTTCATTGAAGCTTACTGTATTATGTAGAAGAGTATTGTGAGAAAGAGATCGAGTGAGCGAGTTTATTACCTGCATTCAGATTTAGCATTTTCCCTCAGGTCAGTCCTATGTTCATAATAAAAAATCTGTTTAAATGTCCGCTGTATTATCTTGTCCTTTTAACAGTTAAGGGGTTTTCCTGTGACTGACAAAGCATTTGTCAATTGCATCTTGTTCCATGCTCACAACAGTTCAGTCTTTTCAATGTAAAAGTCTTCGCTACTGACTGACACACTCATAAAGACAGTCTTTGTCGCCATCTAATGGCGTAATAATGTAACTTCTGTTGCTGTTCACAGTCAGGGACTATTTTTTCCGGCGGAAGGAAGGCTTTTTGTGAAAGTTTACTTCATGAAAGTTGCATTGATACATATTTTTGACTTTAATATTTGTATTGTCTGGTAACCGTTTTATAAAAGCAATAAGGTACTCGAGGATAGTGCTGTATCGTAAATAAGCCTCTCGTACCTTATTGCTTACTTAAGACAAACCATGTGCAAATTCATAAGTCAACACCATTGCTGAGTATTTTCTATTTAAAACTGTGAAAAAAGACGGTTTGAAATCGCTGGTGTTTCTGACGTCACAAACTACCTTGTAACCAATCATGTCAGCGTGACGGCGGGCTTTAGCATATCATTAACTATGGCCGCTCTGAAGCAGGAGAGTCTCAAGAGAATATATCCCGGTATATTTTTCTGTTGATATAAAAAATCGGGTAGATTTAGCATTATAGCGGGTGTATAATGTATATAACGATGTTATGATGAACTATATGCCTTTCTCCACTGACGTTAAGGTGTTCAAAGCATCTCTAAGGATACTGATTGTTAGAAGGCAGCTGTCTGACTCGCAACCGGGAACATGGTTTGTGTAACATTAGCAACACATTATTAGCTGATTGATAATGTAGTCAAGCAAAATCCTAATCATATTAATTACCGTTATGTGTCCGACATTGTAAAAAGCGATTCCATTGTGCAGCGTTTACCTCAGTAAGTTCACCGAGTGGATCTCTGAGCTCGTGCAAGTGAGTGGAGGCCAGGCTAATTAGCATATTCATAGATCCGCATATAATAAATGAGGCAAGGGTGTAGTAACATTCAAGCTATTTTAAGGCATGAAGAAATCTTTTTCACAGGAAAAAATGTTTCATTTTTGTGTCAATGTGTCATTTTGGTGATCAAAGATGAGTTTTAAGGGATAAAATAATTTACTACAGGGGGATATCTAAAAAAAAATACTCAACAAAGACAGCAATGCGCCTGTTTTTGTAAGCAGGTTTTGTAGTAAAATAACCATTTAACCACCAGCTAAGCACATAGGCTCCAGCACAAGCACTATTTTGGTGAAAAACGTTAGGCAGGACTGCATTGGTGCCCTCTCAAAAATAAAATGTTCATGACCCGCCTGAATGATTGTACCGTGTTTCTGTCCATTTCTAAAGTTCCTGGAGTGAAGACAGTGGCGTTCCCTATGAATCTCACATGGTGCCACATAACGTCACAATGAGGTTCATACAGTAAACCAGAACTACACCTTCAACAACCAGCTGTTTCTAAAAAGCTTTTCGAAGCAACTCTGATGTCGCAACATTAATTGCATGATGAAACACAGACTCTTCTATTGGCAGTATGGGCTGTTTGCAGAGCTCCAGTTTATACAATGAATCCCCCCCATAGTTGCATTGGCCACACGGAATAGCCGTGCATGTCAATTACAAGGTTTAAGGTTGCTGGACAATTACTTTACAACGCTGAATACTTAAATGACCATCATTTCCTCTGTGATTCAGCCCCGGCCTTTGAGCCTGAATATTAATGCACTATATTTGTGCAAGAGGGATCTCTCATTTTCACAGAAACCCCTCAGGGTCTGGATTGGACCCAGCTTGAATTAAATGCCAATAAACCCTGCTCTGACACAGCGCATGTTTACAGTACGCGGTTGCTCCTTGGTGGGTGATTGTGCATGTTATTACATGCATAGATCACCACATTTAGCAATAGTAAAACAGGCCCACGGCGTTCTGGAGATCGCATGAAACCCTTTTCTCATTCTTTGAGTGATTCTGGGGGGTTCATATTATTAGATCAACACTTTGTGGCGAGTATGTCCCACTGATTCAGAGCCCAAAATTATGATTGAAACTCTTCATGTTGTGTGATGACAGCCCAAAAATGAAAACAAAGGATTACGACATCTATTCGTAACTCTATTCTCAGATATGCTTATAATTTTACACTACATTTTAAAACAAGAAAAATATAAAAATAATATAAATAGAAATAAATAAATATAAAAAACAATTTTATTATTATATTGTATAATTATGTTGTTTATTTGAAATGTTTCAATCATTTGTTTATTATATTTTGATTCATTTATATATATATATATATATATATATATATATATATATGTATATATTAGAAATGATATCTGATGTCTCCTAGACTTTCCCAGGCTTACAGCCAGAGTATTCATCATCATCATCTGTCATGCTTTAATTTTGTATAAATTATATATGTCACAGACATAAAAGAAAATTATACTGTAAACTGCATCTGTGTGGCTTTGTAGCTTTAAAGTCACATGGGCTTCAATCCAAGTCTATGTGCCAAAACCCAGTCCAATCTTTTTGGCACAATGCTCCTAATGCAAAAAAGGTTGTCATGTTCACGCCTTTCAGGCAGTAGCGGCTTGTCATCTTATACCACTGAAGAGTGACAAAAACCTATTGAAACTCAATTCTAGTATACACATGAAATGAATCTGTCTTTCATTCATACTTCAGAGATATGACTGAATCATACATTATTCAGAAAAGTAATGTTTTGTCAGTATATGATGTGGTAACGATATTCCACAAGGGTCTGGTGTCTGCATTTACTCTAATGTTATCAATTAAAATAAGTAATTTCACCAATAGGATCCAACCATGAATGTAGGCAAAAGGTGGCAGCTTTAAAGAATCTAAACCAGTGGTTCTCAACCAGAGGCCTAAGCAATACTTTTTAGTATTTTCTACGGTGGGCCTTCAAATATTGTGTTGGGGCATTCAAGTCAAATGAGAAAGGAGTATACAAATGGTTGTAATTCATCTCTTTTGAAAGAAGACACTTGGTAGAATATTGCTGAAGTGAAATCACTTCAAAACATGAAAGTATTTAAAAAAAGTTGTGGAAGCTTACGTTTCCTAAAATTAAAATGTACTGCACAAAAAAAAAATAATTTATATACAATATTTATTTTTTAAAAATAGGTTCAACAAAATTGCTAGAAAATCAAAGCCTATTTAGTCTAAGTTGTGTTCCAAATTTGTAGTTGATATCACAAAAATTGAGGATCCCGTGAGATTTAGTTGAGGTGCAGTGCCAAAAACAGCCACCGGGTTAGCCACACCTCTATTGGTTTTTGGTTTTCATGCACAAATCAATAAATTTCTGTTCCAAGGCCTTTCCAGGCCTTTTCAATGATATGTGATTTGTTAAGATTAATCAATAATTTGATTGTAAAATAGTAAAATAACATTTGTAAAATTGTTAAAAAGGGGGGTGGGCGCTAAATGTTTTTAAAGTACAGTTTCCATGGTAATACAATGATTTCAAAACAGATTTCATTGAATTTTCACTGAATTTTGAGTTTTTAAGCTTTCAAATGATCCCATTATAATTTATAATGATTACAGTTTGTGTCTTTTGTATCATATCGTTTAGTAGAGCCGCACCTTGCTAGCAGGACACTGACAGTTGGGAGGTTAAAATCTGAAAATGATTCTAAATGTATACTATGTGGGAAAATGCTAAAAAAAATATGACTAACCAATACACACAGACCAGATATACAAAATTTCCCAATCAATACAGTAGTCATTTGTCATATTCAGTATATTAGCACCAGTTAGACTGACTGGAAATGAATTCAAACAGCCAAAACAGCACAGCAATTCTTCCTTGAGGGAGGGGGGAAAAGGGAAAATCATGTGTGACTCTTTATTACAGTTTCTTTACACTTGGCTGAGTTTGACAGGCTCAGAGGCAACAGTCAGAGAACTGGAGATGAATCAGACTGAGGGATCTCACAGGCTGGGTTAAATGCTGGCATGTACTCACCTCTCTGTTGCCCACCTTAAAGCCAATTAAACCCCAGATGATGTTTTGAGCACTTTGAGTGTTTACTGGAAGGAACACCCCCTGCTGTCACTCCCTTTCACACAGAGCTGGGTTTGATTCTGGGTCATGTTATCCTATTAACATCATGATCCCTGAACAGCAGTCACACAGCCTGCACCGGAGGACATAGGGATCTTTGAGAGCAGGCCTTTGTTGTCGAGCACTTGATTAGGGACATGTTTTTTAGGCCAATTTGTCTGACGAAAAATGTTTTTTTTTTCAATATTTGTTTGTTGCCTTGGAACTTTCGGTCAGATTAAACACACCACCCACAGGCTGATTGAGCTTGATCATGCGTCTTTTTCGTGTTTACGTCTCGAAATCCTCCTGTGAGCGTGACCAGGAGTATAACTGTTCTCAGTGACGTCCAGGGGTCGGGTGTGTCCCTCTGGAACACATGGAAGACGTGAAGCCAGACGCATTCGATGTAATAGAACCGTAATTGCCATGTTGACTTTATTGCTAAGTAACGCTCTGCACCCTTTCACTCTTGGCCCGTGACTTAAAGTTCTCACTCAGGGCTGGACTTCCTTGTCACTTAATGAGATCTGCCACAGACCTTACTAGTGCGTTCACTGTCACGAAATCAATCAAGCCACTAATTCGTTCAGTTTTGCTCTGCTTGCTTCCTTTTCCCTAAAGGAGGAGATTAAGTGATCTTGATGGAGAGTGGAGAGTGATTTTATCATCATTACCACTAAGTGTTGGATTTGTGGTACAGCGATTGTTATTTTGAACTGAAGCCACCACATTCAGTCGACTGAAACCATCATTAATCTTTCTAACACAAGGCCTACAATACTAAGAGATAAATGGAGGGTATGAGGATCTTGATTATGTATAAATTAGTATCCTTTTACACAAATTAGAAATTAATGTACTAATTAGGATGTGCACTTATTGACAATTAGTTTATAGTTATAGTTACTTGAAATGATTATCACATGCAGAAACTGCTTCATGGTGATTATTTTGTCTTGTTTTGTTTTGTTTGTTTGTTTTTGTCTTGTTTTGCTTCATCTTGTTTTTTGTTGATCATGTTTTGTTTTTTGTCTTATAATGTATAAATTAATATTCTATTGCACAAATTAGGAATTAATGCACTAATTAGTATGCACACCTTTTGATGATTAATGTTATTAAAACAATTATCACATGCAGAAACTGCTTTATGGTGATGATTTTTATTCTATCTTGTTTTTATTTTTTTGTCTTGTTTTGCTTTTTGTTTTGTTTCATCTCGTTTTGTCTTGTTTTTCATCTTGTTTTTTTGTTCATCATGTTTTGCTTTTTATCTTATATAATGTATAAATTAATATTCTATTGTACAAATTAGGAATTAGTGCACTAATTAAGATGCACACCTTTTGATGATAAATGTTATTGAAATGATTATCACATGCAGAAACTACTTTATGGTGATGATTTGCTCAAAATAGGCTTTAGTTTAACTGAAGAACTGGCACTGCAGCTGCCCTTTTATTGCCTATTATCACCACACCCCAGAGGACGACATTTCTGTCCATTCAAAGCTTTTTCATGCTCATGATTACATTTACCCTGATTTGTATGACCTTTACTCATTTCACTTGAATCTGATTTTTTTTTGTGAGTACAGCTGTGTAATTCCTACTGAAGTAGTTTACATTTGACTGTACAAAAATTTGAGATATGATGTCTGAAATAAGGTCTGTGGTGAACACAAGTTCGGTATATTTTCACATTTTATTCTACAACTTGTGATTTAAAAAAATAAATAAATAAAGCTTGGGACATCAGCTGAACAGGTAAACTCATCTACTCACTAGTCTGCTTTCACAGCCTCATGTTTATAATCACACTCTTAAAAACTATTCAAAAGACTGAAAGAGATGTCAGAAGAAGTCTTTGCATCCGTGGTTTAGTTTGTTTATAGCCTTCATTTATCTTTTTAAACAACTGAATTTAGGCTTCAAATTGATAAGAGTTGTTAATCTGTGAAGATTATCATGATGGACAAAACATGTAAGAATCAAACTGTCATGAACTGCTTAGAGAAACGAAGGTTGAGAATCCAAACACAGCATTTATTAGAAGGGTAATCCACAATCATAATCCAAAGACAGGCAATAGGTCAAAACACCAGGTGAACAGTCCAAACAATAACACGGTCAAAGGGGCACAGGCAAAAACAAAGAAATCCAATAATAACAGGCAGACCAAAAACCAAGATACAGGAAACCAGGAGAATGCTCAGAATTGCAGTATGACACTAGACAAGACTTCACAGATATTGAATGAGAAAACCAGGCTTATATAGGCAGAGTGTTGTGAAGAAGAGTTAAGATGGCATTCCAGGGACCAGTTTACGACAGGGCCCCTCTCTAACTGCTGGTGTGTAAGAAGATGTGCCACACTGTGATTGGATCTTTGGTGAATGAACATAAACAAATGTTCAGCAACATCAGATAAGATGTTAGGACAATTGCCAGACACCTCTTCCAGAGCAGGAAGGGGGACCTTCTGCACCCACCAAAACCAAGGAGAGGACTTCTCATTGGACGACACATTGACTCCAACCACCAAACTCATTCCTAAGGTTTAGGCAAGGACTGCCATAAAAATTCCTTCAGGACCCCCTGGATGGAGCAGCAGTGACTGAAATAAAGAGAGGCCACAGAGATCTATCTAAATCCATTCATACCTATGTTTGGAGGCCTTAATTTGATTTAAACTGCATCACATCCACTCCATCTTCATGCAAAGCACAGTTTATGTTAATGGTTACTGACTGTTAAAACAACAGGTCATGGGACAGCCCTGTTAACAGATAAACAAATGCATGGACGATGACTTAACCATTTCATATCGTGTTTGGTGTCTATCTGTACCCTACGATGCCTTTAATAATTTGAAAGAGGTTTGGTAAAGAAATAATGCATGGGTAAAATGTTAAAGACACTATTTTAACACTGTACTTTATGCTATGCAAATGAGTTCCATACTAGGGTGGGCAACACTGGGCTGCTTCAGATAACAGTGGCCAATCACACTCCAGGATCGGTAAGGCGCCACATTTCAATCTCCTCCTCAACGGAAAGGGATAAATATGTCCCCCAGGTAGACATACCCTTGTTCTGCGTTTCCAGCTCGACGGGGAAGGAGACATTAACAGACACTCCATGTCCTGGGTTTCTGACCTGACGAGGAAAGAGACTACAAGACAGTTAAGGTTAAGCTTTTGTGAGCAAAACCTTTCACATTGCTTCCAGCTGCACTCTAGCTGCAAAAAGGGCCCCAGCATTGAGGGACTTCATCTGACCCTTACGGCTCCTACAGCAGCGCAGCCCAGTCCGCAAAGGACCTCTGTGTCGGCAGACATTGCCTGTACCACACGGCTCCTCAGCGACGCAGCCAGCCTGCAAAGGAACCTGTGAAGATTCATCTGACCCCAGCTGCCCAGTCCATCCTAAAGGACCCTCTTGGCGCAACCGAAGCTCAGCATCCTCCAGCCCAGCGTGGCACGACTACTGGATCGCAACTCCGCGCCCTCCCACTGCACGCAGCCTGCATCATCAGTGGAAGACGTCTCTGCTACCGGATTGATCACCCGACTGTGTGGAACGTAAATATAAACTTACCAAACCTCTTTCTAGAGACCTTGGCATTAGTTTATATATGCAGCATATGTTTCTCTAACCTGTTTAGATAACAGTTACTTGAGGTCAGCTTGTTACAAATAATAGGGATATTATTTGTTGAATGATAAATAAGCAATTATTTATCACCATTTTACCAGAGCCATTAGGTGGCTTCCATAAGAAGCATTCCCATACAATTCTCTTCCATTCTACATTCAGTTCAACAGCATTGCATTTATCCATTCTGTGTTCACTTCATTTATTTGTTTCTTTGATTTAATTCAGTATTCTCCTTTGATTATTATTTTACTATCTTTTAGAAGTGCATATTCATTATTTCATTATTAATCGTTGTGGTATTTACTCTTGCATGTCTATTGTTAGACATGCAAGATTTTATTGATTTTATTATAACTGTGTCTTCCTTGTGTTGATGATCAAAGACTCTACTAGTTGACCAGACTCTCACAAATCCTGATAAATCAGTTGACCGACTCCCTCCAGTTTATATTAATTCTGAATTATTGAACAGCTCTTTTGGAGTGTTCTTAAATTGTTAAGATAGTATTCATAACTGGTGCCCCGTATTACAAAAGGGGGAGGGGTCATCTGATACACTCATAACCACACCTTAAGTGACATGTGATCAAAAACCACTACGTCACCGGTGAATGGAGTAAAAATCACTACAAGAGGTAATGAGCTAATGAGCAACTGCTGAATGCAACAAGTGCTGATGAGTCCAGGCAAGGATTATGGGAAATGTAGTCCGAGATGGTGTGGCAATAGTCCAGGGTGGAGTCCCCTCTGGTGGTAATCACAGGCACTCTAGCTGGTAACTGTGACATAGCCCCCCTCCTAAGGAGCGGCTTCCAGATGCTCCTAACAAGAACAGAAAAGTCCAGGAGGGAGGTGGAGCGGATGCGGACCAGGGGGCAGGGTGGAGGGCCAGGTCCATGGAGTGGAAGACGAACAGGAGACAAAGGCAGAGCAGGAAACCAAGGCGGAGCAAGCTGAGCAGATGACCAGTACGGAGCAGACTGAGCAGACGACGGGGTGGCACAGGCTGAGCGGGTGGCCAGGGCGGCGCAGGCTGAGCGGGTGGCCAGGGTGGCGCAGGCTGAGCAGGAAAAACAGAAGACCATCAGCGATGCTGGAGACCACCACAGCGGAGCAAACAACCACCACAGCAGCGCAGATGGGCTTGAAGACCCCTACGGCGGAGCAGACAACCACCACAGCAGAGTAGATGAGCTTGAAGACCCCCCTGGCAGAGCAGATGGGGCTGAAGTCCACCAAGGCATTCCTGAGGACCACCAAGGTGGAGCAGGTGGAGCTGATGTCAACCACGACGGAGCTGAAGACCCCCAGGGCAGATCTGGCAGTACTGGAGACCAACACAGCTGGTCAGGCAAGAATGAAAGACAAAGCACAGAGAGGTTAGCATTGGCCAAAGGGGCCGTATCAAAACAGGCAGGTAGCTTGGCGGTGTCCTCCATGAACATAACGGGTCCAGCAAGGTGTCCCAGGTCGACCAGAAGTTCATGTTTGACCTCTGCGGTCGCATCGAGGCAGACAAGAAGGTCATGTACGACCTCAGCGGTCGTGTCGAGCCAGACAGGAAACTCAGGAACGACCTCCGTGGTCGCATCAGGGCAGACAGGGAACTTAGGGGTGACCTCCGTGGTCGTATCAAGGCAGACAGGAAGTTCATGGTCACGAGGCTGAGCTCTGGGACAGGAGCAAATTCTGGAGTGGACTCATGGACTGAAGTGGGTTCTGGAGCGGACTCTTGAACTGAAGCGCAGTGCACGGCCCAAACACACCAAATAGCCATCACCGTTACGGGGAGTGCAATTGCCAGTGGGACCACCTCTACAACCCCCAAACTTGATGCCACTGCAGAGATACCCGCTCCTAGCACCGACATCAGTGGTGTGTCCTGCAGATTTGAAGCCAGTCTCAAACTCCTAGGAGCCGCCTTACTCACTTCATATGCAACGTTCATGACGACCGGGAAAACTGACGTGGCGTCCATGATGGCTGAAGACTCTGGCAAGGCACCCGTGAAGGCTGGAGACTCTGGCAAGGCACCCGTGAAGGCTGGAGACTCTGGCGTAGTGTCCGTGAAGGCTAGAGACTCTGGCGTGGCCGGCATGTTGGCTGAAGACTCTGGCGTGGCAGCCATCTTGGCTGATGACTCTGGCACGGCGGCCATCTTGGCTGATGACTCTGGCATGGCGGCCATCTTGTGATCAGGCTCTGGTGCAGGAACCACAGGACAGGAAGGTACAGGAAACACTGGACTAGCAGCCATTATGATTGGATATGCTGGTGACAGTGGTGGGCCGGAATGGCCAAAAAAATGTTTAGGGGTAGCGTCCTCCTCCATCTCCCTGACAGTGAAGGAGGACCCAGCTAACAACAGAGCATAGTCCAAGAATTCAGCCAACGACCCTTGAGGACCATCACGGATGAGCTTTGATTGGTAATTCATTGAGTCCATAACAGAAAAATTCTGTAAGTTCATAGTCTGGGAGGTTAGAGAAATTTGCAGAAGAAATATCCAGAAAGTCCTGGATGTGGTCCTCGATGTGTACTGCTGGATCCATATCGAGGCTAGGTCTTCTGTTACACAATGCTCCAAGGTACGAAGGTTGAGGATCCAAACGCTGTATTTATTAGAAGGGTAATCCACAATCATAATCCAAAGACAGGCAATAGGTGAAAACACCAGATAACAGTCCAAACAATAACAGGGTCAACTGCAGTATGACACTAGACAAGACTTTGCAGAGAATGAATGAGAAAACCAGGCTTCCATAGGCAGAGGTATTGAGCTAATGAGCAACAGATAAATGCAACGAGTGCTGATGAATCCGGGCAAAGGATTATGGGAAATGTAGTCCAAGATGGTGTGGCAATAGTACGGAGTGGAGTGCCCTCTAGTGTTAATCACGGACACACATTATGAAATAAATGTTTTTCTCCAAAACACGTTGGCCACAATTATTGGCACCCTTTTATTCAATACTTTTTGCAACCTCCTTTTGCCAAGATAACAGCTCTAAGTCTTCACCTATAATGCCTGATGAGTTTGGAGAACAACTGACAAGAGATCAGAGAACATTCCTTCATACAGAATCTCTACAGATCCTTCAGATTCCCAGCTCCATGTTGGTGCTTCTTCTCTTCAGTTCACTCCACTCATTTTCTTTAGGGTTCAGGTCAGGGGACTGGGATGGCCATGGCAGAAGCTTCATTTTGTGCTCAGTGACACATTTTTGTGTTGGTTTTGATGTTTGTTTTGGATCATTGTCCTGATGGAAGATCCAACCACGGCCCATTATTGGATTTCTAGCAGAAGTGGTCAGGTTTTGATTTTTTATCGATTGGTATTTGATAGAATCCATGCTACCATGTATCTGAACAAGATGTCCAGGACCTCCAGCAGAAAAATAGGCCCACAACATTAAAGATCCAGCAGTATATTTAACCGTGGACATGGGGTACTTTTTATCCATGTGTGCACCAAACCTGGGTTTGCTGCCAAAAAGCTCTTTTTTCAGTTTCATCTGACTATAGAAGCCAGCCCCGTTTGAAGTTCCAGTTTTGTCTGACAACTGAATATGCTGGAGATTGTTTCTGGATGAGAGCAGAGGATTTTTCTTGAAACCCTCCCGAACAACTTGTGGGGATGTAGGTGCTGTTTGATCATTTTTTTTAGGCTTTCTGAGACTCAAGACTCAACTAATCTCTGCAATTCTCCAGCTATGATCCTTGGAGAGTCTTTGGCCACTCAAACTTTCCTCCTCACCGCTCATTAGGATTTAGACACATATCCTCTTCCAGGCAGATTTGTAACATCTTTAGTTGATTGGAACTTCTTAATTATTGCCCTGATAGTGGAAATGGGGATTTTCAATGATTTAGCTATTTTCTTACAGCCACTTTCTATTTTGTGAAGCTCAACAATCTTTTGCTGCACATCAGAACTATATTCTTTGGTTTTACTCATTGTGATGAATGATTAAGGGAATTTGGCCTTTGTGTTTCCTCATGTTTATACTCCTGTGGAACAGGAAGTCATGGCTGGACAATTTCATGTTCATGATCACCCTGGTGTGCTAAAAACAATGTAAATATGAATGGGAATATACTTCAGAGATATTTTTAAAAATTCTAGTGGTGCCAATAATTGTGGCCAACGTGTTTTGGAGAAAAACATTTATTTCATAATGTGATTTTCCCCCCACTTTCAATTCTTTTCCTTCAATGAAAGGTTAGATTTTTGCTAATTTTATGAATTAAAGATCAAAAGGATAAACAATGCAGATTTATTTTTATAGTCATCTTTGATCATATTTACCAAGGGTGCCAATAATTCTGACCACAACTGTACATGTTAACTTACTAGCCCTAATCCCTTATTCTACTAACACTACCCTACCCCTAACAGTCAGCTATACTCTAAGGAGAATTAGTTGACATGTAGGTGCAGTGTCACTTATAGTCAACAGAATGTCTAAAGGGGACTGCCAAAATAAAGTGTAACTTTTTTTTTTTATCTTACAGGACAGTTATTAAAAATAATGATGCAACTAAACAAGAGATATTCTTTCCAAATGTGAGCTGAAGAGGGTATTATTCACTATATAAACCCAACTCTCCTGAGAATGCTCATATTAGATTAAATCACCATATGAATTTAGGATTCTCAGAAAAGTTATGTGGTGTCTTTCACATAAAGAATACTGGCTCTTCCAAAGGAAAAAAACATCATCCCGTCATAAATGCAAATGAACTGAAGGATTTTTTGTTATTAACTTGGTGTTCCCTTGTCCCTGTTTTGCAATATTTATCAGAAAAGCACCAGAGGAAAGTGCCAACAGTAATGGTCAGTATTTTCTTTGGCTTCAAATGGGGTCCAAAAAAAACTGAAGTGTTTTTTCATGGTTCCTGATGACTTTCACTTTGCCATAGCCTTTATTTGCACAGCCAATTCAATGTAAATGGGTTGACATGAAATACTGCTGGTAAGAATGTCATGGGGTGTGACATGCTTGACTTTTAAACCGGAATTTTGCTAATTATGACTAATCATGGAAATATATATATATTTAAAAATTCGTTTGTCATACTGCAGGGTCAGGACTATTAAAATGAACTAGTAAAGGCAAAAAGTGAAATGGGTGAAAAGTAATAAATTAAGTAATAAATTAAAAGTATTACACTTTTACCCTAAAATCTTGAAATCAACCTAAAAGGGGTTTACTGGCAATGAAAAAAAAAAAAAAAAGCAATTCCATGAAAAAAAAAAAAAATGCTCATCTTCCTTAACACAATTCTATCAGACATTACCAAAGATTTACATTCAGTTGGCAAATGCCTCATTCACTTTGTATTTCTGAAACAATTTGCTCAGCAGTTTTGTATCAGCTTAGTCTCTAAGGTGTTATGCTTGTTTTGATATGACAGGACACTTTGCCCTTATTGTTGCCTGTCATGTAATATTTCAGCTTGATCATGATCCCTGTATTAGTCCAGACTGTTTTCACTGTGCAAAGCTAAAACTGAGCACCAGGGCCGCCATGTCATTTTACAGGACCAAGTTCATGAGTCCCGCTAACCCAAGTTCTGTTTATTGGGTTGGATTTCTCTGTAGTGGAAGGTGGGGTTGCCGTACTGGGACTACAACTAGCTCTCATATGTAGCTAAGATGCTGAGAAAACTGCAAGACTGACGCCTCAATTTTATGCTCACTGAAGGAAAAAGACCTCAGAACTGTGTTGGATTTACAGTCTAGTTTTTTTTAAAGAGATCAAATCATAAAAGTGCTTGATGTACTATGAAAACATACTCCTTTTCAACTCCAAGAAGACAATTTATTCAAATTCAGCTGTAAAATCGACTTGTTCTGACTAACTTTTAGCAGCAAGTTACGGAAGTTCAGAACAAGTCGTTTTTTACAGCTGATATATGAAATGCATATTTAATATAAGGGGCTTTCGCACCGAATAGTTCTAGGAACTCAGTTATAGGAACTAGCCACTAGGATAGTTCCCCAAGAAATAATTGCTCCCTTGGGCCATGTTCCTGGTTGCATTCACACCAGGAATAGGAACTCTGAAGCGGCCATCAGCGGCGTCTTTAAGCCTTATAACATGGAAGCATTTACAATGCTAAAAACCAGTGGATGGAGGATGCCATGATTGGAGCTGTGTTTCTTGTGTCATGGGTTTCATGATAACGGAGATGGAATGTAAACACAATTTACGTGACTTAAAGAGCAAAAGTGGGGCTAAGAGACTAAATCTCCTATGACAACTTTCAGTATTACATATCATCGAGGCGGAGAAAAGAACACAACCCCGCAGACAACAGGAAAATGCCGTTATCGCTGTTTCCCATGTTCGTGAAGTAAATATGTTTACACAGCTTTTTAAAAATGCCGGGTGCCGGTGTTTGACATGCGTTTGACCAATCAACGTACGCTCACGTCACTGATAGTTCCTATAGTGCTGGTTTAGACCCTACTCTGAAGTAGGAGCTAATTTAGTTCCCCCAGAAGGAGTTCCTAGAACTAAAATCATTCCTAGTTCCTGCAGCGCAAACACGTGCAAAATCCAGGTACTTCAGCCAATAGTTCTAGGAACTATGAAAAGGTTCCTCCGGTGTGAAAGCCCCTATAGTAACAATAGACTATTATATATCCCTCTACAATTCAGCTCAGAGTTTATCATCAATTCAATTCAGTCACTTACCTCTGAACTTTGAAAAAAACTTTGAAAAAAATCCTGTTTGGATTTGAACATCCTATTAGATCAAAACATCCTTTATAATGCAGTGAAGTGTGAGTGATCAGTGAGCAGCAGCACTGCTGTGTTCCATTAAATTGCTCCCCACTGTGTTTCCTTGCAGCAGGACACAGCTCTATTGATGATAGCGCTGCTGAAATAATTTAAGTGACAAATTAAGCTGTATCGGCCACATAATTGGATTGGAACGCAACATGATCCAAGTGGATGAACAGATTCTTTGAGGAGAATGTAGAAGAGCATTTAGCACATGGAAAACTATATGCGCATATGCCATTATTCAAAATCTAACATTTCAGTACCCATATAAATACAGACACAGGCTTCCCCATTCATCCATCACATATTAGCTTTTGAAAACGGATCAGCAAGAGGATAATTTAGGCCTACTATACTAGTAACATTAATTAGAATCTGCTATAATACTCATTACATCACAACTTTATACCATTAGTAAACTCTAAACACCATTGTGTGTTCTTAAACTACACTTTAAGTTTGAGTTCTTTCTAATTCAGCCAAGAGGTCATTATGTGACATTTATATCCTCTATTGCTCATATGTCTATGAATGAAAGTGAATGGACAGCCTATTCTTGAATGACCGTGGCATAAGTATGGCTTTCTGCCTGATTTTATGCACCTGTTAGTAATGGGTGCAGCTGAAATAGCCAAACTTGTTCATTAGAAGGAGACATTTAGCTATAAAAGTTTAAGAAATACATTTAAGTACCACATTGGCTGGAAATTTTCATTCCAAATCCTGTCAAACTCCATCAAATATGTCATTTCTATTCTCACTCCTCAGTTCATGGTGTACATTACCGTGCCACAGCTGCAGTTTTTGATTTGGACCCCTATCAGTCTTCACGGTAAAACAAACAAACAAAAAAAAAAACAGAGTGATGTTATAAATAAATGTTTACAACATCTCTCATTCCATCATAGTCACTTTATCTAAATGGTAAATGTACTCGTATTTGTCAGTTTGTTGAAGCTGGAAATAATCCAGAGGTTATTTTGCTGTATATTAAGCATTAGGTTTCTTCTGTTGTATTTTGGGTTATACAGATGTTCCTCCATATGGAAAAACCACAAAGAGTGGCTTCTGGGAATTAATTGGAATCAAACTCCATATGTATATTTTCATACTAAAGTAAGACGTATCAGATTACCTTTTCATTTGGAGAATCACAACATGTAAAAGTATTAAGGGATTGGGTCACACATGTAGCAGTTTAAGCATGTTAAAGGTTGAATGGCTAATGTTACATTTCATTAGTGCCACTAGCTGAAATATGTTTGAGACTAATAGTCACTTCCCCACTTAATTTTATGGGGCCTGCCAATTTACTCAGCAGTCATAAGAAGGTGAATATTAGTGAAACTCTCTTGAGTGAAAGTCTGAGGCACGCAGCCATGCTCGGCTTGTTGAGCAAGAGTGGCCACTGGTGGCTGAGAGGTGTAAGTGCATGCAAGACAGCCAGGTCATGAACACTGATAATAATACCACTGTGTCGATGTGGCATCTGACTCACTGTGTAACAGTATTCTTCACGCTCTCCCTCTTTTAAACCCGATGGGCTTCAGTTTTCCATTCTCACATTATGCTCATGTGCTGCTTTTATGAAGCGCAAAACAGATTTTTATTGACTACCTGTGCCAGGCGTGGAGATCTGAAGTGGGGTTCACATTTCTTTTGCTCTGACTGATCTAGCAGCTCTAGCACTGCTCTGCCCTGCATCACATGACTTGTGTTGCTTAATTGGAGTTGTATTGTTTTAATGTTTGTTTTTGTTTTGTTTTTTTACACAGTAATAAAACCATTTCAATATTAATTAAACAAAATTATAAAATTAAACAAAATTAACAAAATTATTAACAATATCTATCTATCTATCTATCTATCTATCTATCTTTAACTTTGTATCTGTAAAAAAATATTTTCATGATTTATCACAACATTTTTTTCTTTTGTCAAATCAACTTCAATAATTAATGTGGTTCAGATAACATAATATTTTGAGTTTCTGTTGATTAAACCAATCGCCTTCATTGTATTAACTCAATTTTTTTTAATTTCAATGAACTCAAAATTTTAAGGCAACCAGGTAACTTTTTTAAGTTAAACCAAAAATTCTTTCTATCTATCTATCTATCTATCTATATCTATCTATCTATCTATATCTATCTATGTGTTTGTTTCTCATCTATATATATATATATATACACACACATCTATAGTTCTCATGTATATATACACTTTACACCTTGCTATACTGGGTTGGACCCCCTTTTGCCCTTAGAACTGCCTTAATTCTTCATGGCATAGATTCAACAAAGTGCTGGAAACTTCTCACAGATTTTGGTCCATATTGAAATGATAGCATCACACAATTGCTGCAGATTTTTCAGCTGTACATCCATGATGTGAATCTCCTGTTCCACCACATCCCAAAGGTGCTCTATTGGATTGAGATCTGGTAACTGTGGAGGTCATTTGAGTTTAGTGAACTCATTGTCATGTTCAATATAGGGATGTGACAATATGACAAAATAAAACAATAAAATACATAACTTACTGACAAGAAAACATAAATTAATACAACTACAATGATCCACATGCCAAAGGAAAAAAAAAATGTCTTCAGTGAGGTTTTAAAACTTTCAACATCAGAAGACAGCCTAATGTGTACAGACAAATCATTCCAGAGGCGTGGTGCAGCAACAGGAAATGCACAATCACCTTTTAACTTCAAATGAGACCTTGGCACGGTCAACATCAACCTGTTTAAAGACCTTAAGGGCCTAGAACATTTCCAGTGGAGAAGGGGATCTGTAATATATTGTGGAGCCTGGCCATTTAGCCCCTTATACACATATAATAAAACCTTAAATTTAACACGATATTTAACCGGCAACCAGTGTAGTGAAGCCAGAACAGGAGAAATATGTTCCCGTTTACCTCATTCCAGTAAGAAGCCTGGCAGCAGTGTTTTGTACCATTTGAAGGTGGGATAAAGAGGACTGAGCCACACCAAGGTACAGTGAGTTACAGTAATCCAGCCTAGAGGAAACAAAGGCATGAATCACGGTCTCCAAATCCTTTACTGATAAAAATGGTTTCAATTTGTACTAAGGGGCCCAAAGTTAGCCAAAAAATATCCCCCACACCATTACACCAGTAGCAGCAGCCTGAACTACAAGGCAGGACAGATCCATGCTTTCGTGTTGTTTACGCCAAATTCTGACCCTACCATCTGAATGTTACAGCAGAAATCGAGACTCATCAGACCAGGCAACGTTTTTCGAATCTTCCAATGTCCAATTTTGGTGAGCCCATGTGAATTGTAGCCTCAGTTTCCTGTTCTTAGCTGACAGGAGTGGCACCAGTGTGGTCTTCTGCTGCTGTAGCCCATCTGCTTCAAAGTTTGACGTGTTGTGCATTCAGAGACGCTCTTCTGCAGACCTCAGTTGTAACGAGTGGTTATTTTACTATTACCTTTCTATCAGCTTGAACCATTCTGGCCATTCTCCTCTGACATCTGGCACCAACAAGGCATGATGCCCACAGAACTGCTGCTCACTGGATTTTTTCTCTTTTTTGGACCATTCTCTGTAAACCCTAGAGATGGTTGTGTGTGAAAATCCCAGTAGATCAGCAGTTTCTGAAATTCCAACCCAATCTCACGGCAAATTGTACGTATTTTACGAGGTGGCTAATTCGTACGAATTCATACATTTTTTCTAAATCATACATATTTTACGAGTTGCCAAATTCGCATGAATTCATATGAACGACCTACAGCTAACCCTGCCCCTAAACCTACCTGTCACTGGGGTTTAGACAAATCATATGAATTTGTACGAATTAGCCACCTCATAAAATATGTACAAATTGGTCGTGAGATAGCGTTGGAAATACTCAGACCAGCCCGTCTGGCACCAACAATCATGCCACATTCAAAGTCACTTAACTTACCTTTCTCCATCATTCTGATGCTCATTTTGAACTTTAGCAGATCATCTTGGCCATTTCTATGCCTTAATGCACTGAGTGGCTGCCATGTGATTGGCTGCCATGTGATTGATTTACATTAGTTGGAAAGCCTATTTGCCATCACATTGGATGATAACGTTTTAAATACATCGCTAATAAGCTTTGTTAATTGTGACCAGCTCTGTGACTGGCACTCAATTTGCCCAGGTTCGAGTGATACAAATGTAATTTACTCTGCAGGACCAATTCAATCTTCTAAATATAGTTAACTGAGTAACCAGCCAGTAGGTAAAAATCACATTTTATACTAATTTAAATTTCTTTAGTTAGCAACTAGTTTATTTTCCTTTACTAGACTATGCAAACACTGAATGCGTTTTACCGGATTCAGTGCATCTTCAACTTGTATTTTTTATTTATTTATTTTTTATTTTTTGGATCTGGCAGGTTTGATCAGGATGTTCTTATCCAGTATATGTCTAGATGAGGTCCACACTTATTCCTTTGCTCCGCCCAGACGTCATCAGCAGAAAAATCCCTCTCTACGAATGCATTGGTTGGTAATTTTCCCCCTCTAACTAGAACACGACAGCAGCACAAATGGATTTTTAAACGCCAATCGCATTTTTAGTATATATTTCTTATTGTGGCATTGTAATTTCAGGGAAGAAAGTGATTAGTGACTAATATACAGGTGCTGGTCATATAATTAGAATATCATCAAAAAGTTGATTTATTTCACTAATTCCATTCAAAAAGTGAAACTTGTATATTATATTCATTCATTACACACAGACTGATATATTTCAAATGTTTATTTCTTTTAATTTTGATGATTATAACTGACAACTAAGGAAAATCCCAAATTCAGTATCTCAGAAAATTAGAATATTACTTAAGACCAATACAAAGAAAGGATTTTTAGAAATCTTGGCCAACTGAAAAGTATGAACATGAAAAGTATGAGCATGTACAGCACTCAATACTTAGTTGGGGCTCCTTTTGCCTGAATTACTGCAGCAATGCGGCGTGGCATGGAGTCGATCAGTCTGTGGCACTGCTCAGGTGTTATAAGAGCCCAGGTTGCTCTGATAGTGGCCTTCAGCTCTTCTGCATTGTTGGGTCTGGCATATCGCATCTTCCTCTTCACAATACCCCATAGATTTTCTATGGGGTTAAGTCAGGCGAGTTTGCTGGCCAATTAAGAACAGGGATACCATGGTCCTTAAACCAGGTACTGGTAGCTTTGGCACTGTGTGCAGGTGCCAAGTCCTGTTGGAAAATGAAATCTGCATCTCCATAAAGTTGGTCAGCAGCAGGAAGCATGAAGTGCTCTAAAACTTCCTGGTATACGGCTGCGTTGACCTTGGACCTCAGAAAACACAGTGGACCAACACCAGCAGATGACATGGCACCCCAAACCATCACTGACTGTGGAAACTTTACACTGGACCTCAAGCAACGTGGATTGTGTGCCTCTCCTCTCTTCCTCCAGACTCTGGGTCCCTGATTTCCAAAGGAAATGCAAAATTTACTTTCATCAGAGAACATAACTTTGGACCACTCAGCAGCAGTCCAGTCCTTTTTGTCTTTAGCCCAGGCGCGACGCTACTGACGCTGTCTGTTGGTCAAGAGTGGCTGGACACAAGGAATGCGACAGCTGAAACCCATGTCTTGCATACATCTGTGCGTAGTGGTTCTTGAAGCACTGACTCCAGCTGCAGTCCACTCTTTGTGAATCTCCCCCACATTTTTGAATGGGTTTTGTTTCACAATCCTCTCCAGGGTGCGGTTATCCCTATTGCTTGTACACTTTTTTCTACCACATCTTTTCCTTCCCTTCGCCTCTCTATTAATGTGCTTGGACACAGAGCTCTGTGAACAGCCAGCCTCTTTTGCAATGACCTTTTGTGTCTTGCCCTCCTTGTGCAAGGTGTCAATGGTCGTCTTTTGGACAACTGTCAAGTCAGCAGGCTTCCCCATGATTGTGTAGCCTACAGAACTAGACTGAGAGACCATTTAAAGGCCTTTGCAGGTGTTTTGAGTTAATTAGCTGATTAGAGTGTGGCACCAGGTGTCTTCAATATTGAACCTTTTCACAATATTCTAATTTTCCGAGATACTGAATTTGGGATTTTCCTTAGTTGTCAGTTATAATCATCAAAATTAAAAGAAATAAACATTTGAAATATATCAGTCTGTGTGTAATGAATGAATATAATATACAAGTTTCACTTTTTGAACGGAATTAGTGAAATAAATCAACTTTTTGATGATATTCTAATTATATGACCAGCACCTGTAGTTACATGATGTGATGGCCAAGTATTGTAATCCATACTCTGAATTTTTCCTCTCCATTTAACCCATTCAAGTTATTAGGAGCAGTGAGTTGTGGACCAGTGGGCAGCGATTGGGGATTAGGTGCCTTGCTCAAGGGCACCTCATTAGTGGGTATTGGGGGAGGAAGAGAGCGCTGTTCATTCACTCCCCTAACTACAGTTTTACTGCCTGTATTGAGAATCAGACCCGCAACCTTCGGGTTACAAGTCTGACTCTCTAACCATTAGGCCACGACTGCCCAGAAAGAAATACATGTAATGCGGGACACTGTTTACGTCTTGCTGGACATGGGACAAAGCTCCCGTTTTCGGGACTGTCCCACAAAATGCACAACAGGTTGTCACCCTATCACCAACTGCCTAACAACTTAGCAACGACACAGCAAGGCATATACAGGTGCTGGTCATATAATTAGAATATCATCAAAAAGTTGATTTATTTCACTAATTCCATTCAAAAAGTGAAACTTGTATATTATATTCATTCATTACACACAGACTGATATATTTCAAATGTTTATTTCTTTTAATTTTGATGATTATAACTGACAACTAAGGAAAATCCCAAATTAGAATATTGTGAAAAGGTTCAATATTGAAGACACCTGGTGCCACACTCTAATCAGCTAATTAACTCAAAACACCTGCAAAGGCCTTTAAATGGTCTCTCAGTCTAGTTCTGTAGGCTACACAATCATGGGGAAGACTGCTGACTTGACAGTTGTCCAAAAGACGACCATTGACACCTTGCACAAGGAGGGCAAGACACAAAAGGTCATTGCAAAAGAGGCTGGCTGTTCACAGAGCTCTGTGTCCAAGCACATTAATAGAGAGGCGAAGGGAAGGAAAAGATGTGGTAGAAAAAAGTGTACAAGCAATAGGGATAACCGCACCCTGGAGAGGATTGTGAAACAAAACCCATTCAAAAATGTGGGGGAGATTCACAAAGAGTGGACTGCAGCTGGAGTCAGTGCTTCAAGAACCACTACGCACAGACGTATGCAAGACATGGTTTTCCGCTGGCGCATTCCTTGTTTCAAGCCACTCTTGAACAACAGACAGCGTCAGAAGCGTCGCGCCTGGGCTAAAGACAAAAAGGACTGGACTGCTGCTGAGTGGTCCAAAGTTATGTTCTCTGATGAAAGTAAATTTTGCATTTCCTTTGGAAATCAGGGTCCCAGAGTCTGGAGGAAGAGAGGAGAGGCACACAATCCACGTTGCTTGAGGTCCAGTGTAAAGTTTCCACAGTCAGTGATGGTTTGGGGTGCCATGTCATCTACTGGTGTTGGTCCACTGTGTTTTCTGAGGTCCAAGGTCAACGCAGCCGTATACCAGGAAGTTTTAGAGCACTTCATGCTTCCTGCTGCTGACCAACTTTATGGAGATGCAGATTTCATTTTCCAACAGGACTTGGCACCTGCACACAGTGCCAAAGCTACCAGTACCTGGTTTAAGGACCATGGTATCCCTGTTCTTAATTGGCCAGCAAACTCGCCTGACTTAACCCCATAGAAAATCTATGGGGTATTGTGAAGAGGAAGATGCGATATGCCAGACCCAACAATGCAGAAGAGCTGAAGGCCACTATCAGAGCAACCTGGGCTCTTATAACACCTAAGCAGTGCCACAGACTGATCGACTCCATACCACGCCACATTGCTGCAGTAATTCAGGCAAAAGGAGCCCCAACTAAGTATTGAGTGCTGTACATGCTCATACTTTTCATGTTCATACTTTTCAGTTGGCCAAGATTTCTAAAAATCCTTTCTTTGTATTGGTCTTAAGTAATATTCTAATTTTCTGAGATACTGAATTTGGGATTTTCCTTAGTTGTCAGTTATAGTCATCAAAATTAAAAGAAATAAACATTTGAAATATATCAGTCTGTGTGTAATGAATGAATATAATATACAAGTTTCACTTTTTGAATGGAATTAGTGAAATAAATTAACTTTTTGATGATATTCTAATTATATGACCAGCACCTGTATAAGTGTTTCCAAGCTACACAAAGATTGTATGACCTTCAAAACATCAAACCTCCGTTCAAAAACCTCCTTGAAGTATTCAAACTGTATGAGGCCTACGCAATGTTCATATTTCAAAATATCCTTTAAACAAATTTAAACAGATTTGTCAAGCCAGTATTCCAACTTTCCTTTTTGAGCCAACTTTTTGAATTCATACAGTCATATAGTGAAAACAGAGCGATAAAAGATGGCAGTTGACTCTGCAATCTTCCTGCTCTCTCACCGTTTAGTCTGAGACCACCCAAAACCTTGTCTCGGAAATAAAGCATGCCTGATGTTGCACAGTGATTCGGAAATTAAGTCAGCAGAGTTTAACCTCCGGTCCAGCCCTCTTACCAGTGTTTTCACAATACTTGTTAGCCTGTTCAAACTCGAATTGGTTAAGAGTTACAGGCGTGAGAGACGTGTGGTTGTCTCCTTCTGTTTAGCAATCAGATGCATCATGAAGCATGAATCAAGTGGTTACAGTTGGTTAGGTGAATTTTAAGTGTTATTATAAAGATTAATGTGATTGAGGGGGCGTGAGATGATTGCTAACATGGAAAACTCACCAATGCGTGGTCATAAAATACAACATTCCCACTGTCTGTTTCCTCTCAAACTTCGTGGATTTCATCACTCCTGTCTCTGATCATATGTCCCTGATGGAACAGAAAAAAAAGAAGAAAGAGTGCTCATCCATCCCGTGTCCAGGGAAGGAGAAGATGACAGCCAAGCACCGCAGGAGGGGTCACTTCTCAACCGCTCGAGGAAGAAATAAAAAGAAAACAGATGTCACAAGAAAATTACAGATGGGCAAGCACTTTAAAACTCTACATGAGAGCCGACTTTCGAAGAAAAGTCTTTGTCAAGGCTCCATTGTTCTGTCAGGCATAATTCAATGTCAGTTTACCATTACTCACTGGATCAGCCATTAGACTATATATAAGTAACAGTTCATAATGCTGTTAATAAATTTTAGGACTGTTTGCATATACAATTACATACTCATGTATTTATTGAGGAAAACCCCAAAAGTAATTCGAAGACAACAAATTATCTTAGTGGGCCAATGTTTGGCTAATGGTTCAGTTAGCACTGTGGCCTTTCACATCATAGCAAGTTGGGTTTTTATTTATTTATTTATTTATTTAAATGTCTGGGTGAATTATTAATCATTTAAGTCATTTATTGTGGCCGTCTCACTCTTCGTCCAATGTGGTCTCATTAATCGTAATTGTGGATCTAACACACAAACATTTAATCACGTTTGTATAGACACGGAAACGCACATTATTAACATATTTACAACATCTAAAGTGTGAGTATTTTATGTATGACTTTAATTTAAGAGACATACAAATGTTTACAAATCCTTTTAGGTTTATAGAATATTAAATTAATGGAACTAATAGATTGTCATTCAGATCTGCATTCTTGTAATAGTTAACTCATTTAGAAGGATTCCTTCACTTTACCTAAGCCTAAACCTTAAAATGCTTAAATGAATAAAATTCTGTCAGAATTTAAAAATTTTATTTTTATTTTGTTGCTGTAGAACAACTGCTGCTAAAAAAAAGCAGTGGTGGATGTACACAAATTAAGTACTGGAGCAAAAGAACAGATACCCAAATAATTGAAAATAACAAAATATACTATATTGTAATGTGCTGGTTGTGTAAACACACACAAAGATGAAGATGAGCATAAACAGGTAATCTTTAATAATCCAAACAGGTACGATCCAAGGCAAACAGTCCAACACAACCATAACCAAAATGAGACCAGACAAAGATACAATCAGCTGAACTGAACTTAAATACACAGACGATTAACTCAAATGACAAACAGCTGTGATGATTAGTGCAGCGTCCATGGTGACTGACTGTGGCGGGAAAACAGAACAAAGGAGCACATGTGACTAACGAAAACAAACTGAAAGTCCATGTGGTGTGAGCGTGTGACACATATAGTATATAAAAATGAGGAAAAAACAAATGTGTGTAGAATGTGTGTTGATAAATATAAACATACAATATAAAAACAGACGTCACATAGGGCAAAATGTGTTGACATTTTAAGAAGAACGCTATGCAAACATATAGTTTTACATCATTTGGGGAAGATGCATAGGCATTAATATATTTATTTATTTATTTATTTATTTATTTTTACACCTAAAACGTTCCCTGTTCAGGTAATACACAAGTGTGGACATGTCCACATTCAAGCATTTCATACTAAGGGCTTAAACAGCTAGCCCTTTTACAGCAGATTTAGTTCACAAACAGCTGACAATCATAACCCCTCCTGTTCGAACCGCCCGCTCTAAGTGGGACTCGAACCCGGGTCCGCTGGCAAGGGAGTCGGGTGCTCAAACAAGTGGTGTCAGTCAGTCGCTAGAGCACCTCTTGAGATCAGGGGAGTGAAGTTTACACACACAGCTCTAACCGGCCTACGTCCGTTACACTCACCCCCCTAAACCTTACTCCCATCCGGGTCATGGCACCAATGTAACCCCTCCTGTTCGAACCACCCGCTCTAAGCGGGACTTGAACCCTGGTCCACCGGCATGGGAGTCGGGTGCTCTAACAAATGCCATCAGTCAGCCGCTAGAGTGCCTCTTGAGAACGGCCTACGTCCGTTACACTCACCCCTCTAAACCTCACTCCCATCCGGATCACGGCACCAATGTAACCCCTCCTGTTCAAACCGCCCCTCTAAACGGGACTCGAACCCTGGTCCGTCAGCATGGGAGTCAGGTGCTCTAAAAAGGAGGCTAAAGACTGCGGTCTCTAACATCAGTCGCTAAAGCACCTCTTGAGATCAGGGGAGTGAAGTTTACACACACAGCTCCAACCGGCCTACTTCCGTTACACTGACTGTAAATATGATTTTCATTTACAAAAATTAATACTAAAATTCGGCATTTAGTCGTGCGCACACTCAAGATCCAAGGATCTCCCATTCTTGGCTCATTTAGAGTTAGACTTGTGAATTCAGTGAATTGTTACCTGCAGACTCACTCTGACCAGATAGTTTGAATCAGTGAGTCACTGACTCAAGAACAGATACAATCAATCGGTCCAGTTCACGAATGAATCACTCAGTGCGATTTGCTTACGATTTATCAGGTTAAATGAAAAGAATTAGCTCATTCACGAATCAGACAAGTGGGTGACGATTTCTTTAGTTCAAAATAACAAAGAACAACATGTTTTTTATGAAATGTAGTGAAGTAAAAAATGCAATATTATGCTTTAGAATGTAGTGAAGTAAAAGTTTCCCAAAATAAAAATGTATTTAAGTACAGTAACAAAGTAAAAAAAATACTTCGCTACTGTCCACCACTACATATATGACAACAATTACTGTTCATTAATTTATTCACATTTATGGTTTACTATTTGAGGTCACAGAAATTAAATATTAGATGTTTAGATTATATTGTTTAGGTTACATTGATTACAATGTATGGTTATAAAGTGATTCCCATGCAAACAGTGTGGTTTTGATGAAGACATGGGAGACATGCATCTAACCAGTTTCATTTGTTCTTACCAAATGGTTTTTCAGCTGCTTTGATCACCAGGACAAAACTAAATAAAAAGAATGTTTCCTGTCTGCCCTTTGTTGAACCACAGATTTTCACAACCACACAGATTTACAATCCATTGTCATTAAAAAGAAAAGGGCAATGACAGTGGTTTCTGACACCATGGGGCTATTGTTCCCAGTTGATTTCTATGCCAAAAGACCTATCAGCGATTCCCAACTGGTGGTACTTCAGCACTTTTAGCTTTGTTAAACCTATAAAACAGAAATTATGACACATAAAACCTTTATCCTGTTTGGAAAGTAATATTCAAAATATAAAACTGATTAATGATTTCTTCTTTCTTTCTTTTTTCTTCTCTTCTAAGCATCTTCTTTCTCACCTATTAGCAGTGTGAGCCAGTCATTTACTAAGGTGTCAGTATTTCCACTTCAACCACAGAAACTTGAATCTCAGCAAACATGCACACAAAGACTTCAAGGAATTAAAGTTACTCTTTGTGGGTCTAGAACAAAGACCAGAGAACTGTAGCCTTTTTTAGTCTCATCATGAGTAAAAATGTTCTCACAGGCCATACTGAACAATCTGCTATTGGAAATTCAACTTTGTCCCATCAGACACATAAATATGAAATATGATCTATTCTCAAGTCAGCATCTGTGAACAAACATGTTTTTGATAGTTATCTTCTGGGTGAAAATGAAAATAAATTTCCAAGAGATGAAAAAAGGAGAAAAAGAAAGCAAAGCATCCAAAACTATAATTTTCTAGGCCAACGGACCGATTGAATAAAACACGCTAAAAGACTGCAGTGAATACAAGCAATTCAGTGAAAAGATCATAAGGATGTCTGGAATCACTCATTAGTTCTGTCTGATAGGATTGTTTACCCAACAGTTCCACAGACTTACTATAGCTAAAATGTTATAAATCATGAGGATGATTTATTACAGTACAGTGAATATTGCTGGCTCTTATGATAAATTGCTTCAAATATTCCTCACTTGAAGGTCGTTTTTGATAAAAGTATCTATTAAATAATTAGATGATATTATAACACTGTTATAGCACTCTCATAACAACACTTATAACACCATATAAAGGCATGTTATGTCCACTTTTAGTCACAAAGAATAAGACTTTTGCTTCCTAAGGGCTCAAGTCCAGCTGTCAATAGGCATCTATAGAAATTGAGGTAGATTATGTGCTAAAGCTAAAACTGGGGAGGAGTTGTTATTATCTCGGCCCGTCAAATGCAAAATGCTTCCTGTGACCCATGAACCACGCATCTCAGGGCCCATGTGGAGTGTCTCTGAAAGCTGACAGCTGACCGAAGGTCGAGGATGCGACAGAAAAGCCTATGTGAGTTCATTCATTCAGCGTGTGTGTGCAAAGCTCTCTCTCTAGAGGAACTCATTGAACCGCTTAACGGAAACTGGAAGCCGCTCTTGGCCTGATTGAGAAGATGACTATGACGTCAGGTGCTGCAGCTGTCTGAAAGTCCCAGAATTAGACCAATGACTGATGAGTCTCACTAAACACTTTACTGTCCTCGAAAACTGTCAGCTTAGATCATTTTTGTGTTTGTGTGAATACACATTTGACTCGTATGTCTAATCTAAAGGACTCTTATGTCTAATCTAATCTAAATTATGCTTTTTGCAAAGAAAGAACTGCTACAAAAACCAGCATTGCTAGCAGTGTTAATCACTGCAAGATATTAACAATGCACTAACAATGTTTTTTTGTTTGTTTGTTTGTTTTTTGTTTTTTAAAGAAGAAGAAAAAGAAGATGACATGACTAAAATAAGAATATGATTAAATCATTTAATCATATAGCCAATAATGTTAGGGATTGATCCACTTGAACTGCATGAGCTGCAGCTGAACAGTGAATAAACCCACCCAAAACACATCCTATACATGTGAGATTAAACAGATGCATAAAATGACACAAATGGTCAAGCTATAATTTAAACTAAGTTAAGTGCTGGTCAGCTCACTCTTTCCTTAACAACACACTAAAACACAACAAATAACTAAAGCAAGAGTTGACTACATTGTGTATTCTTATAATGTTATTTCAGTTCAAGTTTTCAAGGACATTATACACCGATCAGGCATAACATTATGACCACCTTTCTAATATTGTGTTGGTCTCCCTTTTGCTGCCAAAACAGCCCTGACCCATCGAGGCATGGACTCCACTAGACCCCTGAAGGTGTGCTGTGGTATCTGGCACCAAGATGTTACCAGCAGATCCTTTAAGTCCTGTAAGTTGTGAGGTGGAGCCTCCATGGATCGGATATGTTTGTTCAGCACGTCCCACAGATGCTCAATTGGATTGAGATCTGGGGAATTTGGAGGCCAAGTCATAAGCTCAAACTCGTTGTTGTGCTCCTCAAACCATTCCTGAACCATTTTTGCTTTGTGGCAGGGCGCATTATCCTGCTGAAAGAGGTCACAGCCACCAGGGAATATCGTTTCCATGAAAGGGTGTACATGGTCTGCAACAATGCTTAGGTTGGTGGTACATGTCAAACATCCACATGGATGGCAGGACCCAAGGATTCCCAGCAGAACATTGCCCAAAGCATCACACTGCCTCCGCCAGCTTGCCTTCTTCCCATAGTGCATCCTGGTGCCATGTGTTCCCCAGGTAAGTGACGCACACGCACCCGGCCATCCACGTGATGTAAAAGAAAATGTGATTCATCAGACCAGGCCACCTTCTTCCATTGCTCCGCGGTCCAGTTCTGATGCTCATGTGCCCACTGTTGGCACTTTTAGCAGTGGACAGGGGCCAGCATGGGCAGGGGCGCCTGCAGGATTTTATCTCAGGGTACGTACAGAACTAGCAACTACCCCATTTTTTTTTTTTCTTTTTTTTTTTTTTTTTTTTTTTTTGCTGTCAGCAAAAAGTGACTAAATCAATTATTGCGTTGGTGGGAACAATATAATGCCGTACAAATCGTCTGATCGACTGTCTCTTTCCTGCTCACGCACTTAGAAAATCTGATGCACTAACTCTGATGTGCTCGTGTAGATAGATAGGGGGAGACCAGGGACAGTTGTAACACTTTTTGCAATTTTTAGCAATACATCAAAAAACATTTTTACTGGAATAACCAATTTGTTATATTATAAACTTCAATCTGTCAACTGCTGAAACAATGTATTTAAGTGGTTTTAATGAAATATGTACAGGTTGCAAAATTGATTTTAATACAGTCTCTCCACTGTTACAACCGTCCCAGTGTACAGGGACGGTTGTAACGCATGTCAGGGACGGTTGTAACATGTCTAAAATATACATAATGAATCAATCATATACTCAAAATAGAAAATATTATTTATCAGTCATGTTATTGTGACTATTCATTTCATGTTTTTAAGTAATGATTACCTTTTTTTCACACGAATGACAAAAAAGAGGATGAAACTGTCAAATTATAATGCAAGAAAATTATTTATTGGGTAGAACACCTCAAAAAAGTTTAAACATGAACTCAAACATTCTCAACAACAGAGAGAGAGGGGGTGGGGGGCTCGGTAGGCCTAGTCTGAGTCACAGTTGTGGCAAGTGTAAAAATCCCTTCCGTCTGTGCAGTCCTTGTGTGCCCAGGCTTTACAGGACCAGAACTGGAGCCAAACCTCCCTTGACCTGGAGAAGCTTTCCAAGCACACAATGCAGAATTCATTTTCATCATCAGATGAGTCCTGAATTTTCTGCTTCTTCGGTTTGGATTTTTTGTTGTTGCTGAAATTCATTTTTCTTTTAGCTGTAGATCTGCTTTTCTCGGCCTCCAGTTGTTTTTTCACGGGAGTATCTGTAAGGACAGCGGTTTCCCTTCTTTTCCTGCCCTTTGTCGTCTGCTTTCTTGGGCCAGCTTTTGGGTGTGGACGGATGGACACGGGTGAAAAAGTTGTGTCCATAGCAGAGGATGATGGCTCAGGCTCAGACTTGGATACCACACATAGTGTGACAGGGGATGATGCTCTAAGTGGCATGGAGGATGCCACCATTGCCACATTGGGTGATGGAGTTGTAGAGGAAGATGGAACCTCTGGTGTCACTGCTGGCATTGGGCGGTCTGTGACTAGGGATGGTGCAAAGTCACTGTCAGTGAAAATATTCCTATTAAAAGGCCAAATTCCAGTGCATGCAAACCCTGCCTGAATATTTGCCGGTGATGCAGCACGGGGAAGGGCACTCTTCACAATGCCTGGCAGATCATAAATGGTCATTGTGGCTCCTGGATGAGCTTTCATCCAGCTGTCACAGCAATTGTACACCAGCCTCTTCAGTGGCCCATATACACTGCGATCCAAGGGCTGCAGCTTATGGGAACAGTGTGGGGGGAATGAGAGGAGGACGATGCCATGGCTCTTGCAAAAATCAATCCCCTCCACAGAAAGGTGGGAGGTATGGTTGTCCAGAATTAGCAGCACTTTTGACTCCAGTGAGGACTTGGTGTGAGTCTGGAAGTGCTTGAGGAAGACCAAAAAGTCCTCCCCTTGCATCCACCCAGACCCATTTGCTGTACCGATACAGCCAGGAGGGCCATTGCTGGTAAAGGAAGGATGGATTTTTTTCCGGGGGAAGATGAACATTGGTGGGATGGAATTCCCCAAGGCATTCACTGCACAGGCAAGTGTAATTAGTGTCCCCCGTTCTGCAGAGGTGACTGCACCTACTTGCTTGACTCCCTTTCTAGCCACAATTTTTTCAGGATTTTGCACTGTGGTGATTCCTGTATAGAAAAATATTATGTTATTTAGTGCTTTTATTCTGTAATGCTTTTATTTTGTAAGGCTGTGAGCCTCTGGAAGGTGTTTCTGAGGGAGATATAGATAATTTCCACCACACCTGTTTCATCCATGTTCCAGATATCCTGTGCAGCAAATCTGTGTTTGTCCAGGACAGAAAACAAGTTGTCAAAAAACTTATTGACGTTTGTCTCATTGAAACTCGTAGCCCGTGAGAGGCTTGTAGCCTGAGGGCTTCTTATGGAGAGAGTGGGGTGCCTCTTCAAAAATGTTGTGAACCAGTCGGCTCCAGCCATCCCGATCTCTGCCTCACTTTCTTTCTAGTCACGTGAATGCTTCACTTTGCGTGTTGGAATGTTTGAACCCAGACCACTATACTCTACGGGTATATGGAACTTCAAGTCCATTTACTAACATTTTAAATATATAAGCCTGTAGACTATATTACATTATCATATGTTCTGTCATATAAATAGTATAAAAACAATAAAATAACAGCACAATTTACTTGCCTCAAACATCTCAGTAGGTATTATTAGTATTATTATTGTTTTACATTTAATTTATTGCCACACTTTAATATGTGAATTATATTATCAGAAAACTAAACACATTTAGCGTCGTCAGGCTTTTGTTTGTGCTTAATGGATAAAACAACGGAACTGACAACTCAGGTTTATGGCTGCTGTAAATTTTACCTGCCACAAGATGACACTCTTGATGCTTTGAAACCTTTCCCGAAACATTTAGAGAAAAGCTTTAAAGATTTAAGAGGCTTTATTTCTCCATCTTTACTCAATAGTTTTAGGCCTTTTATGCAAACGTTTCAATCAAATTTAGCTGTTTTAGAGAGCGTTTACTCATTTTGAGCCTGTTTTTAAACATTAACTATCTGTAATGTCATTTTCATGTGTGAAAAAAGCGACGAAACTAAACTAGCCAATCAGATTTCTTTTCACCCAAATCCCCCACGCCCACCCAGGCACGCACATACACACATTTGACTTTACAACACACAAACGCACACCTTTATTTATTCTCATTTTCTCTAGCTTTTTAATGTCTTGAGTGTACGCAGATAGATTTTAATAATCAATTTAAAAATTATGTAAAAAATAAAAACGGCATTATTTAGCGCCCTCTCATGGTACGCACAGTGCGTACAGCCGTACGGCTGCAGGCGCCACTGAGCATGGGCACCCTGACTGGTCTGCAGCTATGCAGCCCCATACGCAACAAACTGCGATGCACTGTGTATTCTGACACCTTTCTATCAGAACCAGCATTGACTTCTTGAGCAATTTGAGCTACAGGAGCTCGTCTGTTGGGTCGGACCACACGGGCCAGCCTTCGTGCAGTTCGCTTCGCCGGTTCACCACTGTTCCTTCCTTGGACCACTTTTGATTGATACTGACCACTGCAGACCAGGAACACCCCACAAGAGCTGCAGTTTTGGAGATGCTCTGACCCAGTTGTCTAGCCATCACAATTTGGCCCTTGTCAAACTCGCTCAAAACCTTACACTTGCCCATTTTTCCTGCTTCTAACACATCAACTGACAAAATGTTCACTTGCTGCCTAATATATCCACCCACTAACAGGTGCCGTGATGAAGAGATAATCAGTGTTATTCACTTCACCTGTCAGTGGTCATAATGTTATGCCTGATCGGTGTATGTTTAAATTAAAAAGTTTTCATTTTGGAGAATATGACTTTCTTAACTCAGTGAGAAAAACACAAAAGAAGATATTTTGGACCCCATTTACTTTCATTTTATGGAAAATACTGTATGTTGTATGGACAAGATGTATATCTTTTGAAAAGAAAGAAGGAAAGTCCTACCGGTTTGGAATGGCATGAGTGTGAGTAAATGATGACAGAATTTTCATCTTTGGTTGAGCATGGAGCCAGACTGGTGCATCAATCTGGTAAATGCGTACGATATGTAAAGGAAAACAGAAACCTTAAGTAGTTCCAACAAATTTCAAACATCTGTCAATTTAGTTCCTCTCCATTAAATTATCAAGCTTTGAGTGATAGACCCCCATGATCAGATCAACAGCGCTTCTACCATGAAACAAAATTCTTAGTGAGTCACAGAAGCATGGGGCCTCGACTTAATACATGGAGATCTCCTTCATATTACTTCAAACATGTGTGTTGATTTTTCAGTCCTCTCTGCATGTGGTCGCTGTGAGATCGGGCTGGTTTTGCCCATGTAACAGTCCTGCTCTGTGGTTAATGCTCTGAGAAAGCATGGAGCAGGACTAACACTGCATCCCTATCAAAACCACATGTGCTTGCCGTTTCTCCATATGGCTGGTGTTAGAGAGCAGAAGGTATGACCCAGGTAGTTTACATACAGGATTTAGTTTTTCCCTGCAGAGAATGATCTCCTGGTACCTTCACAGGAGTCCAGGGGACATAAATCAGTTATTACACATTGCTCTTTGAAAAACATTATAGTCTTTCAGCTATAGATGCTATAGATATCCATCATTTCAGATATCTTTACAGCTCTCAATCACATTTCTTCAAAAGGTCATTGCTCTCCAAACAATTAAGTCAGACTATCAATCTGTCACATATTAAAAGCACATACTGCAATTCAAATACTGACATGCTCTCTGTTGATTCCATCAGTGGTTTTCAAACTTTTTGATTCCAAGGACCACAAAACATGATTGGGACCCCTAAAATGTACGTATGTATGTATGTATTTTTTCAGAAGAAATGAATACTTTTATTCAGCAAGGATTAAATTGGTCAAAAGTGACAGTAAAGACATGTATAATGTTAAAAAAAAAAAAAAAAAAAAAACTTTTTCATTTTTTATTGCTAAAAAGCTAGTACTCTCAATAGAATAAAATAAAAGCATTTTACATAACATATTCAGGAACAGACCCACTAACTATACTGTTGAAAAAGCATGTTTATCATCAAGTTTTACAATAAGGAATATAATTTAACTTGGTTCTATTTTCTGCAGTAGAAAGATCCAGTCATCTTTCGTGTTTCTCAGTATAACAAAGCTTGGCAGGTATTAGATATTGTGTTTCTGTAACCAGGCACATTCATTGTGTGGTAATCGTGTTGTCACTATGACCAGTAATCCAACACGAACCATGATTCAGAACAACATGTTGGGCTCCATCTCCAGGGGCTTGGCATTACCTCTGGGCCTTTCAGTTGGTGTCTAGAACACTTTTGCATTTTCTTCCCACCAACTCTGCCACTTATTTTTGGTACCCTGTGAAATTTAAGAGTCAGGTAACCAAAATGGCATTCAAAGGAGTGAGTGCCCATAAATCATTCATTCTGCTCCAGACAACTACTGGGTGTAATGATGGCAGAAGTCTGACCGCTTCTGTTTCATATAGCTTTGTGATTGTGATGGAAGCGGAGCAAGAATTATGTGCCTTATTAACAAATCTGTCTTTTTAAATGCATCATATAAATCATTTTATTTATGATAACAACACGAGCCTTGTTCTCAGGACTGGGATTAATTACAATCATTTAGAGTCACTTGCCTTAAAGGTGTATGTACTGTCTTTGAAGAGATGTGGCTATTAACCTAATTAATCAAAGTCCCTGGATAACAATGGACTTTTGCAAAAAAAAAAAAAAAAAAAGGCAACACATTTTTCACAATGTTTCAGACAACATTTGTCCTTTCCTTGTCCTTTTTTCTACAATTCCAAAGGAACAATTACTGCGATCTTATACCTGAGATGTAAACCACCTGTTCTGTTCCCTGGCAGTTGTTGAGGCTGATTTCACTGACATTCTGAACTCTGTCTCTGTGGATATTTCTATCCTCTATGGAGGTTGGTAGTGGTGTATAATCATGGTTCCATTTTCAAACTATATGGAAAAGACTGCCTAAAGGGACACACAATAAGACCCCTATATATATATATATATATATGTATATATATATATATATATTTTTTTTTTTTTTTTTCCTCAAGTCATTTGCGGTTTCTAATCCATAACATCTTAAAAGGATAGTTTACACAAAAAAGAAAATCTCACCCTCACATTGTTCCAAACTTTCTTCTGTGGAGCACAAGGAGATATTCTGAAGAATTTGCTGGTCGCTAAACCAGTTAAGGGACAAAAGCACCATAATAGCACCATTAAAAGGGTCATGACATGAGAAATCAAATTTGCCTTGATCTTTTGACACATAAGAGATCTTCGTAGCATTAAAACACCCTGCAAGTTTCATTGCTTAAAATGTCCTCCTCATTGTGAACAAAGCATTTATTTAATCAAGCTCCAAAAATGGCTCGTTTGGATATTGTGGGATTTGTGACGTCACACGGGCAAATACATGACTGTCTCCAGAGCAAGACATTGACAAATGGTTATAGCCTACATCATCGCACCATAGGCCCCGCCCACTGGCTTTCAGTCGGCTGACATTTACCTACACTGGATGTGAGCATTGCGTCACATCAAAAGCAAATAGAACCCATTATAATCACTTACGCAGTCTACACTGGATACAGTATACAGATGCGTGTTTAGTTATTGACATAGGCCTACTCCACATGCTTGCATCTGTCAGTGAAAGACCATTGACTCGTCCAGTTTAAACAGCTTGTTCATGTCTATGTACAGACTTTAGAAGGATAAAGAACAAGTGGATGGTTTATTTTAATAGAGTCCCAGATCACGTCAGAGGACTATATGTTTGTTTTTTAAACGGGCCACAGTGTAATTGAGAGTTCGCAAAGAAATTTTTGTTGAAAGATGAAGTAGCCAACAGAAGCTACATCGCAACCATAAGTAAAGGATTTCATAATGTCTGTAAATTACGGTTTTATATGGATAATGTTTTCATAACGCTTATTAATGTGCAATAACGAGTGGGCGTTGATACTGTTTCCTATGCAATGATGTTAGCCAATCATAACTGTGGCCGTTTACTGATGAGTCTTAGGCCCTGTTTACACGAGTGCGTTTTTGTTTTAAAACGGAGTTTTAAAATGAAAACAATCCTCGTCTACACTGGCGTTTCCACAGCATTTCAGAAACGATCTTCGTCTACACTACACAGCCGAAAACGCATGTCACATGACTGTTCATGCACACTTGGCATGCGCGTACAAGTGTAAACAGTTGCCTCTTGCACATGTAGGCAGGTTCAGTAGGCTACTAAAAAAATGCAGAGTTTAACTGCACAATGGCTGCTAAAAATTACAACAAAGCCAGTTCAGTCTCCATGTTATTGTTTACACGGTCGTCAAGGATACGCAGAGCGAATGTGGGCAGCCACGCCATCGTTTTCAAAAGTCTCTGTTTTGGTCCGTTTATACTGAAACGTAACCCCAGCGTTTTTAAACTAAAACGGGGTCTGCAGCGTTTTCGAACGTCTCCGGTTTCGAGGTTCGAAAACACCGGCGTAGTGTAAACGACAGGCGTAACCGTAGCAAAAATGTATGCGTTTTAAAACGGGGCCTTAAAGGAGCCTCCCCTTAAAAACGGATCATTTCAGAGGGTCAGAATGAAGGTTGAAAAACATTTTTCTGCATTTATATTTGTTTGTTTTTTTGTGCAAAAAAAATTTATTAACATTATTTGAACCTCAAAGAACAAATAATTTTAAAAATTCATGTCTTGACCCCTATATTTAATCAAGCATTCTGCGTTAGTTTAGGCAGGCCTCGTAGTCAAGCTCCACTATCAGCTGATTCGCAAATTTCAACCCCACCCATATCAGCTGATCTGATTTCTATGGACTCAATTGGCAACTCTCAAATAAGGCGCATTACTTAAACGCAGCTTCTGTCTCTCTGCTTGCTTGGCTGCTTCCAACCCACCTCCTCCCCAGCTCCTCCTTAAACTTGTGTTTAACTTAATCAGTGTCATTCTGTTGTCAGTGATGCATGCTCTGTTCTCAATAGGGGGATTTTGTGCTGTTCTCCCAGTTAAAAAAATGGGAGGTTGTCCCCAGAAGCTGCTGCTGTTCCCGGTCTTAGCTTTCATGGAGCTCATGAAAAGGACGGGGAATTTAGAACAGAGCCATACCGCTAAATGTAACTTCAGCAAAATATGCCAATAAAAAATTGACTAAAAAGTTTGTCTCTGGTAATTTTTTGACTTAAGTGGTCCTGACTGAATTATATTTCAAGTCTTCTGAAGCCACGCATTAGTTTTGTGTGAAGAACGGACTGAAACTGAAATTAGTATTCAATCCAGTAAGCTCCTACAAAGAAATGATCAAATCAGTGAGGTGAATTTGAGAACCAGATTATCTGATTCAAAGAATCAGACCGGATTTGTTAAGCGAATCAATCGATTCATGGAAATGATCTGTCAAAAATTTCAGTGAATAATGACTTTTATTTCGTCTGTTCCTCACATTTGTCTATCAGATGCATTCAGAAGACCTAGAATACAGCACATAAGTCACATGGACTATTTTTATTGTGTTTTTGTGTCCTTTTAAAACCTTGAAAGCCTCAGTTTCCATGAAAGAGAGCATTAAAAAGTTCAAGTAAAATTCCAAATAGAGAAAAAAAAAGAAGTGTGATACATAAGACATAAAATGTATTTACTCATTAACCTCAAAAGGCTGTGTAGTCATAGACCAGATAAGCTCACTGGGTTTTTTCCTCACTTAATTCACTCAGACATGTACTCATTCTTATTCACCCTTTATTCATCACGCTGGTCCTATCTGCTGTGAATTTACTAAAAGATGCCTCACGAGCCAGTTTAAGATTTGGATAATCCTTACAAAAACATCCTCCGGCAAGGTGTCTTGTCAGGGCTATCTGTTTAAACTTCATGAGGAAGTCTTGGGGTTGACTACTCAGACATGTCTCTCATATTACAGTGACCATTCAGAAAGTCCATTCACTGTCTGGAAACCTCTAGATTACAGATTAATCACTTAGTAAGGGTCAAGAACTATACTTCTCAGTTTAATGCAGCTCTTTTTTAAGTTTAAAGATATCATAACTGAATCATAACTGTAACTCAAAATGAAATAATACTAGAAAGTAAACAAATAAATGATTCCAAACGTAAACTATTTAATGAAAAACTAGATGGGATACGTGTTGCATGGATGACAACGATTCAGCCTAGTTAGAATCAAAGAGATTTTCATGGGAGAATTATTGTTTCTAGAATTCCATAACGGAGTGAAATCCTTTCTTTGGAATCAATTCCAGCTGAGCCAGTAAAACGTCCAAACACGCCAAGGTCTTTATGCTACAATAGAGAACAAAACAAATGACTGTCAAACTATTTTGAAAATCATAGAGTACATAGTTATAAATAGCCCCATACAAACAATACAGAAATACAATAGCAGCAATTTCACATGCCTTTCAGAACTACATGATTTACCTTGAATTCGGTTTGACTGTGGGAATCTAATGCAGGATGTTCTGCTGACATGTTTTAATGGCCTCTTGAGGAATCTTTGAGTTCCTCCTCCTCTAAATGATGTCTTGAATTGCTTCCATGAGTCTGGGACGGAGAGTGCCAACAATGCTTGCCAGTAACACAGACGCCCTCGTGCCAGAGTGATTCCAAGAAAAGAGCCGAAACCTTCCCTCATTCTCTGGGAACTTACTACTCTCTACTGGACCGCTAGTGCATCACATTTATTCTTAACTGCTGCTGCAATGTGTATCAATACTGTTTTTGTCACACAATAAAACACTTTTTTTCATTTGGAAGATTTTGCAATTCGAGTTTGCATCGTATACAGAAAGCAAATTGTACTGTATATCAATTTGAATTGATCACATTTCATAAAGCATAAAGTGTAAGAGAACTAAATTAAGTCTAACAATTTTTTTATCATTATCATTATGTTTTTCCAGTGTTTCACATTATTCATACTATCCAAAAGTACTTGGACACCTGTGTGACACTTACAAATATCTGAATATCATTGCATTACATACAATATATGTAATGTATGTAGAGACCTTTATTATTTTAGAACAAAATTCACTTTTCTGAACCATTTTATTACTGTTGTCAAGATTATTTTAGTGGAAAACCTAACAAACTTTGTGTGCTTGTGTTTCCTCTCTTTAAAATTAATGCCATTTGGTTTGATATTGTTTTATATAAAATATAAAGCAAAATCTTTCATGCATCTTTAAATGTGGTTTAACTATCCCATTACGTTTTTGGTCCACTACTGCTTATTACCTAATGAAAAAGTGAATCCTTGTTTGTCCTAAATAGGACCTTCACATTGCAAGATCACAGAGCCTCCCTCATAAAATGGGCTCAATTCAACAGCAGATTGCAAATATAGACACTTCCTCCCATCTGACATTTTGCTCAGTAAAGCCACTGTGCTTGTGACCTTCTGGGATTCCCCCAACTTCTGACTGCTTGATATCTATCCAATAAATAAAATCATAATTTATGCATGACTTTATACAACATTAACAAGCTCCTTTTTTCTGAAAAACAATCATTATGCATGTGCCCATTACTTTACGTTAAACTGCTGTGGTCTACTAGATTTACTTCATGAGAAGTTACAGTTCAAGAAAGCAGGCATTGAAATTTGTTTTGCCTGAAAGCGTCATTCCAATTTTGCCCACTAGAGGGTCATATGCTCACAAAATAACACTGTCCTAAATTTCATTTTAACTTGATCTCAATTAGAAGAATCTAAAGAATCTTATTTGTAACCTCAGCCTTGCCTTAAAATAGTCTTTACTAAACACATTATTATTAATTATATGTTACAAATTCTAAAATATAATTTGCATTTTATCATTTATTTGTTTATATTAATAATAATAATTGTGATATATATTTTTATAATTTAATTTGTATTATACCATGGTCTGTCTGAATCCTCGATTCTGATTGGCTGGAAGTTGTACAATGAAACAGTTTAATGCAAAGGTAGTTCCAAGTCAGTTAAATCACCTTTATTAATGCACTGTTTTCATTGAAGCACACACACGCATATGTCACTTGAAGATTGTGCTGCGCGCACACAGAAACATTCAGAAACTTATCAACGCTGTCCCTGTGACTTTTATTAATAAAATAGCTGAATCACTACATTATATTTCTCAGCAACGAGGGGGTAACACTGCTGTTTTTGAAGTAATTAAATATTAATGAATTAAAGGGTTAGTTCACCCAAAAATGAAAATTCTGTCATTAATTACTCACCCTTATGTCGTTCCACACCCGTAAGACCTTCATTCATCTTCAGAACACAAATTAAGATATTTTTGATAAAACCCGATGGCTCAGTGAGGCCTGCATTGCCAGCAAGATAATTAACACTTTCAGATGCCCAGAAAGGTACTAAAGAAAGATTTAAAACAGTTCATGTGACTACAGTGGTTCAACCTTAATGTTATGAAGCAACGAGAATACTTTTTGTGCGCCAAAAAAACAAAATAACGACTATATTCAACAATATCTAGTGATGGGCGATTTCAAAACACTGCTTCAAAGAATTCGAATCTTTTGTTTCGAATCAGTGGTTCGGAGCGTGTATCAAACTGCCAAAGCCACGTGATTTCAGTAAACGAGGCTTCGTTACGTCATAAGTGTTTTGAAATTTTAATGGTTCACCACTGGGGGGCGTGACTTTGGCAGTTTGATACACGCTCCAAACCACTGATTCGAAACAAAAGATTCGTAAAGCTTCGAAACTTCATGAAGCAGTGTTTTGAAATCACCCATCACTAGATATTGTTGAATAAAATCGTTATTTTGTGGGTTTTTTGGCGCACAAAAAGTATTCTCGTCGCTTCATAACATTAAGGTTGAACCACTGTAGTCACATGAACTGTTTTAAATACGTCTTTCTGGGCATCTGAAAGTGTTAATTATTTTGCTGACAATGGAGGCCTCACCGAGACATCGGATTTTATCAACAATATCTTAATTTGTCTTACGAAGATGAACGAAGGTCTTACGGGTGTGGAACGGCATGAGGGTGAGAAATAAATGACAATTTTCATTTTTGGGTGAACTAACCCTTTAAATGAGTAATCTCTCATTTCTCTCTCTAATTGCATTAAATATTTTTAACGCATTAAACTGAAAAAAAAAAATTAAACTCAAAATAATTAATTTTGACCGCCCTAATTCAAATAAATGCTATAGTTGATTCTTTCAAATAAATGTAATCTTACGCAATACTTTATCTCTGTGTCTGATTCAAAACGGCCAGAACGCTAGATCAAACTGATGAAAATAACAGTCATACCCTTCCGGTCAAATATTGCGCTGCAAACATCAATAACAGCTTTAGGTTGTCAATGCTGGCAAATGACCATGGTATAAATGGGATAATTCACAGCTAACTGTGCATTACACAATTTGAATGCACTCCGTGGAGGCAACCACTCTCCGCTTTGCGTCCAGTGGTTCTTTGCTTCCACTTCATACATTAAAATTGTTTAATGCACAGTTAGCTGTGGATTATCCCTTACTTAAATAATAATAGTTCCTTAATATTTGTGCTATAAGCCATACTTTTTATAATTTAACACATATTATCATTATTATGATAGAAATTAAATTATAAAAATATATCACAAATATTATTAAGTAAATATTATTATTAAATACAAAAAAAAAAAATCTAATCTGAAGGCAAGTCTGAGGTTAATAATAATAATAATAAGGTAATAATAACAATAGTTGTAGCTGTTGTTCATTCTTCCTCTGCATGTTGATTTTGCACCTGGGCTTTCACTGTAGGTTATGTTCAAAGAATACTACCACTTTTACAACTGAACTTGTCTTAGCAACTTTATTAAGATTCACACTCAAATCGGTCCAATTCATTGGCCAAACATCACACATTTGTATTTTCCATATAAATTGGGAATGTATCAAGTAAAGATTATGAAAGTGCAAATACCATTTCAAGGATTAGATGTTTAACAATATAAAATCTGTAATGGGTTACAAAATGTGCTTTACTTGCCCCACAAATAATAGCCACCCCCCTCCCCCAAACAATAGCCTTGACACTTGAAAGGTCTTTTGTCAAGAAAACATGATCTATTTTTATTATAATTACTTAATGCACAGCATACTGTCACATACAGAACAACTTTTGTCATTCACTTTTTTTTGTCATGTTTGGACAGAGGTTTAAAATCTACCATATGCTTCATGTGAACAGACATCAGCTCAACCACCACCTTTGGCGACATACATTAGTCCGAAGAAATACTGCGATTTAGTGAGTTTAACTGATTCCGATCACACATACATACTGTACATACAGAAAAAAAAATCATGTTTGCACTCCTCCAAACGAATGGAATGATTCCAAAAAACACTTTGCGAACAGGTTTGCCTTCATTTTCACTTTGTAAAGTTTTATGCAATGCAATACTGCATTAGGACATAAGGTCAGATTCAACATACTTATGACATCAAGCCCACAATAAAGCATCAGGCGCCAGCTCGATCAAACCCACAGCTAAAACCGCCAATATAACGGCAAACCTATGAGCTAAAATGGGTTATTCCAAGGCTGAAATGTGAGCTAATTTTGTGCAATTTTTCTGAAGTGCTTAAAACTCAGTGCTGCTGTGATTTAGCTGAAATGATAGTTTCGTCTGTTGATAAGTTGGCCAGGTGTTCGCAAGAAAAGGAAAGCAAATCAAAAAAACATTCTGTTAATTTATTTGAATGGCTTTTAACAATTATCTCAGCATTCGCATTTTAAGTAATAAGCAGATATTGAAAAGTGGCACTGTGTTATTACAGTTTGATATATACACAACAAAAAAAAATATATATATATATTGGCGCTCATTTGTTTTTTTCGTTATCAACTTTATCTTTATCTTCATTCATTTTTAAGGACATTCAATTTCAAATAAATAGAAAATCATTTCCATAATTTATTGTAGAGAAATACCACAGTTAAATTAATCGTAAAAAAAATCGTAATTGTGGGTAAGCTCCACCGTGTGTAGAAATGTACTGTAAATCTGCAGCTAAAACAGCTTCTGGCCACCACATTGAGACGCGTCTGCCTCTACCGAAAGATCCATAGACGAGACCTTAGTTATTCTGAGGAGAAAACATGGTTTTAAAAAGTGGTGCATCTTGAAAAAACAAAAGCAAAATAAACATTCATAAATTTCTATCAGCGATGCACTTGGACCACATCTATGGATTTTTATCTGACATTTTAAATCTGAGAATTTGATTTTTACACATTGTTTCCATGTGGATATCACATCTTAACACACGTTTAGTATGTCATTAAATATAGATGGATATAATCCGCAAATGTGTTTATTCATTCTTTCGCTTTTTTGTTTTTAAATAATTGCTTTAAAAGCACCCTGGGGGAAGGGGCCAGAGGCATGCGAAAGGACCCGAACATATATAAAAATGTCTTTTATAAAACATTGAGCTCAGTTTGCTTAATCGCCACCTGAAAGTACAAGTACAATGTGTATTGGAACTTCCCACACTCTGGGCTCTGAGCGCGGCTATAAATAAAGAGAAGTTTCACAGAAAAGGCACTGTGATAAGTTGCAAAGAGAAAACATTTTCTAGAGCCGGTGCGGCGGTCCTGAACCGAGTTTAACCTCGCCGGTACTTTCCGTTCTAATTAATCAATGACGGATTACAGTGATTAAGTTTGATCGAAAAAGAAGTGTTGACTGCAACTAGAATTACTGTTCTTTTAGTTTCTGTGATTATCAGCCTCACAACTCTTGTGAGTGTGATGCTGATGTGTACTTCTCTGATACTACAGGTCTAGTTTAAAGGAAGGATAGTGTACTCAACAGGGCGACTAGGCCCTCAGCAGCAGGCACGATCAGCACACCGTCCACACGGCATGTACAAGCCAGTGTTTTTGGCACCTACAGTATCTTTTACATCCTTTTTAATCAGAAGAACAGGAACTCGCACCGAATACCATCCCGTTCTATACAGTAGATTTTTCTGGCTACCTCACTTCCCGCCTCGTCTTCATATCTCTTTCTGGTTCAGTTGCTGACTCTTTTAAAAGTGTTTAACACTCCAGGATCGGAAAGAGTTTTTAGTGAGCAAAGAACACATGCCTCGTAAAACGACCTCTTTACATATCTCGGTTTCAATTTCTACATATCTGACAATACAAAGCTTCTCGTCAGGATTAATCTTGTTCCTTGGGTTTGGAATCCGGCAGCTACTTCATCAGATAAGTGGCTTAACTAGTAGGTGAAGTCAGTCTTTCATACAAGGTGTACTTGACCCTCCCATTCAGAGGAGCTACTGCTAGGCTGGTCGGGGTCGGAGTCACATTTTGGGGTATCGGAGTGACACGGGTTTGAACCGCTCGGAGTTTCGCCCAACTCAATGGATGAAGGAGGTACCGGACACATATCAAGACCTACTAGGTCTAGTTGTGTTGGCCTGACAGGCTCACGCTCTCCCACGACGATACCGGAGTCAAATTCGTGCTCCGCCTCTCTATCACTCCCTGTTGTCCACTGTGGAATGGTGCACTCGGTCTGCTCTGACATCATCCTCGCCGACTGAGCGGCGAATTCCTGGTGAGTTGCACCGGCTGAAGGAACCAAACTGATATTCTGCGGATTCATGTCGTGAAACCAAGCCATGATGTTGCCTAGAAGGTTGGCGTTGTCTGAACCGAAATCAGAGGTTTCCATACGTCCCGAAGGAGCTTGGAAGGGATCCTCTGCAGACTCACGGGAAGGATTGTTGAGATTGTCGAAACGTAGAGGGACATTCTGGCCACTGATATTACCCAGCTTCTTTAGGCTGTCACCCACCTCTAGCAGCTCAGAGCTGCTCAGGGCAGCACGGGGCACATCTATCCCGCACAGCACCGGGTCCAGCCGTGTGGGCAGGGATGTTCCGATGGCCCCCAGAGATGCTTCATTAGCAAGAATCTCTTGAGCATCAACGCCAGCAATGCCTGCAGTCATCCCAGACTCCTGCAGAGACAGCTGGATGGCCAAGAGGATATTCGGATCATCCTCATCCAGGGAACTGTGAGGCTGTAGGGAAAAACATCAGAAGTTACTGTCAGCTGAGGATTCTCAGATAAACACCTGTGACATTCTACCACAGAACCTCTGTTAAAATGATCTCAACTCACCATGGGTAGACCCTGTCTCTGACCACCACCAATTTCTTGTGTGTCTGTAATACAAGACAAACGGAAAATCATTTGTTTAGTTAGCTGGCTAGTGCAGTTCTACTTTTTCTTCATTTTGCATACCAAGGAATAACTCTAAGGACACCCACTCACTGTGTAATCATTGATATCAAGGGGGGTGGTGAGAAAAATGCTGGGATGGTGTGATTTGCTATCACAGTGATTTCTGAGATACAACATATTTCCTTTGATAATGGCCATAAATTATAAATCGGCAGTGTGACCTTGAGTATAAGGTTATAATCTACAGTGGGATTTTGTGCAGTCGAGCTCCAGTCTTCATCTGTCTATTCAGAAATATATTACAAATAATTGACGTTAGGAACAAAGTCAGTACTGAAATTTAAAAAATGTGACGACAAAGAAGCGGCAAAGGTTTCTATTTACAATGTGTTTTTGAAGGATCATTGTAGCCAATCACAGCCAATCTGTTGAGGGCATGAACTCAATGGCCAATCAGAGGTGTTTAAGTTAGTCAGAATACGCTTAACGCTGCTTTAGAGTTCAGAATCACCACACACTTTAGAGTTCTACATGCTTGTGAATCCTTTCATTATTACTAACAAAGTGCAAACACAATGTAAATAAGAGATTCATTGTGCAGTGTAGACAGGTTTTTTGATTATAGAAGAGTGTAGATCTCAGTGAGCAGGCTCTGAACGTAGCCTAAGTGATTGACAACTTCAGTGATTATAAAGGGAGCGCTCTTTGCTCGCTTTCTGTTTATAACCTATATACAATTGGAATAAAAGTTTTGTTTTTCATGCTGCTCAGTACACTGCAAAGTTTCTGGATATACAATGGTATTTAAATGCGTAACTGAATCCAAAACTGCAATGATTGACAGTGACATAACTATAGCAATAGACGGGACAAAACAATCTGATACTATGTGAAAATAGATATGCATTAAGTCTTACGAGTGTAAATGCAAACTAATAGACCTGCCACTTGTTCTATGTAATGTGTATGTTTCTTTGTGCATTTTATTACTAATTTTCTATAAACATTTGAAGGCTACATGCTGTTTAAATGTATTATTTACTTAAAATTATTATCATCATAAATAAACTCATTTAAATTAATATTTTTATTTTCAAATTGTTAAAATAGTTTCAACCGTTATTGCTCTGGTACCAAAACTGGTATTGAGAACTGCAAAATTGTACTGGTATTGGTACTGCTTGCTGGAATTTTTGGTACCGTGACAACCCTAATTGACAATCAAATATTTGAAATATTAAATACATGCAATGCACCACCGCTGTCTTTCTGAGCAAGTGCACAGGACCGAGGACTAATTGTAGTCCGATTATAGTGTATACATGATGGATGAAGCTGAGCTACATTATCTACGTCTGTTAGTCCAAATTTCTAATGAAATCAAACTTTTAAAGTGCATGTAACGTACTTTATTTGAACTATTCTTTGCAACAAAAAAGTGTGCTTAATTGTATTGAATTGTAGTGTACTTCAAATCTTAAAAGTATATTTTTACAAAACTGTAGTTGATATTATAATTTTAATAATATAAAGACCACTTAAGTGTACTTGAAGAGAGTACACTTTCATCACTTTCATTTCAACACACTTAAGTACACTTTTAAAAAGAAAGTGTACTTGTTTTTCACAAGGGATTACAAACCCTATACCCTGATCATTAATCACAGAATGGAACACAAACTTCGGATACAAACTGCTTAAACAATTTGGATTCAGTCAGATTTACTGTATAGAAAGTGTTGTTAGTGTGCCATGTCATCATATGCAGAACATCAGGCCTGACAGATTCAATCCATGAATTTATCCTGCTTAAAAGAAGCCTATATTGCAAAAGAAAGTGATAAATAGATTTACAGTGCATTTTTTGCTGAGCTTAGTGTGCAAAGAACCGCAAAAAATCTTGAAACTGTACTTGCAGCTGCATATGCATACATGTGGGACCAAATATGGGCTCTAAAATGAGAATGTGTTCACAAAACGCACCTAAAGTGCTGTGGTTTGGGTCATCAGGGTCAGGTGTGTTGCTGCGGAGGCTGGCCATGTCTCCTCTCCTGCGTTGCCTGTGTCTGCGCCTGTACTGGAATTCGGCATACTCCTACAACACAAAACCACACACAACCCCATTTCAAAGCTGCTTCAAGAGGTGTACCAGCATTCCCACTGGACCCTGTGAATAAAAGTCAGACTCTCAGAAGAACCCTACACTTCTCTACAGGAATTCTGTTGTGTGGCATCATCAACGTTCAGGGCTTTTGGCACTATCATTTCAGAATAACAGTTAGACATTTTGAAGAAATCAAAAAGCCTTTCATAGGAATGGTTCAACCAAAAAAAAATTGAATCCTGTCATTATTACTAACCATGTTGTTTAAAACCTGTGAGGACCATTTTTAATAATGTACAAAAATCACACAAAGCTATCATATGGCTTCAGAATAATATAATATAATATAATATAATATAATATAATATAATATAATACACTGCCCGTTTGGATTTTAATAGGCAAATACTTAAGAGTCTATGGATGGATCATTATTACAGTGATTATTATTTTTCTAGCATGTTATATGTTTGGCAACGGCTCTTTTATCCCTTAAAGATGGAGTGTGTAGCTTTTCATTTCTTAAACAACCATGTATTAAGATGTATCATGGCCATATTCCAGGATGACAATGTCAAGATTCATCAGGCTCAAATTGTAAAAGAATTGTTGGGAGGGAGCATGAAGACTCATTTCACACATGAATTGGCACTGACCTTAACCTCAGTGTAAGTTTTTGGGATGTGCCGGAGGAGACTTTACAGAGTGCTCACCTCTTGCATTGTCAATACAAGATCTTAACCAAAAAATGATGCACCTCTCGATGGAAATAAATGTTGTGATGTTATTTCCATCAAGAGGTGCATCAATTTTTGGTCAAGATCTTGTATTGACAATGCAAGAGGTGAGCACTCTGTAAAGTCTACTCCAGCACATCCCAAAGACTTTCAATTTCAATGAAGGAGTGGACTCAGAGGTGCCAATTCATGTGTGAAAATGATTATTCATGCTCTCTGAACCATTCTTTCACAATCTTGACATTGTCATCCTGGAATATGGCCATGATGTGTCTTCTTACATGGTTGTTTAAGAAATGAAAAGCTACACACTCGGCAACGGTTCTTTTAACTCCATCTTTAAGGGTTAAAAGAACCGTTGCCAAACATATAACATGCTAGAAAAATAATAATCACTGTAATAATGATCCATTCATAGATTCTTAAGTATTTGCCTATTAAAATCCAAACAGCGACTTTTTTTTTTTGGCCAGGCAGTGTATAATATAATCATAAGGACTACTTTTATTATATTTTTATGGTGTTTTGTGTCCTTGAAAGCTTCAGTCTCATTCATTTTAACAGAATGGAAAAGAGTGACCAGCATTACTAAAAGGTTTTTCCTCTTTTATTCTATGAAAATAATGAGACAAACAAGTTTGGACTGACATGAGGGAGAGTAAATGATGCCAGAATTTTCAGTTTTTGGAGAACTAATCCTTTAAGCTCCTCAAATCATGTACATATCCAAACAGTCTGACACGCCGTAATGAAATTTACTACAAAACCAACAAGATATGGCATTTCAGTGTATGTTAGTATAATCTATTTAGGATTTAATCACCGATCATAACTGATCTATACTGCACTTCTCCCAAATTTATTTTCACCATAGTTCGACAAATCTAAACCAAACTGAAGCTGAATGCAATAAGCATGCAACGGTAGCAAACTCAAAAAAAAAAAAAAAAAAAACATTCCTGAGAGGTAACGCTCAAGCATCAATAATAAAAAAGTTGAATAAAGTGCATCACTATTATTCCTCTTTCTACAAGCCATAAATCCAGAGCAAAATGAAACTGCACCAAAGCCTGCATACATGATTTCAAAAGAAGAGCAGCAACCAGCAATACAGACTGAAGTGGTGACCTGGTTCACCTTGGAATGTCTGCAAAAACGCATAATTCATGACCTTTCATGGCATAGTCAAAGCAAAAAGCAGGAAACTGCCTTTTGAAGTTACAAGACCAAAGGCATCTTTTAGGAGACCATGTCAGGATATATGAATAGAAAAAAAAAAATATCTCGGTTTCCAGATGATGTTAAAACAGCATCGGAATTCTTAATCTGAAGTGCACAGCAATCGTCTGAAAAATATAAACAGTGGCAATAGAGTATGAACAGAAAAAAGAAAACATGCGACCAAATAAAAGTTCACAATGACATAAGTGATGGGGTGTACATGACAGGTGCCATTCCACTGTTCGTTTAGCCGTTCCTGAGATGGGGTCTAATGAGGATTCTTTAATACCTGCGGATGGCTTCCTGTATATTGACAGTGCTCTCTCGGATCAATTCCCCCGAGAAAGGCATGATTCCTCTGGATCTTTAGATCAGAACAAAATAGCGGTACACTGTTTAACTGCACATTACAGGTCTTACACATTCACAACTGCTGCAACAGGACTACATCTTGTTCTATAGGCCGGTAAGCACTCTGGCAAAACTTCAGGCACCCTACACCAACTAAGTTGGCCGCAAATATACATTTAACAAAGACACTCTTTCACAAACTATGGCCAAAGTCTCAAAACAAGCAAAACAAAACAGTTACCTCGGGAGAGGCGAAACCCAAGTACTCCCAGTCCCATGTTCCACCAGCAAAACTGTAAACGCAAACAAAAAAAGAATTAAGTTCCATTACATTTTTAGGCTGCAGGTGTTGTTGTGTTACAAAGGAAAAGCGGCTCATAGGAAATACAATATGTAATCAAAACTGACCCTTTTTTCTTTCATTTCACAGAATTGTGTTAGCTATGTCTTTTAAAAATCTAGTTTAAAACACACACGGTAAGTTCTTAGAAATGTACACTGTTTTTATGTTGGTTTCATATGGTTTTTAAAAACTTTTATTTCATTTTCAAATTTGAAAGTTTTTAAAGTTTCAATTTAAAGACTCCACAAATGTGGTATGACCAACAAATATACATCTTTATTATTTTTAAAAAAAAATGTATCAAATATATTTTTCAAGGTTCCTGTTTTGGTTTTGTCCTTTATGCCGGTTGCATCAAACAGCATTAATTTGGTGGACAAAAGATTTTTAAATACTTGTAATATTTTTACAAAACTGCCTCACAACTTTTTATCCCAAAATGATAATAAAAGACTATAAAAGATTATTATAAATATGCCAAATGACTTAAGTTTTTCCTTTGAAGAATTTCATCCTTTTAACAAGATTTTTTTTAATAATATGGTATCAGGACAGTTTAAAAAAATGCTAAAAAAAAAAACTATTACTAAGTAATTGTATGTGTTTTATAAGTGTTTTTAAAATAAATTAATAGACCCGGACAAAAAATGAGCAACATATCATTGACTCATTGACCATGAAGTATTAACTTTCTTGAAACGACTTGCCTTTTTAATCTGACATCACCTAGGCCATACATATAGATATGTGCAGCACAAACAGGATGTTAACCAATAGCCAAAAAGCTATTTAGTCATTGCAGGCAATGCAGCCTATCCAGCCTTTCTAAAATCTTGCCATTCTTCGTAGCAAATGCAGTTATGTTAACTTTAAACTATTTTAAGAAGCTTGTCATTGGGGAAGAGGATCTTACCTGCGTCGAGGGGCTTCAGGTGAATCGTTGGGGGCCACACCTCTTGCCACAGATGCCAGAAACTCCTGCCTCTTTTGCTGCACCAGGCAGGCGGCGCGGATTATCTTATGACGAGGTGTGCGGAGGTAAGGCCGGTTGACTTTCTGTGCAAGATCTTCAGTCACCATTTCCAAGTCAGTCTAATAAGAAAAATAAAAGTACTGCGTTGTCACGAACTCAGAACGCACACGTTAAGCATGTCATAAGATTAGCATCTGTGTTACTGACCTGCATAAGTTCAAATATTTCCTTCTTCGTGCTTTTGGGCTCCAGAAAGAACCCGTAAGGGTAAGAGCACTTGAGAATACGACGAGTTTTAAGTAGTTCGTGCACTGCATCTTCAATGAAAGTAGTGTCTGGAGGGCCTCCTTCTCCTGCAGCAACACAGTAATACAATACAGGAGTTAAAATATAATTTAAAAAGTCTACAACATCATGTATTAAACTTGGAACTGCAGCTAAATGTACAGGGAATCACTGTCAGAATGAAGAAATAAGTTATATTCTTTACACAGTACTTCCAGTCTGTAAATTTTAACAAAGGGAAAGGACACAAGGTTGACCATGCATTAACATGGCTTGGAAATAATTTATTAACATTATACAAGTGTGGTTTTGCATCTTACTTCCACTCAGAACTTTGCTCAGTTGTTCCATCTTGTCTTTGGCCGTCTTAAGCAGGCGTTCTTCAAGCTGTAGGACAGGGTAATATAGATTAATATAAGATACATTGTTTTAAAGACCATTTGCCTCTAAAGTCACATCTAATGTCAGTCCACGGACTGCCAAAATTCTGCTCATTGACCATATAATGCATATTCCACACAAAACTGCAAAGAACTTTCATGATCTGGCAAGCTCTAATCTGATTGGCCGGCTTTATTCAATATCTGTGAGTAAGGATACATAGGATCTTTAACCTGTCACCAAAAAGTCATGATTAAAAGTTACTGGGTTGATAAAACTAGGGTTGAGAAAAGCCGCGATTCCACCGCAGAAACTTTCCCCAGGAACTAGGGACTTTGGGGTGGTACTCTGTGTGTTTCAAACGCAGGAACCAGGGTCTAAATGAAGTTTCGGGTAAAAATTTTCCCCACAGAAAGTCCCTGCTCACGAGGTAGTACTTTTTCAAAGTTCCAGGGACTTTCGGGGGTGGGACTTGGGCGCTGAACATGCTGATTGGTTGAGTTCACGCAGCATTTTGATTGGTTGACTCCACACAGCATTTTATTTCAACCACCATTTTGTCTGTTATGGTTTGTGCAGTAAGAGTTGTCTGCTATTCGAATCAACAATGGAGTTATACGACCGATGGACCGACGACAAGGTTCAGGCTTTATTAAGCTTATATGTGGAGGACGAAATCCAGAGGGGACTGGAAAGTTGCGAGCAGTCCTACGTCACCGGACTTAATCTTCACGGTACTTTAGACCACGATGGAAATGCAGACAGCAACAGGTCTGGGGGGGAAAAGTGCCTAGGAAAAAAGCTCCTGAGACAAATTGTTCTGGGTAATTTCGGTGGAAAAGCGGCTTAAGTTTCACACCAGTCTATTATTATGGTATTATCTTTTTTTGATAAACATTGTGTAAAAACAAAAACTGTGGTTATTCACTTTATATGCCATTCAGACGGTCTCTTCCAGTCAAGGTGGTACTTGGCCAGACTAAGCTGCATTGTGAACCAGACCTAATTATGTTTAGTCGAAGATCGTATGTAAAACCAGGCTGATCTTTGTAGACTTTTACCTGGTAGCTGTGCTCGTGGTTCTTAAAGCGTGTGTAATAGTGCATGAAGCGATCCAATTCCTGGAAGTTCTTGTGTTTCTTCTCTGCCTGCAAAAAATAATAATAATAATATTTAAGTGTGTGTAAAAGTTCAGGCATACTCGGAGAGATCTTTATCTTTCTTCAGTATTAAAAGCTCTATTATAAATCTTATAATGTTTAATAAATATATCTGTGTGGTGCTTTAAATGTATAGAACTAATTTATAAAACATGAGCAAACAATGTGTACCTCAACAGTCATCTCTTTAGACTGCTCCTCCACCTGCTGAATGACCTCATATCGTGTGCAACGGTAGTATCCTCCAGTAGAGGAACTGTGTTTTTTCCATTCTTCCAGACAGATCCAGCAAAAATCATACTTGCACTGTACAGACACATAAACAGACACACAAACATTCTTTATTAATAACACCTATGCTAAAACAAACCATTAGTCTACTTTTATTACGTCACAAGCAAATGCATTTATCAGTCTAGCAGGAGGCACACTGGGAGTTGTGGGATTCTGACAGCAGGGATTATGTGTGTTGCTAGGAAACTATCTCTCTCACTTTTTATTTTTGGAGTGCTAGTATTTGCAAAGTCTTTCTCTGTTTAGTAACCTTGTTTCAGGCTGATCGAGATTGAATTTACAGTAAAGCATTACATCCTAAGGCACACATACGCATTTCTTGTTCTTTAATCTAAGAGATTTATCAAGAATTCCTCAACCATTATTCTTAAAATGATTTAACGCCAACCCGCTTTTGCAGAGGCAGAACTTTTTAAAAAAAAATCTTAATCTTTACAATAACATTTAATTATGATATAACATGAAAGACCATAATGATAAGGGGCAAAGCTTACATTCAATGGTTTCAAATAATCCTTATAGACCCTTCCAATTTTTTTCCAATTCCAGTTTTCCATCCAAAGTTCCACTTTTTTGGTCTTAATTTACACTTTTCTTGGCTCACAGCCATGTCTGCACAATTCTCTCCTGGTTTACTTCCTCCAGGAAGATAATATTTCATCTCTACTGGGAAACATGACACCCCAGTCAAGGTGTCCCCCAAGGTTCTGTTCTTGGCCCTCTCCTTTTCATAATCTACAAACTTTCTATTTGTAAAATCACCAGCCATAATGGTCTTAGTTATAGCTGCTTCGCTGATGAGATTTATTTTACCACCTGATCTGATCCACACCCTCCCACTCATTTTGGTCTGTGGCACTGATAAGTTTCTTAAATAAAAAAAGCAGAATTAAAACTAAGTTGGCCATATTGATTTAAACTTTTGACAATCCCTTTCGAACTTCCGTGGTATCATGTTTAACCCTTTGTTCACTTCCAAAGTTCACACCAACTCTCTTGTCAAGCCTGCATTATACACCTCTGAAAAACTCCATGCCTCCGCCCCATACTTAACCTGGTATATAAATAAACCCTATTATTGTTATTACGCAAATAACCTTGGCACATTGCATGTGGTTACAGCCCTCATTCTTCTGAATGGGAGATTTGCAGTTGGCACAAGATTTGGAGTTGGTGAGTAACCACAGGCAGTTGGCAGCATCTTCATACGCCTCACTTACACCTGCCACTGAAATGGAAAAAGACAGAAATAAAGATGCATGAGGTCGAAAACCATTTTTGGACAGGTAGGAACAGCACTTCAGAAAATTTAAAGTGGTTACTGCAAAGTATACAGGAAAACATGCTCACGCTCTTCTGGTTTCATGTCAGAGACTTTTTGAAGCCACATCTTCCAAGTTTGGCAGTCACATGGTTCATGGGCCTCTCCTTGGCACTCCCTGTGAGGAGAAACACCAGCATGATGTCAGGCCTAAGTATGAGGGAAATTCCATTTCAAGTGAATATCTTATTTCTGTTCTATGCATTTGAATTGTTGGAGGAATGGCTTTTTAGGGATAAATCTGTGTCAAACATGAGCAAAAGATTAATCTATGCTAACATATTAACATGGTGTAATGTAACGGTTTTTGATCTGTACCCTCCAAGTTCAGGAGTCTGAGATGTTCTAGTTTAACATTTAGCACTGTTTTTTCTTGTTATCCATGACCCACTCAGAACAGAACTGTGACCCACCAGTTGAGAACCACTGCTATTAAACAACGTCGGCAGACTGTTGACTGCAAATGCTTTTAAATGACAGCTTCAGCCTAGGGAATGCCCTTCCATATTAGATTCAATCCATATTCACTCAGACAGATGAAATGTTTTTGTATGAAAAAGGGAGGAGGGTGTTTTGACTCAAATATAATGCTCAGATCTGGCACAGGCAGTGATGAGATACGAGCCTACTGCGTAGGTGTGTGTATGTGTCTATGTGTTTGTGTGTAGGGGACATAAGGACCAGAGCTGTGGGGAAGAGAAACTCAGCCAGCTGCATCGGCAGAGACCACTATGAGCAGAACATACATACAAACACACATTCTTGAATATGAGCCCTATAAATCATGTTCAAGTAAACTGGAGTTTTTGTTCAGAATCATAAATTCTCTCCTCTGGTACTATGGCTTGAGAGATTTGTATCAATGACTGGCACTGACCAGCAGAAGAGATGGCCTTTTCCACAGTCCACCGCAGGGGCCTGGAGGCGAGGAAAACTGAGCGGGTCAGAGGTGCTGGCACCTGGTCCCTGCCCGGCCAATCGCACCGCTCTATCACAGCCAGCCCGCGGGCACCACCGGATGGCAGGATTATTCTCCACAAATGCCTGAGAGAGAAGAAGAAAAAGAGTAAAAAGAAAGATCGAGAAAGAACGAAGGTGGAAGCAAGTAAGGGAGGCGTTTAAAACATAAAACAATTCCTTATCCATCTATTACATGGATATCTGCAATTTTCTGATTCCGATTGGTCAAATGCAGCATTGAGCAAATATTTCTTGTATGAGTAATAAATATGAATATACAATGAATTTTACACACACACACACACACACACACATACATACATACATACATACATACATACACACATATACATATATAGATATATATATATATTAGGGCTGGACGATTATTCAAAAAGTAATCGAAACTGAAATTCAGAACCTCTAACCGACGTAATTTTCCCATGTCGGTTATTTCGATTTTTTAATTCTGTTAATAGTTCCCCCTTAAAAACATACTACCGCGTGTGTAGCCACGTGACTCTGCCCCGTCCAGTCAGGAGCATGAAAGCAACACGGAGGTGAACGCCGAGTCAACACACAGGGACAGCGCGCAAGCGATGAGCCTTGCGTCTTCACTAAACTTTGTCAGTTGTATGTGTTTTAAGGTTTGCCAGTTTGGATATTCAAGCGATTTTAGACGATCGGATGTGTATTTTAACGAGCAGAAATCTGTAAGAAATGTTACAAACCATAGATAAAATAACTGCTGAAAGTGAGCTGTTATGTCAGAACTCTTTCAATAGGAAAAAAGAAGAACAAAAATAAGAAGAGCAGATGATCTATGCATAAATATGTTTATGTGTAATCTCTCAACCAGTGTTTCAACCGCGGAAAGACATCAATAAAACAGCTTAAGAATAATATCTCATGTAGCATTACATTTACCTCAGGCAAGTCATTTAGTGTCCACAGCAAGTTACTTCACTAAAGAAAATAACTCTAGAGGGAAGTAGAGGTCGACCAATTGATCGGCCGGCCGATATATCGGGCCGATTTTTGGCATTTTTTAATTAACCAGCATCGGCCGATTGTGCTGCAAATTAGGCCGATTAATAGGCAGGCGCGATTGCCATTCCACCGGCATAAAGGACCAGTTATATTTCATTTTCCGCGTTCCGCTGCATCTCGCGCACAGTTGAGCACACGAGCCTTTCAAGGTATACTCCTTTGGCCGTGAGCGTGGAAAAATGGATTCAGTGGACTGCTGTTTTGAAGCTCTCAAGTCACTCACACATGCCCTGTTGTACACGCCGATCGTCCTGCACGCGGACAGGGTGTGCGAGCCTTTAACCAGCTGTAGTTTAGGCTACAGGTAGGCGCGGGTACCAAAACCTGGTAACGAGCCCAGCGGCTAAATTATTATACAAGCCTGCGTTGTACAGATAAACTCTGACGTTATCAATTCTGTTTCTGTACGTTACTGGAGAATTTCTCTCCCTCTGAGGCTGCGTGTGAGACGGAGCAACTCACTCTGCAGCCGTGCCTTGTTGACACACAGCTTCAACTAACGATGGCAGGGGAAAACAGACCGTTTTGAAAGAGTAATTACGTTATAGCCTACTAGAATTGATGCCGACCATGTTTATCATAAGTGCAACAAGTCATTTGCATGTGAAAGTAGAAACGTGCAATTCAGAAGAAACTTCTGGCTAAAACGTGCATATTAACTTTCCTCATTAAATGAGTCTGTGGGTCCGACACAGCCTCCACGACGTCATCGCTCGTGGCCAGTGCACTCTATGCAGTTATGAGCAGCAGGCTGTGTAAAATGGGTGAACTCTTATGTTTGTTATCACTTAGATTATGGCTATTTGACTTGCAGTATAGAAGCATGCTTCAGAATAGTTTTGAGAAGGTGCTTAAAAAGTTGAGCCATGTATTATTATTACTATGAATTAGGCTACCACTAAGTTAATTTGACAGTCTAGATTTTTGATTACCTGTTTAGTGTATTTAATATTTAACGTATAAATTATTTTTAGTGCACTGATTGGAGAGGCTTGTGTTGTTCAATAAATGTTTAATTTAAGCAATTTTCTGTATAACTTCTTATTACTTAGCTGTTAGATTTTATGAGATGAAGGGGGAAAAAAAAAGAAAATCGGCCAAAAAAAATCGGCATCATATATCGGCAATCGGCTGCCCTGATTTCTAAATATCGGCATCGGCATCGGCCAGAGAAAAACCCATATCGGTCGACCTCTAGAGGGAAGCATTTCACTAAATATATGCACTATATTAGCTTATATTCATTACATTTACTTAACCTGTTAGAAATGGCTAAATTATTTAATATATTTTTACATAAATTTGTAATGAAAACAAGTTACGACAGTAACTGTGTAAATAATATTTCAAAAATAAATTGGAGTAGAAAAATAATTTTATGTTGAAGAAATTTTACGTTTAAGAAAGAAGCAATTTTATATTTAGTTTCCTCTCCTGCTGTACCAAACCAGAACTTCAATAATGAGGTACGTACTGAACCGTCATGTTTGTGTTCCGTTACACCCCTAATATATATTTATATAGATATATATAGTATATATTTTTTGTTTTTCAAAAGAAGTCTCTTATGCACACCAAGGCTGCATTAATTTGAGTAACAACAGTAATATTGTGACAAGTCAAAGCTGAATTTTCAGCAGTCCTTACGCGAGTCTTCAGTGTCACATGATCCTTCAGAAATCATTCTAATATGCTGATTTGGTGCTCAAGAAATATTTATTTATATTTATTTATGTTAAATCAGTTGTGCTGCTTCATTTGCAACATCTTTTCAATCACTTTTGATCAATTTAATGCATCCTTGCTGATTTAAAGTTTTACTTTCTTTCCAAAAAAAAAATAAATAAAAAAATATTACAGACCCGAAACTTCTGAACTAAAATATTTTGTCCTCTACGGTTCATCTAATTTGCTGAGTCTTGTTATGATGCCGGGATGCAAGTTAATTTTTACCAAACGCTCCAGAAGTCCATCAGTACACTCTGACCCTGAAAATGGCTACAAGAGAGCTCAGACACCCCTGTGGAAGATTCAACATCACCATGGTAACATAATGAAAAGCTTGGGACTCCCCAGCGTGAGAAGTGTCATTCTCAGACATTCTCAGATGAGAGCTGCCATTGTTACATTTACTTCAACACTCTCAGCTCCCATTTCAATGTTCCACCGTTCTGGACTGACTTCACAATAACACTAAACAAAAACTCCACTGAGAACTGATCTGTGTGACTGGAAAACCATCTATGAAGGCAGAATCACAGGGTTGAAATCAAAACTCTGGACTAATGCTGACTGACTGCTGTATTGCTTAATTTATCCTCATGTTTAACTCACGATATCACAAAATAATACAATTACAATGACATCTATCCACATAATTCAGAGTAATGTGCATCTGATCATGTAATTATACCTTGATGTCAAACTGCAGATAACGTTTGTCCATCTCTCTGGACACAATGCTCTCAATGACCTCAACAGGAACCAGCTGGAAGCAGTCATAGGCTGGGCAGAAGATATTATGGGCCTCCCCCTCCTGGATCTTCAGATTCAGAAAACTGCCAAGGGCAACGTACATTTGACTGTTACATGATATTACAGCAGTAGTGAGAACTGACAGTGATTGTAATGTGACTAAAATGCTGAAAGGCTCTAATAAAAATAAAATAAAAAAAAAAAAAAACTCACCTTTCCCAGCATGCTCTGCAGAACTCGTGACCACATGGAATATCAACAGGCTCCTCAAACATGGAGGCTGCACACATACAAATGCCGCACTGAAAGCGGAGAACAAAACAACCTTAGTAAGAGCACATCTACATTATATACCTAAACATAAAATACATTATACACAGATGAAGCAGTATAACATGGATCAGAATAATAAACGTTTGATAAAAATCACATTTAGCTGATTCATCTCATGACAAACTGCACTATTCAAGAAATTTAGCCAAACTCCTCATGCCTATTTAATGATTATCAAGTTCATTTTTGGTGTAGACTGTGGCTTTGTGAAAGTGGTGATAATGCACCGAAAGGAACCCGTTTTTAGACTACAATGTCTTCTTTATTGATACATGAAAGAGCTGATTGTTACAACATACTGAGACTGTTCTGATCGCTCATGAACCAAGCTTACTTCACAAAGCATTTTGAAGGTCTTCGGAAAAATATAGACAATGCTGGGTGATATGCTGGTAAGTATGTGTCAAAATCAGCTTACTTTTTAACTAATTTGTCATTTTAAGACTGGTACACACTAAATCGACATCAAAGCACTAGCTGCGTCTGGGCAAAAAAGGTGTGCTTGAACACACCGCAAAAACACCAGCTGACAGCCAACTAGTATGTACGTTCTGCACCTGCGTGAGAGACAATAATGTCCACAACAGCAGATGACAGTTCTCTGTCATTCAAAACAGGGAACGTGATCTATGAATGCGAATATACAAACCGTAAACAAAGCAGCGCTCGCTTACTATTTTGAATATGAACCTTGCTTATCATTTTATCTTCACTTATATTAATTAGGCTACATACAGCCATGCCGTTATGAAAATATTCACGTATTGGAATGTTACAAAAAGATGTAGATAAATTTATAAGCACCTTCTTTGTGTGCCCTCTTGTCTTTGGCATTTGCAAACTTTGTCACTTTCATTTTTCTTCTTGTGCACTGGTTTACAAAGCTAAACAGCCAATCAATTTCTTTTCCCGACGGTTATTCAACATGCTCAATCGGCCGGACTAAAGCCAACATGAGGAACACACCGCAAAAACTAGCCCATGGTGTGTCCCAGCCCTTAGATAAAGCTCCAAAAGCAACTTAAGGTGCTTTAATACTAAACCAATGTCTGCAATTCGGCTATCAGAAGCACAGGATGAAGGAAGAGCAAGTTCAAGACTAACTCCAGCAATAAAACTTATGGAAAACAGATCTGAAGTTGACCTAAAGTGATTTGCGGTTTTTATATATTGAAATTTAATCAATGAAAGTCAGAAGCCAAACCTTGGTTTAAAAAAAAAAAAAAAAAAAAAAAAAAAAGGAGATGTCCATAAAGTATAAATTATATAATTATTGCCTTTGGTTATTCGATTTTGGTATTTCCCTGTGTGTTTGGATTATTTTGAGGAATCTGCTGTCGAAGTGTACCTTTTTCATGTGTCTTATATATGCAAATATATTAGCAGTTATTTGCAACGCCTACCCCAACCTGACCTATTAAAAATTTTATACCCATTAGGCAATTTATTTCCACTTTTCAGTATATTTTCTTAAATTTTTATTCAAAATAAATGCCTGTCAGAGCTGATATTTGATGGAAAAAGGGAGAAGAATGAGTTCTGAAAAAGGCAGATTCAAACTGAGGCAGATTCGGGTCGGGTTGGCCGTTATACCAGTAGGATTTATTTTGTAATTTTGTCTGGCTCAATCAGACAATTGTGGGGGGAGTTAGTGTAAACAGCCTCTGCTAACAAGGTGGGCTATCTGAATATGGTGTAAATAGACACTCCTATATTTTACTATGAGCAGTGTTGGGGGAAGTTACTTTTAAAAGTAATGCATTACAATATTGCGTTACTCAGTTACTTTTTATGGAAAGTTATGTGTTGCGCTACTTTTGCGTTACTTTTTCTCATCTGGGCTGGGCTTGCTTGTTTGTTTTTTTGTAATAACAAAAAAAAAAAAAAAAAAAAGTGACATTTTTGCCAAATGTAAAGGCTATTTCACACCAAAAGTGAACTGAATAAGCGTCAGGCTGAAGGAAATGCGAATTCACACCTGTACAGTCTGTACCTTGCTGTTCTGCCATTCTGGATTGCAAAAGAATAGGACGCAGGAGAAGAAAGTTCAACACTTTGGCTGCGTCCGAAATGGAATACTTCCCTACTGTATAGCTGGCGAAAAACAGTATGTGGCAAAAGTAGTATTTCTGAATTCAAACTTCTTCCGGCAAGATTCGGAAGTGTACACTTTACTGTCCCATGAGGTCACGAGAGAGAATTTGTGAATGGCAGTGAAGCAACGCAACTGAAGCTGGTAGGTCACATGATAATGACAAGATGGCGAATATAGTATGTCTGGACCGGATTACATTCATACTACACACATTCATACTATATAGAACATGCTTTTAGTGCTCACAAAGTTCATCGAAATAAGTACACATTTTGAAAGTTTTTCAAAATAAGTACCTACTCAATACAGTATGCGATTACGGATGCAACCAACTACTTGAGAAAAAAAAAAAAGAAACACAAATGTGATGTTTATCTAAAGTCATTTTTGCTTATTTGTATGATTAAATTGGGTCATCGAAGGTCAGCAGCAAAGACAATGGTCAGTGAAGTGAGATTAAATACATAAAGTATATTTGTGTCATCTAACATTTAATTACTGCAGGTTTGTGTAATATTTTGAGTTTGCATTTCACTGTTTTTATTCATTTTGAGGAATACTGAATCTGTTTTGTGCAAGTGTGATGAGTAAATGCCTGCTCGCATTTAGTCTAGAGCTACAATAACCATGTTTATACAGCGCACACAATGTCTCTGCACATTACTCCTGATTTCTCTCAACATGAGGACAGGAGAGCTGTCAGTCAATAAATGAGAAAACAAAGTAACTTGCGTTACTTATTTGAAAAAGTAACAAATATTTTATTGTAAATTTAAAAGTTGTCATTTTACTAGTTACTTAAAAAAGGTAATCTGATTACTTAACTTGCATTAGTTGTAATGCGTTACCCTCAACAATGACTATGAGTATAGGTCCAAACTAATTTTTGAACCCAATTCTTATACATATAGTTGTTTTTTTCTTATTTTAAAAAAAACAAATGTATGCATTAACATGTTCACAATAAAATCTTTTAAATTTCATTTTTTTTTTTTTTTTTTAAATGTTCCTATTTTAACAGTCCTTGTTTTTATTGAATAAATGCATATGAAATGAATATTGCAAATGCAAATGAATAGAATATTGTGGATGCAAAATGTAAAATATGGAGAAAGAATGTTGGAGCAACATTTTCATATGCAAAAAAAAAAATATTCAGGTTATTCTGCAAGTGAATTTTCAACCTCAGTGTGAATAGCTTTATAGAAATGCACTGTGTAGCACAGACAAGATTTTGAAAAGAAAAATTTGCATTTGGTATCTTCATAGAAAACTTATTTCAGGCCTGGAGCAACCTGAGGTTTTTCAGGGGAACAATGGTAGCAGTTCATTGATCCAATTTATGGGATTTGAACCTACTTTCAGTAGCCCCAATCTAACACCATTGCTACACCACCCGAATTTATCACTAAAGCATTTAAATTGCATTACATGATTGCACAAATTGCAGAAAGATGAAAAACTATTGGATATCATCTCCACAGAAGAGGCTGTAGAATTAACTACCAGTCACTATAAGGAAATCTGATCCCTCACCAGCGAGCGATCATCATCAGCAGGGGTTAGGCTGATCTCGTCCGGAGAGGTGATGGATGAGCGAGTGGTGCGAGGCGTACGGGGTGAGGGCAGGGTGTCCCAGGTGTTGTAGCCCCTAGGCGGGGGAGTGGGCATCTGAACACCCGAGCGCTGGCAGCAGTCTTCAGCGTTAGACATCCAAGCTTCCAGGAGTTTCTCCCTGTCCCAGTCTAAATTTCAAAAGGATACTTGGGTCAGTGTGCTTGGCAAAAACAACTACATGAGGAGTCACACCAATTCTAAAAATATACATTCTTTCACATTTCAAATGCTTTGAATCAGCTGGAATTTACAAATGATTCAACAATTTCAACAAGGCTGTAAAATAAATACCCAGATGTTCAGTAGGTTGTTTTACCACAGGATATGAGAGAACTTGATTGTCATCATATTAAACCTGCCAGTCATGCTGGTATACTCCCATATGTGAAGAACAAAAAGGAGGTGAAGCATGCTATTAGCTAGGTAATTTTATTAAAGTAAACTACAACGAAAAACCTGGCACCCATGAGCATGTGCAAAAAGGGCTGCAAAAAGGCATTGATGATCTGAAAACACAGACAAACATACATGTTAGAGTTTAGCAATCTCCACTGAGTCAGACTCGGAATTATGCGTTTCCATCTCAACAGTATCAACACCGAAATGAATATGCAACAGTCAGGTACAAGCTCTCTAAGTTGTTTGAGTTCATTATTTTTGTAATATTATGTTCTTTGAGACATGATGTAGTTTAACGCTGTCTCGTGACGCTTTGCCGAGAGCAGCTGTGTGCGGGCGTTCCGTGTTTTGGAGGAGGCGTGGCTTTGGACAGCGATTTGCAAGGAGGGTGGGATCATATCTTTCAATGATCATATCTTTGGATCAAACTGATTACTTTCCCAGAATTTGTAAAATTCCCAGACTTTTAGTCATCTAAGACTCGATTAAACAATAAACAACTAAAAAAGGTATTTGCCAGAGGACTAAGGCTAATTAAAAAAAAAAAGCTGAGCAATTACAAGTAACTATTAAAACGCATGTCAAGACATTCAATCCATAATAAGTGTTAAGACATTAAATTCTTAAGCTCCAAACTCCAGTTTTCTGCAAACAGAACAAAGGTTCCTCTTCCTCTTGTTCAAGGATACACAATGGGACAGTAGTGACACACATATAGCACATATACTTTGATATCTTTGAATGAACTTCTCGGTCAGCATCAATGAAGAGTGCTAGGTTAAGAAAAGATAAGAAATGCCATTTCGCAGAGGAAATCCTGGAGACAGTCCAGACAGCAAAAGACAGATAACACAGTCCATAGTCCAAGGCGAAACAAATAAATAAATACAACCAAATAAACCTTACTTCCAAAGAAAGAAGCAAGGTTTACCAAAATGCATTACACCGGCTAGCCCAATTGTTTGTACTCTACTGTGTTTAGTATCAGTTTTAGGAGTCAAAAGTGTGAATTTGGGTTTAAGATTAAAAGAAGGTGAGACTGCATATTTGAGCCTCAGCTGGTGGTCTCCAGAGAGGCTGTGGCAATAATAGCAGCGCACATGAATCAGAGCTCTGCCCTTTTCTCCCATGGGTTCTAGTCATCTGGAACAAGGCCTGCTAGACAGCCTGCTCACATAATTGGAGATTATTAAAGAAAGCACTGATCCAATTATGAGTCTTGTGCCAGAGAGTTTAGCAGCTCTAAACATGAATGCTCTTGTAAAATTAAGGAGAAGGAATATTGGTCTGCTCTGAGATCACAAATGCTTTTTAGATTTACTGTACAGCAAAATACCTTACAGTTTACTGAACTTCTCCAGGGACAATACCATACATATTTCAAATGTGCATGAAGCTATATTTTTCATGAGTTAGGAACTTAAAGAATTGCATTAGAATGAACCTAATAAGTAAACCTGCACTGAACATATGCCTGCATATTTACACAGAATTAAAACGGCCAGCCCACACAAAGTTCTACAAATTTCTCGCCCCTTGCATGTTTGTTTGTTAAATAATAGTCAGAAGCATCGTATAAATAAAAGTCAGGAGCATTGTATTCATTCAAACCAAATTACATGGCCCATCAAATTTGAGTCAAGCAGATTTTAAATGAAAATATGGGGGAAAAAAATGCTTAAATGTCAGTCCAATCTATTCACACCTTTCATAGATCGTTTGCTTTAAACTGAACTGTCATCATAGATGACATCATAGATGAATCCTTATTCAAGTTACAAAAGTTATTCACTCAAGAGCAGTGAGTGATTTTTTCTTTGTCTTTTGTTGTTTGATTAATATTAAAAACACAAGACAGCAGCAGGAATATTAGGCTGCTGTCGCTTTAAGACAGATCTAACATACTGATACTGTTACACATGCTTTGTCTTTCTCGACTGTTTACGTTTACTTAAAGGGTTAGTTCACCCAAAAATGAACATTATGTCATTAATTACTCACCCTCATGTCGTTCCACACCCGTAAGACCTTCGTTCATCTTCATGTTTCGAATCAGTAGTTCGGAGCGTGTATCAAACAGCCAAAGTCACGTGAACTTTCAAAGTTTCAAAACACTTATGACGTAACGAAGCCTCGTTTACTGAAATCATGAGATTTTGGCGTTCTGAACCACTGATTCGAAACAAAAGATTCGTAAAGCTTCGAAGCTTCATGAAGCAGTGTTTTGAAATCGCCCATCACTAGATATTGTTGAATGAAGTCGCTATTTTGTTATTTTTGGCACACAAAAAGTATTCTCGTCGCTTTATAATATTAAAGTTGAACCACTGTAGTCACATGAACTGTTTTAAATATGTTTTTAGTAGCTTTCTGGGTGTTGAAAAAGGGAGTGTTTCTGCTGGCGATGCAGGCCTCATTGAGCAATCGGATTTTATCAAAAATATCTTAATTTGTGTTCCGAAGATGAATGAAGGTCTTACGGGTGTGAAACGACATGAGGGTGAGTAAATAATGACAGAATTTTCATTTTTGGGTGACTAACCCTTTAAGACATAACCGACTATGTTTACTAGGATACTCACCAAGATGGGCATTTTGACAAAATTTAGTGTGAAATTGTCCGTTCAAGTGCAAGATATGAAAGAGAACTCAATTCAGTATTCACGTGCTGTCAGACGCAGCTTTCTGGGAGCACGCTTTGAATGTGTGCACACAAAACTTTTCACAGGTACAAAATTTAATTTTCTTTTTTTCTTTCTGTCTCCTTGCGCTTGAATGTTTAAATTGGCAAGGCTTAAAAATGTGCAAATGATAAACTTTTATGACTATGCAGCACTGGCCTGAACGGGACAGTTCAATCAACTCTTGGCCATCGGGCAGTCCTTATTGTCGAGCCCTGCATTTAGATCTAGCACATCAATTCTCTTTACTTGGCATGTGTAAGCTTCTCTCTTTCTCTCAGTTGAGTGCGCATGTGAGAGAAAGTGACAGAGGGTGTTCTCAGCCAAGCGATAGTGTGTAAAGTTCAGCAGGCAATGAAATTACATCTGCGTTTAACTTATTTTTTGCCTTTTAGCTCAATCACAGGTGAGTGAAGTCGTACAATTTACTTATTAAAAGACATTTTTAGTCGCCTAGCGTGAAATTTGGTTGAACATGCACGTGATTTACAACGCATTGTAGAGGGCTGACCTCAGAAAAACCCAGTTTTCTGCTACCAATAAGAATGCAGTTCTTTCAACACATACCATAATTAAATTTGGGCCTGCCAATGGAGTCAAAATATCTTGTGACAAAATCGTACCGTGAGCCCGAAGAAGAGCCTCTGCGGTGAAGAGAGGAGCTTGCAGCATGTCTGCCGTCTCCACTATCAGCATGTCCTTCAGTCTCCTGAGGTCCTGCACTCTCAAACCTTCATAAAACTGAAACACAGACAGAGTTACGTTAGTAATCTGTATCAAACTCTTTTTATTTTTATTGGTCTAAAAAAAAAAAAAAATCAGGTTAAAATCTGTCACATCTGGACATCAGGGCTTGAGGCCAATGTTTATGTCCAGAAATTCCAGAGTTTATTTGGAGAGCTCACCTCCCTGCGGTCTAAGGCTGCATACTCTGCCTCGATATCCTCAGCATGGGGGTCAGTGGAGAAGACCATCTGAGACTCCAGACTGAGTGCAAGCTCCTTATGATGCTGCCTTTCTGCACAGTCACATGGGGTCTCCTTGTTCTCATTCTCTGCAAACAGGTCTGCACTACGCTTCACCAGAAACTGCAGAGGGGTTCAAGAGCGAAATGCTGTTAATATACAGTGGAAAGATCATTAGACTTAAGAGGGCATGATGTGAGGAATCAAATTTTCCTGGATCTTTTGAGATAAGAGTTCATTGAACTATGAAATCATACTGTACCATTCATGCATAAATATCAACACATTTCTTTCATGAAATGCAGATCTGGAAGAAAAATGTTGGGTGTTTGAGTTCAGGTAAAGGATTGAGGATCCATTCCAGGAAGTTTCAAAACACAAAACGGTTAGATTTTACAATAATGTTCGGAAACATTTAACAATAAGGTCTCATTTGTAAAAATTAGTTAATACATTAACTAACATGAACTAACAATGAGAAATATATTTTACAGCATTTATTAACCTTTGTTATTAGGGGTGTAACGATATACTCAGCTCATGATTCGATACGTATCACGATATTTTGAACAAAATTTAAAAATGAAATTCAAATAATGTACTTTAGAAATAAAACAGTTAACAATTTTCAATAACTTTGTTTTGCATACAACTTAATAAAGAATATACAATATTCCAAGATTTAATTGAACCTTCTGTATGTAAATTAACAATTGACTAGGTGTCACTGAACAAAAAAAACTGAATTTTAACATGAAATTAGAATTAGGATAGCTTAAACCTAAGAGAGAACTTCTTAAAGCAGTAAAACAATGGTGACACCAGAATAAAAATAATCATGATTCTGAATCTGAAAATACAGAATTATGCTATACATATAAATAATGTAAGCCTTTTTTACTGCTAAAATCAGACATTTGGCATTATCAGGACCCACAAATATTCCCTTATTGCATTATTATACATTATATTCAACATATAGTAGTTTAATGTAATACTGTTACTGAAACTCTGTAAACTTTAATTTTTTCTAACGCAGTACACTCGCTCTTTCAATGTAGGCATTGGTTGAATCTCTTTTACATAGACAAGCCACCAGCACAGATTGATGCACTTACATGACAAGAATAAGCAATCTAAATGCTTTGAATCATCATACTACTAAAACTAAAAACGCGATATGGCGAGTTAAATTATGCTTTCACTTCGAGGAGTGCCGCTTCAGCACATATGCGCTTCAGATGTTCAATGACAGCTCTAATCACAAAGCGTGTCAAAATCACTATTCCCAAACTTTATTAGTTCATCCAAAAATTTAAATTCTCTCTTCATTTACTCAATCTCATGTTTTCGCGCGTCACGCAAGTATTTGAACGTCCGTGTTTACTACAGTATGCGCGTCGCTGTAAATCTGTTAATCATATAAAGCCATCGCGTCTCCTCAGACTTGGATTTGGATTACACCGCTCGACTGATTATTTTTACGATGCCTTTATGACTGTTTTTTTTTTTTTTTTTAGATATTTTCAGTTTTAGGAGAATTTACTTTAAATGGAGGGACAGAAATCTCAGATTTCATAAATGATATCTTCATTTGTGTTTGGAAGATGAATGAAACTCTTATAGGTTTGAAATGACATGAAGATGAGTACATGAAGGACAGAATTTACATTTATGGGTGAATTATACTTTATAAATACAGTAAGCTGAGTCTTGGAAAAAACTAACTCGAGTATATCACGAGTCATGTCGTTTACATCAACGATACATATCGTCACATTTTTATATCCCGATATCTCGATATAATGATGTATCGTTACACCCCTATTTGTTATAGTTAGTTAACACAAATGTCCATGTTAGTTCACAACACACTGGTCCAACTGACCAACCAGAGAACATCGCACTTTTCAGAAGGAGGGGCTTCATAGAGACCGGAACTAAACAGAGCATTTCAGAGGTGCTGCAATAATGTAAATATGTTAAAAAATAATGTTTTTTGTTTTTGTTTTTTGAAAAATCAAGTATGAAAACCTATTCTAGTAGACCCCAAATACAAAATCAAAACTTTGAAAAAGTGCATAATAGATCCCCTTTAATCTCATTTTAACCTAAATTATGTTAATTTCAATAAATACTAATATATTTTAACATTTCAAGTTGTTTAAATTAGTTAACATTAGTTCATCTGTTATGAACATGAATTAACAATGAAATAGTATATTTATTTAACATTAGCTTTTTAAAAAAAAAAAAAAAAAAAAAAAAATTTTTTCAATGTTAGATTGATATCTAATGCATTAACTAATATTAACCTTATTGAAACTTATTGTTAGCATTACCCAATAAACATGCACACTTTTTAGGAATTAATTTTCTTTGAATGGATTTCTTAGACTTCTGCACACAGATGATTAAATCATCTCTATTGTCAAAACAAACATTTCATTCAAGATTTCCAAATGTTCCAGGTCAGGGGTCTATATATGTGATATGACAATATTAGATCATGAACGATTAAAATGTCTCCTCGATCTGCCTATACAGAGAGATGTTAGGGGCCGTTTACACGACACCGTTTTCAACTAAAAACAGAAAACTTTGTATGCGTTTTGGCCATTCATTTACACAACAATCGCGTTTTGGGGGACTGAAAACGCAAACTTTTGAAAACAGTTTCAAACGTTGTGCGCATGTGTATTACCTGTTCAGTCTATAGGCGTGTAGTGTTTCTTTACAAAGTGACATCGCCAACTACTGGCCTGACATGCAAGTTTTTTAGGCTTTTTTTTTTACATTTTCGCGGATCCGTGTGAACGAGGACACGAAAAAGCAAAGGAAAAATTTTTCAGTTTTTAGTACACCGTTGTCGTGTAATCGTACCCTTAGTATCGTGCTATACCTGTTTCGGTGTAGACAAGTGCTGTGTCCCAAAAACTGTTCCCTATTCTCTATATAGTGTTAACTATATAGGGAGTAGTGAATGAGTGAATGATTTGGGTCAGAAAAACGGTGTCAGTGCACATGCACATTTTGACAGATACATGCACCTAGGCTACAATGTGTTTTACATACCTCTACACATGTCTTCATCCCTGAGGCAGCAGCATAGTGTAATGGCGTGTTCTTTTTGTTATCGGTGGCACTGACGTCTGCACTCTCATATTCACCACGATCCAGTTTAGCACCAGTCCACTTTAGGATCATCTGGAGGCACTCAGCCCGCCTGCGTTCATCTTCATAGGGCCGGGCCAGTCGCGGCTGCAGCGCCCCTTCAGATAGCAGGATATGCGGGCCCATGCACAACACATGCAGTGCGGTCTCATTGTGCACGTTACGTTTGTTGGGGTTCCCATCCTTGCTGAAGAGGAAGGACCTGCAAAAAGATAGCATGGTAAGTCACAAATAAATGGTAAAAAGCACTTAAATATTGGGAATGGTAAATACATTTAGTAGTTTTGCTTCAGAAACAGATTTTAAGGATGTATCGATATTAAAATTCTGATGATACGGTAAGTTATTTTGACACCATACCACCCCCCAGATAGAACACATAACTTTCCGAAGTCTCTTTCCAACAATTATAAATTGAGCAACACTGGTCTGCTGATTCAGACCCAGAATCTTCAGCACATTTGTAGTTGAAACAGCTGGTTTGCCTTAAAATAACTTTCAAAGCTTGGCCTCTAAAGTTCCTCACTTTTTAGGCCAAAGCGTTTCAAACTGGACAGGAAAAACAGCAGAATGTGATAGAAGTACTCAAATCATGTACTAACAGTATGAAAGCATTTAAGAACCAAGGAAATCATTTATAAAATCATGCCTGGAGCCTGACAGACGGCCTACGAGTGTGTCAGAATCAATTGTCAATTGTTTTTTTTTTTCCACAATAATATTCTTTTTTTCCCAAATAATTTTTTCAAATTGTTCGCTCTGTATTCATGTTGGTTGGTTTCATATAGTTTTGAAAACCTTTTTCAAGAAAAGTTACAGTTTAATGACTCTGAAAATGTCAAGAGGTGTAACCATCAAGTTAAAAAGTAATATAATATAAGTAATATATTTATCTTGAAATAATTATAAAAGACTATGCCAAAATACTTCAGTTATATCACCCTGACATGTTTTAGTTTATGCCCCCCAAAAAATATCAAAATTAATTTTAATTCAGAAATTGAAAACATGCTCATCGTAGAAGAGGTGTATTCAAGTCATTGTATGAAATGTATTTTAATAAATGAATGAAATTTTTACAAAATAATACATTAATAGATTCCAAAACAGTGCCATTGACCCACTGACTGCTAGAGATAAAAAAGCAGAATACCAAAATGCCAAATATTACTGGAGAAAATGTCTTACCTGAGTATGCGTGTCATGGCATGTCTGGCAGCATAATGGAGCGGGGTGTTGTGTTGGTACGGTTCCCCATATGAGGTGTTGGGGTCTAGAGACTCTTTGAACTGAGGGTTGCCCTCATAGAGCTGATAGGCCAGAACCTCATCGCCATTGATCAGTGCCTTACGGAACTTAGTGGCTGTGTTCCCCATCTCTCGCTTTCCAGCTCTCCAGAACGATCAGACCTCTTCAGCCTGTGGGCCCGCAGATAGCTGACATGGTGCGCTTCCTGGGAAGAAGAATGAAGCAAACAATGTGTTCAATGTACAGAGAACTTTTTCAGATAGGCATTATCTCCATCATATAGGCCCGTGGTCTCCAAACTCGGTCCTGGAGGGCCACTGTCCTGCAGAGTTTAGTTCCAACTTGTTTTTAGTTTGCCTAGTAAGGCCTTAATTAGCTGGTTCAGGTGTGTTTAATTGGGGATGGAGCTAAACTCTGCAGGACAGTGGCCCTCCAGGAGCAGGATTGGATACCCCTGATATAGGCCATGTACACACTGTAAAGTTTCAGGAGTGACAAATGCATTTAAATATGGGAGTGAATCCCCTGAATTATCGTTCTGTGTGTGTACGGAACACGACTCGCTCCTAAAATTGCTATAATTTCAATGTTCTGGCGTTTGGTTGTTCCACTATTTTTGACCGAAGTAATATGACAGCGACCAAAGACTAGTTATGTTCTACAATTTTGACTAAACCACTGTCAACAGAGCCTTGTGTTTTGTTTATGTTCAGAAGGCTGCTTTACAAAGCGTTCTCTTGAAGTGTTGCCATGTCCATTTAATATAAGCGTTTTTGGGCTTGGCTCATAAAACAATTACGTTTATGGAGTTAAAGCGGGAAGTTGCGGATCGCAATATTTTGGTCTTATTTTCAATCTAAACGATTTGGATTTATTTCGGTTTATTACGGGCTTCTTCTTGTTTGGTGTTGTTTCTAACAAGATCTGGCAACACGTACGAGTCAAGCCTCTTTCCCTGTGGTTTTCTTGTACCGCGCATACAGAATAGAGAAAGATCTCTGATATGTGTTTAAATACATCATTAACAACTAGTTGTTCAGGTTGGCTCCATACACACGAATTTTTGTAAATGCAGTTATCACTACCTGAATTTTTTAATTCGGTTGTAGAATGCAGTTGAATTATGTGTGTACAGAACAGGATTAAGCTCTAAAAGGCAAACTGACAACAACTGAATTTCATTGTGTACATACATGGTCATAGTAAATATCGGAAAAATCTAAATCCACCACAGGTCATGTTTTTGTGCAAAACTAGAATAAATAAATCCTATGTGAAGATCTATTAAATCTATAACCTTTACAACCACGTGTAGTCAAAACCTGCAGGAACAGGCCTGAAGTGCTTTTTAGGAGCGAACTGACTCGCCACCATAACCAAACAACATTTACAAAACAAAGTCACGTGTTAACCACAGGAGAGGCCTGACAGAAGCAGATGTTAAACATGTCCCACTTCACATGTGTGCCCTTTAGAAGACCTGCAAGAGCATAGACGCCTCTGAGTGCTGACCTAAAACCAGCGCATCTACACAAATCCTTGTCAACCTTCCAGAGGGAGAAATTAAAACAGGTCTTGGATCAGAAGCAGACGGTTAATTGTCTCAACAACACTGACTCACTCTCTGCAGGAGCTTGTGAGGAAAGAAACAGACTTCCTCCAGGAACACTAGGGGCTTCCGGCTCCCTCCGCCAACTGCTGTCGGCCTACTGCGAGCAGGTTCTGTCGAGAGGCAGGATTCAGCAGGGCAAAAGTTATGCCCCCACAAATGCCATCTGTCAACATGGACACCTGAGGTGTCAGTTGTATTCATATTTACACTGGCATTATGGGTGTAGTATCTCAACGGCAGAAAAAAATAAATAGGGCCATTTACAAAAACAGACTCAATTTCACCACAGACAATCAACCTCATGGGTAAAACACAACTCGACTGGCCTAGTTTCATGGCTAACCTCTTTTGGGTGGTCTTGAGTTGACTTATATAGAGCGATAAGAGTGAACTATATTTTAAAGAGGGGTGTCACAACAAGGGATAGTGAATGCAAAAATTTTATTTCTGTCATTATTTACTCACCCGCAAGACATTTTCTTTCTTCTGTGAAATACAAAGGAAGATATTTTGAAGAATGTCAGTAACCAAACCATGATTTTGATTCCCACTCACTTTCATTGTATCGGGAAAAAAAAACACCAAGACATTTCTCAAAATATCTTATTTTATGTTCCACAGAAAAAAAAAGAGAGGGTGAGTACATCATTTTCACTTTTGAATGAACAATCTCTTTAAGCTTCTCCATTGCAAAATATACACAAATATAAGAAACCAAACCACAGTCAATCATTAAACATCTGGAAATCTGAAAGCCACTCAGTTATGATGGCTTAACACACACATAATTTTATTCTTTTTATATCAAAGTGCCCCAGATATGCAGGGCATTTTTAATGTTCTTGTCAAGATAATATCATGCTAACCATAGTTTTCACCATAAAACAGTTGCTACTCCCATAAAACTATAGAAATTTCAAAATCCTTAACAAAAAAAAGTGCACATAAGTTTTTGTTTAGCAGTTGTTTAGCTTGTTTGTTTCTTGTTTTGTATGCTTTTCTCCATCTCATACTACACGCATCCATATAATGGACTTTCAGTAATTTTTGTTGATTTGTGCTAGCTTGTTTAGATGCGCTTTTATAATATGCCTGTTTTATAAAACATATGAAGTAAACTTTTATCTGTTAGTGGCATCTCTTTCAATTGCATAAGGCTAGTCATGTGATGTTAGTATGGCAGCACCCACAAGTGGGCGACCCACTCCATGTAGAATAAAATAGCCTTTTCTAGAAGCCTGATTTATCTGGAGCCTTCTTTTTATGTGGATGTGCATCATTTTTATGAAATTTCTCAAAAGTGCTACCTTTACGTGTACATTTTAAATTAGCAAAAAATACTGACTGCACCTTTAAAAGACAGAAAAGACTGAAAAACACTGAAAAAAAATCTGAAGCAGATCTCATATTAAATCTTTTATGGCTTATCAGTAGCAACAATAACTGTAGTAACTATGGCATTTTGGAGCGGAAACTATGGTTACCATGGTAACTTTTGTAAGGGTATAAAGATAAGTTAACGTTTAATTTCTCCAGTTGGAGAGTGAAATGCTCGGCATGCAGGAAGTCAGCTGCTGTGTGTGTGCTGCTCCAGATTCTTTGCGCTGTTTATAGCCAAACGTCGATTTCCTAGAAGAGGCAGGGCGACGTGTTTACAGCCTCTGCCATTTACATACACATTACATAGATAGACACTCAAATCACGAGAAAATCACCACTGGACTGTGCTGTCTTGTATTACAAAACATTATTTACATCGACAAAAATAGTCACCGGGGCGTGTTTTCAGCGACTGTTTTAATAGCTGGATGGTTTATTTTCCCTGCATTCCTTATTGCGCATAAAAGCGCATCTCTTACTTCTAATTATTAAATCAATACATGAGCTGTCCGCTTTTTCTAGCTCGCTTATGTTCAGATCAGTCATGATAACTGAGTTAGCTTGGCAACTTGTCATTATAAACCAAGATGTTACATCAGAGAGAGAGATACAGTTTACAAGCATAACTTTAAAAAATAAACGCAATTTAACCGCTGTCAACTAGTCGATTTGTTGTTATGACACATAAACGTATTAATAATCCTACTGCATGTCGTTACAAACAAATCATTTCACCGATAAAATCTAAATAACCTACTTACCCAATTAGTACGACGATAGCGGTCGTTTTTTCTATTTCTGACTCTGAATAATTTAGCGGTTATCTGATGAAACTGTGTTGACTAAATAAAAATCTGCCTCTCGCCTTTGTTGTGAACGGTCCTCGGCCGCCGTGAAGCCTCCGTCAATTACGCCGATGCCTTCACTGAAATTCTGTATGTCAAAATAAAAGGCCCATCAGTTGCGCTCCCATACAAAAGTAGCGAAAGGGCGGTCTAATTTTTAAGCATGACTTTTCGTTACTACAAATCGAAATTTGTTCCAAGTTCACTGTTTATTAATTTTAGATCAGAGAAATATTATATTATAAATAAAATAAGATTATACATATTTTAAATCAATTATAGCTAATAATTTGTTTTTATGACACCAGTAAAATATTTTATGACATCACATATGCTAAGTTAGCACTGTTTAAATGTATTGACTAACTTTAGTAGGCTAACTATACTATTTTGGAAGTGTTAATGCAAGTATTTCTTAAAGAAAATAATCTTTAAATAAACAACTTTGCTTTTGCTTTGTATAGAATAGTAAATTAGATTAATAAATGGACTTCCAGTGGAGTACAGCAGCACTGTTAATTAACTAATAATTAATTAATTGTTTATTTTATGTTGGAACAGTAATTGCTTATAATGACAATTTAATATAAAGGTGAAATGTGTAAAATTTGGGGGGATCTATTGACAGAAATGCAATATAATATACATAACTATGTGGTGTATATTGTATATACAACCAGTGGTGTATAAAGACCTTACATAATGAAACGTTATGTTTTTATTGCCTTAGAATGAGCCATTTCTATCTCATACACCGCGGGCATGTTTCTACAGCAGCCCTAAACGGACAAACACTGTACAGATCGAGTTTAGTCACTATGTTGTTTTTCTTCTAAATCGTTCGCGTTTTTAGAGGCAGCTTGCATCATCACTACGTTGAATACGCACAAAGTAGTGGTAGTCGTCTGGTTTATTAGAAGCAGACACCGTTCTTTGTTAGAAGTAAGAAGAAACCTCATTGCTTGACTGGCTAACGTACTCTCTGCTGTCTCAGACAGCGACATCTTTGACTTGTGTCGGCCAGACGGCCACCGTAGCTTCTCTATTTTGCTTCAAAAAGGAGGGGTGCGAGGGGCGAGCTGCCGTTGGATGCAGTTCGCAACCTCACCGCTAGATGCCACTAAAATTTACACACTGTACCTTTAATTCAATTGCGTTTTATAGCCATACACCATTAGGAAGCAGGAAGCTTGTTTCTGCCACGGAATTAAAAAAAAAAAAAAGATAATTGCGACTTTTTAGCTCACAATTCTGATCAGACTTTTTTTTCTCGCAATTGAGAGATATAGCTAAATTCGAAATTGTGAGTTATAAAGTCAGATTCTGAGGAAAAAAGACGCATGCTCCTCACCCAAACACATAATGCACAGGTCATGTGTCCTCAAGTGTCATCTCTGATACAGAGGCACATACTTACTGAAACGCTTGGCTGAGTGATCATCTTCATACGTACATAAACAAACGGAACCTGAAGACAAGAAAGAGGATGACTTATACTACAGGCGCCGTATTTGTACTCTGGTTATACTAGTATTAACATATTGGACTGTCGCCGGCCAATGTTATTGTCATGTTTTTACATGTACTTCAGACACCAGAGAGTGAAACTATAGTATTACAGATATAGTAGATGTATGAAACTATCACATTAAACATGAGTTCTCAATGTAATATTGTAATTGATTTCTGGACAATTGTTATTATACATATCTGATATAGCATTTATTAGCAACCTAGAATTTCATTCACTGCTCTGTTTCTTTAAGCTTTATAAAAAAATAAAATAAAATGTAATTATATTCTGCTGAAATGAACGAAATTACTTGGGGGTAAAAAAAAAAAAAAAAAAAAAAAAAAGATTTGTTTATTTTGATGAACGAGATTCAAAGATCAGAGTCAGTAAAATGATCCGAACTTCCCATCACTACAGCATGTTGAATATTTACGATCAGAAATCCTGTTGTGTGGCGGAAACCCTGAGGACAAACGCACGCACACTCTGGAGATTATCACGTGAAACGAAACCATACTAATGATGGTAATGAAATAATGAACTAATAATGAATGACAGTAACCTAGGACACATGACAAATGAAAACAAACTGAAAGTCCATGACAACAGAAAAAAACAGAACATAACTGTGACATAACACCCCCCTCCGGCAAGGCGCGACCTCACGCCCTGGCAGAACAGAGGGAAGGTCGGAGGAGGCTTTGGAGAAGGACAAGGTGATGAGGAAAGCATGGTGAGGCAGGTGAGGAGGGATGATGGCAGGAGGTTGCGAAGGCCTGGAGAAGGCAGGATAACACAAAAGGATGGTGATGGTAAGACGACGAGCAAAGGGATGGAAATGGCAGGATGACGATCCCCTGACGGTGACAATGGTGGTTGGCCAATGGCACAGATCCAGAGCTTCCCAGTGCCGACAGCCCAAGGCGGAGACGAGGGAGGGAGGAGCCAAGATGTTGCTGGATTGGCTGATGACATCTGAGGGACGACCAACGGAGACAGAGCCGATGAATCCAATGGCGCAGACCGAGGGAGCTGAGTGACATCGCTGGTGCAGGAGACCTAGGCGATGTCGCAGCGATGAGCCTCGTAGGTGGAGCCAGAGTACCCTAGGGCTGGGGCGACGACGGTGTGACCGAGGACAGAGGCGATACCGACGGGAAGGAGGAACCTGTTGCAGCCACTAGACTGAGGGCCTCTGGTGGAGCCAAAGGTGAGAGGAGCCAAGACAAGACAGTTGACGAGTCCCTACCGAAGTCTATCAGCCAGTCCTCCATCTCAGTTCCCTCGGCCGCTGGTGTCTCAGGCTCACACCCCTGGTCAGATCCACGCTGGGGCACTGGGCCGATGGTAAGCTCTGACCTCTTATCCCCAGGCTCTGGATCACTCGTCGCGGCAGGTGGGGCCTGTGGGAGGCTCACGTAACTTCTCCACGGTCAATGGTGGTGAAACGGGCTCTGGGTCTGGCTGTGCTCTGAATCGGGGTGCGACGCTCTCCAGACACCTGATGACGGTCTCTCTCCAGTCCAGCCCTGTGGTGTCTGGGAAGTCGATTGGTGGTGGAAGGTTGCCCCGATCCAGAACAAGGTCTTCAGGGTCTCGTCGTCGAGGGGCAGGTGATAGCCAAACTACAAATGTCCATAATAAAAGAAAGAAAATCATGGATCTCCTGAGCCAGGACGACAAACTTAGCCCAATCGTCCATTTTGGGTGGTCTGATCTTCTGTCATAAGTGGTTGCAGGAAGGTAGACGAAGAAGACAAATATAGTTCCAAACGACAAAGTTTAATAATGAATCCAAAGGGTGGGTAGAAAGGCAGTGCAAACACATCTATACATAACGAAGATTGGACCAGGAACACAGGAGAAGGAACAACTTAAGTAGTGAACACAAACGATGATAATTAACAGAACACAGCTGACACATATGAACTAATAATGACAGTAACCCAGGACACCTGACGAATGAAAACAAACTGAAAGTCCATGACAACAGAACCTAACAGAACATAAATGTGACACACAGACAGATTTCCAAGGTCTGCGATAAAACCCCTGGATCGCCGCCAAATCGGTGCTTGTTGCGGTCGCTGATGCTCGTCAAATATGAGCATGTCAGCAACATGATCAGAACCTGTCTCCAGGAGTCACAGACACTGCGATATTTTCAAACCTGTTTGATATAATCGCACGTGATCTTGTAGTGTGAGCAATGAAACAACATAATAAACTGCTCTAATGATATCATGCACCTTACAGTAGTGTATTTGAATGCAAGGTGACAATTTGATCATAATTGTTTTATACTAATAATCTAACAAGAAATATATTTTTTTAAATGAAAATAAGTGGTATTTGCTCTATACAAATATATATTTTATTTACCATCAGTTTTTGATGTACAGACATGGACATCCAGCCCGTGTGTATTTCTGCACAATTTTCTTTTTTTTTTTTTTTTGTCTGATCTTTTTTCTGTATATATGACTTGGGCAGCGGCAGCACATGAGCAGCTCTCTAATGTCTCGTGTGAATTCATGTGAGAAAATGTTTTTTCGTTGTTGGTCGGGGTTGCCGCTTGGCCAAAGATCTTGTAGGTTGTGCACTTTATCGGCGTTGTGTTGTGTAGTAGTATGAGCGCTGCTAAGACAAGAAGACTACTATGGAGCCAGATTAGACTCATAAATAATTCACGCAAATAACATGATGCACACATGCGTAGCCAATTTCACATGCACGAAACCTAATTCACACGCACAAAAAAACAATTCACATGCACAAAAAAAAAATACATTCACAAAAAGCAATTTACATGCCCAAAATAAAATTATATATTCATAAAATACATTTCACAAATGCAAAACACAATTCATAGATATACAACTGTGCACAAAAAGTTTTGAATGTTTAAAATTTACGAGTTTATCCTCACATTCGCATGTGAATCACCTTGGATTCGTGTGTGTGTATTTTTGAGACTTCCCTGGCAGCGCTCTGCTCCCACCTGGGTCATTTGTACTCTTTAGCCAATCAGATTGAAGCTTATCAATGGACCAATCATTATCATGTGAGGGCGTGCCTACCTGGGTGTTACGTCATCAGCTTTCGACCAGTTCAAGTCACGCAAGGGGGAGGATGAGGAGTGGGGTAGTGGTTAGAGTCTCTGGATCGAGTTTACAGTAGGTGGTGGTAATGGGATAAATTGGTGCGATCTGCCAAAAAAAAGGAAGAAGAAGTCACGCAGAGAAGTATGTGCAGTTTGATCGGTGCATTTCTGTGTTTACTTAAGTAATTGAAGTTAGAGATCAGTTAAAGCTATAGTTTATTAACTGCTGTTTAGTCCACGTGTGGACAAAAACATTTATTTTAAGTATTGATGGATACTTGTTTACTTCATAAAGAATTATTCATGTACATACCATACAACGTTAAGATTTTAGATGAATAAACTCCATAGAAAGCATAACAATGGTTTGACTGATGAGAGATGTTGTATATAAATAGGCGATTATAAAAATATTTTAGTTTTTGGATATTTTCACACGGTCTCTTGTAGTATTATTAAATAATGATAGGAAAGAGCAGTCACAGCATTGTGTTTGTACCTGTATGTCATGTCCTGTCCACCACACATTCAACTGATGATAATAATGTATGTAATGATGTGCATACATTGGAGACCATTTACGTTTCATCTTTTTTGTTTTAAGCTGCATATATGTAGTTTTGTTTCAGATTACCTTGACCTTACCATTCCTACTGTATTTCTTTCAAAACAGTCATGTTGCACGCCATCCATTTGAGTAACCCCAGAGTGTAGTCTGGACGATTGGGGCGGGGCGACACATTAAGGCGGGGTGACACGTGTCGCTCCGCCTACACCCAATTTCATTGGTTTATAATACAGCAGAGCTTATTGGCGTAGACGCTTGGGGCATGAGCATGCGCATTCCTTTATGTACGACTTATGAATGATCTACGCTGTTTGACTGTACTACATAAATATTAAGTGCTAACCATGGCGATTTCAGTTACGATCACTTGGCTAATGTTTTGATGACCTTAAGACGTTAGATAAAGTTACTGTAGGCTTGGTACGGCACCTCCGGTTCTTCGCGCAGAAAATCTGCGTGTAGTAGGCTGTACTGCTAAATCTGGGGAACGAATTCTTAATTCGTGGCCACGATATATATAGAGCCAGGACTACATCAAGTGAAGTAATGTCAAAATTATTATAACGCTCAATACACATCGTTTCAAAGCAGCTTTACAAAAAGTTATTGTCTATAAGCTTTAAAATTGAGAGGCTGGGCGATATCACGAAATATGCTGCTGATATAAATGATATACTGTTTGAGATTTAGCTATATTGTATTTATTATTTTATCCAGCAGATAAGTCAGTGCCACTTTTAGGACTGCATGGAATTATGGCATTGCAAAGGAGAGATATATTATGTAGGCTGATATATTTTCTAGACTAGGCTATATTTTCTGCATGTCATGCAGGGCTCTGTATTTTTACATCATCTATTTAGGCTTTTTCATATTTCTATTAGGATCAGTGGATAAGCACAAACTCTGGATTTTTTACACAAATAATAATTCACTGTATTTCAGTAAAACATCGGATAAACCCGAAAGTGTTTAATTTTTTTTTGTTTTGTTTTTTGTTTTTTGTTTTTGTTTTGTTTTGTTTTGTTTTTTACTAAAACAGATGTTATTATGTCGATCTATTATTTATGTGCTTAAGTATTTAAGGAATGAATGTTCACTTCTCTGCTTGGTATTTTTCAAGTCCTCACGTTATATTGCACAAATTTACAGATGCATGTGATTTTTTTATATAGTTATGCAGCTATATGGCTATACAGTGAGTGTTCATTTGAATCTATTTTCACTCATACATACGCAGATTTTAACACAATGCGGGGGTTGATAAATAAATAACTGGATTTTTAATACCCGTTGACACTTATGTGGGCCTATAGCTACTATAAAATATGAACCTTTAAAAACTATATACAGACCCAATATATAGACCCACATATTTTATTAACAGGTAAACAAGGAAACATGAGTTTGCCATTAAACATTTCATTAGCACTTTGTACGAAAGTCCCTATAGTCTTTGTTTGCACTAGGTAATGCAAGCATTGGACAACAAATCATCTCGTTAAAAAACGATTAAAAAAAAAATGAAACAATCATGCTTTAAAATGTAAAATCAGCCGTTTGCGTTCGGGTTTGTCCGATGTCTTAGGCCTATTTAAATACATATGGAATGAAGTCAAATGAATGAAGCGTTAAACAGCTTCAGCATGAAGTGTCTGGAGGTGCCGTCAGCGTTCGTTTGTAAACAATAACTTCATCTATTCTGTGTACAATAAAACATTAGCCAATAACCTAACTAAAATACTAAACAGATAATAAGATACGATTAGAGTTAGCACTTAATATTTCTGTGTAAGCCAAATCATTAACAAAATCGTACACCAATAAGATTTGCTGTATTATAAACCAATGAAATTGCAGTGAGACTGCACTCTGGGGTACTACATCCATTTTGACAGTTGTTTCAACAAGAGGTTAAAAGTCATGCATTGTTACTGTGTTAATTTTTATCCTGCTGACTATACACATAAAGCCCTGCTATGCATTATTAAATTTCTTGTTTTATGTCAGAATTAAAATATACAAAGACATTTGCTAGTTGATGTACAAGTTTTATTAATTTGAAACTTTCTGAATCCTTTGGGAATAAAATATGTATTAAATTACTTGGCCATGATTAATTATATTGTTCCTGTTACATATAAAGATCATGAACTGAACAGTGACAAATAAGACAATAATAGGCTACCAATAGCCCACACGCCCTGACCATATGTTTTGTGCGTACAATGGGAATAAAAACCTTGCAATGGTGAAAAAATACATCTTTACATTTATTTTGTATGCAAAGATGTATTTTGATTATTTTCTTTTCTTTTACTAAAACAGCTGTTATGTTGATCTATAGCAAATATTATTTATAGCTATTACATATTACATAGCTATATAGCTATACAGTAAGTGTTAATATTTGAAACTATTTTCATCCCGTACATTTGCAGATTATAACACAATTCAGGAGGATAAATAAATAATTCTTAATGCCTGATGTCACAATCGTACATGTTAACCCGTTGACACTTATTTAGGCCTACTATAAAATTAAGCCTGAAGTACCCGGAGGTGCCGTCACCAAGCGTTCGTTTGTAAACAATAACTTCATCTATTCTGTCTCTTAAGTATGAAACATTAGCCAATAGATCCTAACTAAAATACTAAACAGATAATAAGATACAATTACAGTTAGCACTTAATATTTCTGTATACTGCCAAATCATTCACAAAATCGTACATAAAGGAATGCGCATGCTCAGGCTCGAAGCGTCTACGCCAATAAGATTTGCTGTATTATAAACCAATGAAATTGTGCCCCGCCCTATCGTCCAGACTGCCTGGCTTGGAATGCACGTTATTGTGACGTCACAGTGCGCACAGAAGCTACATAAATTGAGTCAGTTCAGCTCAGCTGTTGTCGGAGTCAGAAGCTGCTATCTATGGTCACTAGCGATCGATCTGTACGAAAGTGTTACAAGTCTACCGCTATAACCAATAGGCAAATACAATGTTCACACAGCTCGTTGAGATGCAGAATCTGGCGACTACGTTGGACATTATGTTTGCAAACTTTCCAGTGGAGCTGGAAAGTTGCAGCAGCTTCGACTCGTTTGAGGACGCTCAAGTTGAGCCGTTGAGTGGCGCTGTGATGCCGGCTGACAGAAAGCCCAGCAGTAGCAGCTGCCGCCCAACAGAGGCGCCTCAACCACCGTCTCTCCCTAGAGTCGTTTGGGACGACGACACAACCGGTAACTGACAACGTTAATAAATCAAAAATATAAACAAAAATAAACCGTAGGAGACAATTACTTTGTGACTTCTATGTTACACGGCATCAGCACTGTGTTTGTAATTTTTCAAGTGTTCTTGGAAATTTGCTGAGCCCAGAAACAATGCAAAACCTGCTAATTATTCACATGAACTCACAGCATTAGGACAGTTTTACTTGTGAATCATTTAGCTGTAATCTGTGCTAATAAAAACAGATGTTTCTAATAAATATTCGTACATATACTGTCTATTTTTGTATATTGTGTATTTTTAAAATATATATTTTTTGTATATTGTTATTTCCAATTTACTTATTCTATTTTTATTATCTGTGTCTTGTCACTGTCATTCTGTCTCGTATGTGTAAACATACCTGGCAATAAAGCTCTTTCTGATTCTGATTGTTTGCAGAAAAGCACACACAAGGGTGGAAATTCTTTGCTGGCCTCCGGAGAGCGTGGAAGTCTATAAAAGATTCCATCCACACCCAGGAAGAAACCCAAGTGTGTGCTTTTGTGCCTGAGGATCCATCACAGGAGCTTCCGCACACATCCAGTGTGGATCCGACAGGCACAGATCCACTGGAGTCTGAGCCAACAGACGGTGAGTCTCCAGATATTACCACTCTGATTCATGTCCATGTCAGCCTGATGTTTCTGGGTTTAGTTTTCATTTTTCCATTGTTCCTCACCTGAAACACCACCAAAAGATCTGTAAGGTAATTTTTTTTAGTGTGTTGAAAAAGCGCCAATTGCTAAAAACTGAACTAGCCAATCAGATTTCTCTTTACCCATCCCTCACTCATGCACACACACATACACATTTGACTTTACAACACACAAACACACACCTTTATTTATTCTCATTCTCTCTTGGTTTCTTAGTATGTCATGAGTATACACAGATTAATAATCAATTTGGGAAAAACAAATCTGGCATTAGGTTAGTGCCCTCTCATGGTACGCACAATTAGGATAATTACGGTGTGACTTCTATGTAAAACAGCATCAGCACTGTGTTTGTAATTTTTCTAGTGTTGTTGGAAATTGGCTGAGCCCAGAAACTCACATTCACATGAACTCGCAACATAAAGCAGCTCTACATTAGGACAGTTTTACTAGTGAATCATTTAGCTGTAATCTGTGCTAATAAAAACAGATGTTTCTAATCAATATTCATACATGTACTGTCTATTTTTGTATATTGTGTATTTTTTTAAAAATATATTTTTTGTATGTTGTTATTTCCTATTTCCTTATTCTATTTTTATTATCTGTCTTGTCACTGTCATTCTGTCTCGAATGTGTAAACATACCTGGCAATAAAGCTCTTTCTGATTCTGATTGTTTGCAGAAAAGCACACGCAAGGGTGGAAATTCTTTGCTGGCCTCCGTAAAGCGTGGAAGCCTAAGAAAGATTCCTTCCAAACCCAGGAAGAAACCCAAGTGTGTGCTTTTGTGCCTGAGGATCCATCACAGGAGCTTCCACACACATCCAGTGTGGATCCGACAGGCACAGATCCACTGGAGTCTGAGCCAACAGACAGTGAGTTTCCAGATATTACCACTCTGATTCATGTCTATGTCAGCCTGATGTTTCTGGGTTTAGTTTTCATTTTTCCTCGTTCTCTTGCTGGTTGCTTACCTCATCTGCACAGGTGTATTTCGTCACAAGCAGCTGCTGCTGGAGTTCATTCTCATGCTGTATATTAACATGTTGTGCATTTTTCAGGATCCTTTGAATCTCTTTATGATGTGGGAAAGAAACTGAAGTCGAGACGTGGTGTCAGTTATCATGTAGGATTTCGAAACTCCGATGACAAACGAGTATGTTGCTCTTTCTGTATACACCAAACCTTTTGCCTCTTGTTTCCTTCTGTCTTTAGTCTTTCAGTCCTGATGTAAACATCAGTGTTTACAGTTTTGATCAAAAATGTACAGATTGTTAGATTACCATGTACACAAACAAAAATAAATCAGTTTACTTATGTTTGCCAAAAATTTTCTTCATTTTTCAGGTGATCATCAAATTTATTAAGAAGAACCAGCCTGAGAAACTATTGGAATTGGTAAGTTGAAAAGACTTTATTCTTCATAAAATGTTTTACTAAATTCTAATTTGGTAATTGATAAATCTGTATGTAGACAGTATAAGATATCATTGAAATAGCCTAGAAACATCAGTTGTAAAGTACATTGCTTTCATCTTCGGCAGCCCTAGAGTATACTTTGAAAGGAGCTAAACCTGGTAAATGAAGTGTACCCAGGCCTTTAGTTAGGAGATTTGAGATTAGTTAGGAGTCAACTAACCTTTTGTCAATCTCTTTTCTTTAGCCTGGGTATTCCAAACCTTTAAGTCAAGAGGCAGCTGCAATGTTGATGGTGCAAAAGCCTCCAACTAGCGAGCATCTCGTACAATTATATGATCACTTTGTCATGGAAGATCAAGACATCTTGATTATGGAGTATCCACGTTCCTACATCACCCTGTTTGAGTATGTCCAAAGAAACAGAGGTAACCTGACTGAAACCGTGGTGAAACACATCATTCGGGAGCTCATTGTTGCTCTTCAGCACTGCATGGGTCGTGGTGTTTATCATGAGACGCATATGAAAAACATACTTGTCTGCACAAAAACCCTGCAAGTAAAGCTGATGGACTTTGAAGGCGCACTGCTCGTCGAAGAAAGACGTGAGTTGGCTTTTTAAGCACAGTTCACTGATGACTTATTTACTACAGTTCACTGATGGTGTTTTACTGAACACTGAGCATGTATTGCTTACAGGAGAAGACGAACCTATATTAATCAGGGCAATCAGAAAGTACGCTGAATGGGCAACAACTGACGACATATGCAAACTGCTGGATGTGCTGGTCCCAAGAATAAGTCGTTGGTTTTGGATAAGACCACGCGTGTCCAAAGGTGAGACCAATAACAAGTATGAAGTGGAAATGACATTGCTTGAAAAACATATAAAGCCCTGACATGAGTGACAGTAAAATTATTAGTGGGCATCCAGAGAAAGTCATAGTAACAAATGCAGTGTATTTCATGGTAACATTACCTTACATGAACTACATATCTCAATCAAACATGACTAATCAGATCTCTTCTAAAAAACTATTACAGAATGCCGGGATCTTTTTAAGCGCCTTCACGACGTAGAGTCACGGATGACGTTACAGGCTATGTTGGATCATGACTGGTTAAAAGCATAAGAAAAGTAAGCATGAGAAAAAGAGATTTTTTTTGTTTGTTTGTTTTTTGATAGATTCAGGTCTACATGGCACCTTGACTTTAATATCATGCTCTCATTATTTGCCAGGTTCCCCTGCATCGGCAGCTCCTCCACGGGGCCTATAGCTCAGCTTCAGGGTCATCAAGCCAGGGACCCCGGGGACGGTTCACGCTTTAACCCCGGGACGTCTCCCTTGCACCCCTGCATGATCAGCTGGGGACCCCGGGGACGGTTCACGCCTTTAACCCCGGGACGTGGATAAGACCATGCGTGTTCAAAGGTGAGACCAACAACAAGTACGAAATGGAAATGACATTGCTTGAAAAACACATAAAGCTCTGACATGAGTGACAGTAAAATTGTTAGTGTCAAACCTTGATGAGTGTAAAACACAGCAGATTGACAATGAATGTTTAGCAATGAATAAATGTTCATGAGCATCCAGAGAATGTCATAGTAACAGCAACAAATGCAGTGTATTTCATGGTAACATTACCTTACATGAACTACATATCTCAGTCAAACATGACTAATCAGATCTCTTCTAAAAAAATGTTTACAGAATGCCTGGATCTTCTTGAGCACCTTCATGACGGAGAGTCACGAATGACGTTACAGGCCATTTTGGATAATGACTGGTTTAAAAGAAAAACCGAAGCATAAGAAATGTAAGCATAAGAAAAAGTGGTGGTTTTTTTTTTTGTTTTTTTTTCATAGATTCAGGCCTTCCTGGCACCTCTTGACCTTAATATCATGCTCTCATAATTTGGCAGGTTCCCCTGCTTCGGCAGCTATAGCCTATGGCTATGGCCTATAGCTCAGCTGCAGGGTCATCAGCCAGGGACCCCAGGAACAGTTTACGGCTTTAACCCCGGGACGTCTCCCTTCCACCCCTGCATGATGACACTGATGACAACTGTCCTCTACTTGTATCCGGTCTGTGTGCCTCCAATATCTCCACCAACCTACTCAGAACATTATCGCGTCCCACTGATAGCGGCCTTGTGCGAGCCCCACCTTGCAGCCTGACAGGATGTGCTGGAGGCTTACATTTGGACTGTGTTCTTCCAGGCCAGACCACTGTGTTTCAGACAAGCATCGTGGCATCGTGGAATTACTGTGGACAGTGGATTTCACACAGCTTCAATGTCCACACAATTTAACGCCATGCCTTGTACTTGGCTGGAAGCTGGCTTTGCTCAATCCTTCCCTAGTGAAAAAATAGTATACTTAAGCACAATTTATTCGAATGTACTTTAGTATAACTAAATGTATTTGTGGCACACTGTAAATTGGTATACTTAAAGTCTGTTAAATTGGAACAACTAATTTTGTACTTAATGCATTTTAGTTGTCCAAAAGAAGTGCTGAAGTTCAACTAAAGCTGTATTAAATATACTTGTTTGTGACCTTGAAGTGTGCTAATGGCATCATTATTGTGTGTTTTTCTAATACAATAAAGTTATCTTTATAAATAATGGCACAGCTTAGGAATTTGCCTATACTGATATTTTACAGACACCCCCTAGTATACCAGTATAGCTCACTTATCTGGAGAACATCAGAGAGACAATCAGTGCGTTTACATGCACTCTCATAATGCGATTATAATGGGATTTTGGCAATATTGCGATTAAGCTTTATCTCATGTAAACGCAATACTTCGATTGAGTAATGCGTTTAAGCTCATAATCATAGTAAGCATAATCGCATTAAAATAGGTGATGTACATCGATTTTAATCGCAATATGCAGGCATGTAAACACCTTAATCGCATTATTCCCGCTCTGACCAAAGTGCCCATGTGCTCGGACGTAAACGGATGCCGCATGTTGTTCACACAGCTTCATAAACTCCATGATATTATTCTGATGTTTTCTCTTCACCAACTCGCTGCGTAGTCTCTGCTCCGTATCTTCATCCAGACGGTGGGAAGAACGTGACATAAGCGCAGGCAAACCCGGCACTGCAATGTTCATCACGGTGCTAAATAATATCCAGTACGTCCATAAAAATGTATTTTGAATTTGATGCAAGTAGAATAAAACAATGGCGGGTAACATGCATACTGTATGCCTATCTGAGTGTGGTATAACCATACTTATTAGTGAATAATCAGAGTAATGAAAATTGCATGTGAACTGGAATGAAGAGTTCTGCTCGTGTCATGTAAACATCTTACTGCGATTAAGACCTTACTCTGATTATGCGAAATAATCGCATTATTGGTGTACATGTAAATGTAGTCATTGGGAACAGATATATGTACATTGAATATAGGAAACACTACGGACTGGATTCAGACCCGGGTCGCTGCCACACAAGCGCACTCAGTTTACTAATTGTACCACCACGAGATATACAACGCAAAACCGGGGTTACTTTGTGTTCTTTCTATACTGTTTTGAGTAATACTATAAGCAAACAGATCCTTAATCCTTTATTAACTATTTTTGATAAATGTCAATGTCTTTTAGATGGAAAATTTTTTTTTTTTAGACATTTACCCCAATAGCAATACATTTTACATTTTTAAATTTACGATATACTGGAGGGTATGACATCACAATTGTCTTGCTTAAACTAATTCAATAGAGGAAAAACCATGACAGTTAAGTGCTACAAAAAAATAATTATTCTGTTTTGAAACAAAAGCCAAAATATGTTTTCATTATTATTATATGGTAACACTTTACAATAAGGTTCATTAGTTAACATTAGTTAACTACATTAGTTACAGTAAAATGAACTAATAATGAAATGCACTTCTATTAATCACAGCATTTATCTTTGTTAATTTCAACATTTGCTAATACATTATTAAAATGAAGAGTTGTATTTGTTAACATTAGTTAATGCACTGTGAAGTAACATGAACAAACTATGAACAGCTGTATTTTTATTAACTAACGTTAACAAAGACAAACAAATGTATTGCTCATGGTTTGTTCGTTAGTTAATACATTAACTAATGTTAACTAATGAACCTTATTGTAAATGTACCATTATTATTATTGCACAATTGCTAACTGCTTATTATTGTACGATTGCTATATTCTTGCATATTTTTTTTAAACCTGTCAAAACTCTGCTATTATTACAAATTAATGTGATGCTGCTCAGTGGCGGCTCGTGGGTTTTAAAACAGAGGAGGTAAACTAATATCACGTAATTTAGCCTATGTCTCTTTGAGGATTGGTTGATATACCAAGGGAGGCTAGCCTCCCCTGCAATGTATCTTTTCTCAACTCTCCTAAGCGCTGAATGTAAAACACTTGATGGTGATTGGCTAATTTTTTATCAACTGAGGCACAAGACAGAGGATGTGCCTCCCCCTCCCCTTCTCTATCCCCTTAGTGGTTGTAATGACATCAGCAGATTCGGCACGTTCGCGAAAGAACAGCGGTGCTTTCGATTTCAGTAACATGTTACGGTGTTACAAACAAAAATACACATTCTAAAACATGAAATGAAATGAATAACTGGGAATTTTATTAACATTAAATCATCTTCCCCATTTTCACCTCAAAATTTTGGGTAGTAGGCTGTGCCTTCCTTGTCTTCCCTGACGAGCCGCCACTGATGCTGTTTACTCGATGGAAACTGACTGAAGTGCTTATGCAAATACATTTCAGAAAGATAAGACTGAACACGATAACAGGAAACGTGCAGGGTTCCCACGCTTCTTGAAAGTACTTGAATTTCAGACATGGATTCAAGGCCTGGAAAGTCTGTGAAAACAAACATAGGTCTTTGAATCAACCTTGAACTAAATTTTGTTAGAGTAGTATGGTGCTATTACAAAAATTGGCCTTTATGTGCTGCCAAGCCAGAGTTAAACAGCGCTGATTGAGGGGAAAGCGGGAAAAACTTGAAAAAAGCGGCGTGAGCGGATGGGTCGTGATGGGTCGAGAAGCATGGAGCTCTTTAACTAGCCAGGGAAGTGCCAGGGAAGCGCAAATACAGTGATGCTTGGCTCAGTATTTGAGCTACATAAAAACTGGTTAATCAAAGTTCCAATGAATTATGCCTAATAAAGTAGTGTTTATAAGCGCAGCTCTGCTTTGTTTACAGAGGTAACCGGGGAAACGTCTCCGGTTACTGAACGTAACCTTGGTTCCCTGAGAAGGGAACGAGATGTTGCGTACAGCTAGTGCTGACGCACTGGGGAAACACCTTTCTCCTCATTAGAATATTGAAGCCTGATTCACTTAATGCCATTGCAATGGCCAATGGTGCTGAAGCGCGCAAAAATAACAGGACGTGGCGCCCTTTATAACGCGGCGCAGAGTGGCATTATCTCAGAATCTTTCGACTGAATACCAAGAGCTGAGCAGAGAAACACGGCATGTACGTTCAGTAACCGGAGACATTCCCTTTCGAGATGGTCTCTCAACGTTGCGTACAGCTAGTGCTGACGCATTGGGGAACGTGTACAGTCACACCGTGTTATCGCGAAGGGCGCTCGGCTAAGCAGAGACTTGACATAATTCAGTGTAGCATAAGCAGAAAAGCACATATGCCGCCTGGGTGGGATATTCCTTAATAATAATAATTGCTCAGCCCAGCCCAGCCTATCATCGTGGGGCTCATGAGGAGTAGTTAGGCACAAGCCAATAGAAATTGATTCAGGGGGTCTCCTGAATTTGCATACCAGCGGACCTGGTTGAATTCCGTGCTCCCAGATGGGGAGGGTGGGGGCAAAACAGTCACTGAATGAGTGCATACATAATATTGAGAGCGCTAACTATCAGTTGGAGCTTCCAACGTCCGCAGCACACGGCTATCAGCACACAGTAGCTCTAAGACACTTATGTGTAGCAGAAGCAATAGATATAATAAGAAAGGCTCACCTCATCTAGCTTTCCTGTACTGAAAGGACCTGAGCAGCTAGCGAAGAGACATCCAAATGATAGAATTTGGCAAAAGTGTTTTGTGAGGCCCATCCTGCTGCTGAACAGATATCCCCAATAGGTACACCCCTGGCACATGCCCAAGAGGAAGCCATACCCCTCGTGGAGTGGGCTTGCACACCTATGGGGCAAGTTGCATTCTGTGAATCATAAGCCAGGGCTATTGCATCCACAACCCAATATGATAGCCTCTGTTTTGACACTGGTAGACCTTTAGTGGGACCGCCATAACACAAAAAGCTGTTCAGAGAGTCTGAATTGCTTGGTGCATTCAACATAGGTGCCACTGACTGCCCATCAAAACCATTGTGGAAAGCTCATATAGCAGCCACATATACTTTGAGCGTAGAGGGCGTGCGGCCGTCATCTAAGCGTTCTTGCAGAAAGGACAAAACGAGTGAGATCGAGCACTTCGCTGGATCTACACCCTTTCAGTTGCACCAGTCAGTGAAAACCTTTCGTTTATGTGCATAGAGGCATCTGGTGGACGGGGCTCTCGCCTCTGAAATCATTTTAATCACCTGCTGGGATAATGTGACTGAAGCTGGCAAACTCCGTTGAGTGGCCAGATGTGCAAGTCCCACAACGTCGGGTTGGGGTGCCAGATCGAGCCGTTTGCTTGAGATAAGAGGAATGGGCCATGGGGGGTCCGACAGCATTTCGAGAAGGTCTGGGAACCAGGGCTGAGTGGGCCATTTCGGCGCAACTAGCAGAACTGACTCCTTCTCTTGTCTAATTCTGCACAGCACCTGATGCAGGATGTTCACCGGAGGGAAAGCATACTTGCGCGTTCTCGACCAAGGGTGGGCGAGCGCATCCACTCCCAGTGTGGAGGGCTCGGTCAGGGAGAAAAACAGTGGGCAATGAGTGTTCTCCGCTGATGCAAAGAGGTCCACCTTTGCTCGTCCAAATATATTCCAGATCATAATATATATACCAGATCACATGGTTCAAGCAGCCAGGAACGTGAACGGCACGAATTGACAAGAGATATTGATCTGCCCATATCAGCAGGATCGTCGTGAGCGAGAGAAGAGAGTGAGAACGAATACCTCCCTGGTGATTTATGTACGCTACCACCGACATGTTGTCTGTGCGAATGAGACCGTGTTTGTGATGGACTTGAGTATAAAAACTCTTGAGTGCCAGGTGGACTGCCTTGAGCTCTAAGCAGTTTATGTGCCACTTTTTATCCGCATCTGTCCAGATGCCGGATGCTGGGCGGCCATCGCAAAGAGCTCCCCAGCCTGAGCATGAAGCATCTGTCGTAACCATTTTCCGCTCCCTTATCTGACCCAGCGGGGCATCCCGCTCGTAGATAGCAGTGTCCATCCAGGGGGCCAGTGTCTCTACACATCTGCATGTTACTAAAATGCGCAACGAGCTTGTGTGCCAAGCTGACACGGGAACGCGCCTCTTTAGTCACAGCTGGAGCGGTCGCATGTGAAGCAGTCAGCATCTTCGCTTGGAAGACCTAAAGGACAGCCATAGAGTGGAGGGCTGACACTGCCTGGTCCGCTGCCGTGTATGCTTTTCCAGCGATATTAGCGGTGGATCGGCACGGCTTGTTAGGATGCATGGCTGCAGACTTCACCCTCAGCTACACGGAGGGACAAAGATGCGCGGCGATGGCTTCCTCGATCGGAGGGAGCTTGGAATATCTGTGCAGATCAGCGCCATCCACTGTCGTCAGGAGAGAGGAGCCTGAGATGTGGGCACGAGCCGAATGCGGGGCATGCCACATCTTAGAGAACCCATCGTGGACCTCGGGAAAAAAATGGGCAGGCCTTTGTGGGCCGGCTCCGCTACGTCGGCCAGGTTGGAGAAACCATTCATCCAGCCTGCTCCTTTCAGGCTCGGTGGGAAGGGACCACTCCAGGTTGAGCTCTTCCACCGTCTTACTAATCACACGGAGAAGCTCCTGGTCTATCTGGCCTGGTTCCTGTGTCTCGCTGAAACAAGAGTCGAAATCATCCAAGTGAATGGCTCTCTCTGACCATTCCACTGACTCAGACGCTGCCGTGGACAAGGCGTCCTCACCAGTCTCCTCGGGGGCCCAGAAGGAGATAAAATCACCTGCATTCGACGGAGGGCGGAACCTGGGCTCTCCTCCTACGGAGAGTCCTGACACTCATGGCGTCGCAGTGAGGGCAGTTGGGCTCCTCAATGCCGGCCTCCGCGTGGGTGTGGCCCAAGCAGTAGACACACCTGTCGTGATCATCGGGGAGCTCTAGAGGTCCCGTACAGGTAGAGCAAAGTCTAAACGACATAAGTAGCTTCACCGGAATGCTTTAGAGGATTTCTTGCAATAATAATCCACTTTTTTGCAATGACTCGATGGCGAAGGAGAGGTTTCTAAATAATCAGGTCTGAAGGAGAAAGATTCTGAGAGCGTTACGCCCTGTTATTTCACGCGCTTGAGTGCCATTGGCCATTGCAATGCAATGGCGTTAAGGGAATCAGGCTTCAATATTCTAATGAGGAAAGGTGTTTCCCCAATGCGTCAGCACTAGTTGTACGCAACGTTGAGAGACCATCTCGAAAGGGAACCAATATATTTCTGCTGTTCCGTAAGCGCCATCTACAGTCAGAGACTTTTCATTCTGCACATTTCCCATTTTTGTTCAGACCGATGCGAAGATTGTCCCATATTTTCACACAGCTTACAGTTACAGTGATGTAAATGTTAACCGGTGGATTGATAAGAAGCTAATGTGCTTTCCAAAAAATGTTGAATAATAAGATATCTAGAATATTATATATAATCATATTTTAAATTGTTTATAATCATTAATCATTTTGACTCATTCATTCCCACTGAAATGTTGTTGTTTTTTTATATATATATTTTCTATAAAACTTTTTTTTTTTCTTTTTTTCAAAACTTGTATTATTTGAACTGTTGTTGAAATCATTGTTTTAACAGTCATTTTATGGTTTAGGGTGTTACCATAAACACTAATCTTTGTGCAGGTTTTAGAAAAGGTCTTAAAAGCCTTAAAATTTTTAAAAACTCTAGTACAGATACTCTGTATAGGTGATTAACAAATAATTTTGAATATTTTAAATATTTTTAATGCCTAACAATAACCTTATCTGTATCATTTCGGGATGATGGCCCGTAAGTCTGTGGCGGAAGTGGTGTGACGACTGACCAAGGTGGAGCCAGTGGAACGAGGAAACCTGGAGGAGCCACTAGATGGAGCCGACAGGTCGACTGGCCGAGATGGAGCGAAGGGAACCCAAGGCCGGAGGCGGAGCCGAAGGATCCTCCTGGATAAGCGCTGCTGGTGGTTGCTCGACTTCCAGCTCGAAGTCATTGCAGGGACTCCCCAGAGACAGCGCAGGGCTGCAAACATCCGGCAGCGATGGGACTGGAGGACTGGCTGAGCTCTGTGGTGGTGGTGGTGATGAAACAAGACTTGAGAGGATAACGGTAATCATGACACAGTCCACACAGGTTAGAGCAAAAAATAATTCCCAGTTCTCAAAGTTCTCTTTGATAATACAGATGATTCTGATAGCGGGTGGGATAGGGTGGAAGTTGACAAGTTCCTATCAAAGTCTATTAGCCAATCCTCCGTCTCAGTTCCCTCGGCCGCTGGTGTCTGGGGCTAACACCCCTGGTCAGATCCACACTGGGGCACTGTTTCCGGGGTGATGGTAAACTCTGACCTCTTATCCTCGGGCTCTGGCTCACTCATCGCGGCAAGTGGTGCCACTCGGTCTGTGGGAGGCTCATGTGACTTCTCCGCAGACGATGGTGGTGAAACGGGCTCTGGGTCTGGCTGTGCTCTGAATCGGGGTGCGACGCTCTCCAGACACCTGATGATGGTCTATCTCCAGTCCAGCCCTGTGGTGTCTGGGAGGTCGATTGCACTGTAAAAAATCAAAAGTTGAGAAAACTTAAAAGTTTAAGGCAACAAACTTCAGCAGATTTTTGAGTTTTCTCAACTTTTTGTTGTATAAACTGAAAACTCAAAAATCTGCTGAAGTTTGTTGCCTTAAACTTTTAAGCTTTCTCAACTTTTGATTTTTTACAGTGTGGGTGGTGGAAGGTTGCCCCAATCCAGAACAAGGTCTTCAGGGTCGGATTGTCGAGGGGGCAGGTGATAGCCAAACTACAAATGACCATAATAAAAGAAAGAAAATCATGGTTCTCCTGCTGTTGCTGAGGCTTGTCAAATATGCGCATGTCATCAACATGATCAGAGTCTGTCTCCAGCAGTCACAGACGCTGCGATATTTTCAAACCTGACTGATATTATCATGATCTTCTAGTGTGAGCAATGAAGCAACATGGTAAACTGCTCTAATGATATCATGCAATGTATATAAATGCAAGGTGACAATTTGATCATAATTGTTTTATACTAATAATCTAACAAGAAATATATTTTTTAAATGAAAATAAGTGGTCTTTGCTCTATACAAATATATATTTTATTTACCATCAGTTTTTGATGTACAGACATGGACATCCAGCCCGTGTGTATTTCTGCACAATTTTCTTTTCTTTTTTTTTTCTTTTTTTTTTTTTTTATCTAATCTTTTTTTCTGTATACAGTCAAACCAAAAATTATTCAGACATTTTTGATATATTTTTACTAGTGGGCGCAGGACACTATAGTTCATTTATGTAAGTGAGGATAGCAAAATAAAGTAAACTGTGACATATTATACCCAAAAATTCTTCATACAGTGGACTACCAGTAAAATTAATAAAAATTTGGAACCAAAAATTATTCAGACACTTTGACCTGACCATGTTTTGCTTAAGTGTTATCTGACATAATTAAGTTTTTTTTTTTTTTTTTTGTGACACAGTTTAACTCTGAGATCTTGTCATATTTTATTACCATAGTGAATAAACTGTATTAATGAATGAAATGTTCAAGGTGTCTGAATAAATTTTGGTTTGACTGTATATTACTTGGGCAGCGGCAGCACATGAGCGGCTCTCTAATGTCTCATGTGAATTCATGTGAGAAAATGTTGTCGCTTGGCCAAAGATCTTGTAGGTTGTGCACCTTATCGGCGTTGTGTTGTGTAGTAGTATGAGCGCTGCTAAGACAAGAAGACTACAATGGAGCCAGATTAGACTCATAAATAATTCACGCAAAAACATGATGCACACATGCGTAGCCAATTTCACATGCATGAAACCTAATTCACATGCACAAAAAACAACTCACGTGCGCAAAAAAAACCAAATACATTCACAAAAATCAATTCATGTGCGCAAATAAAAATTATATATTCATAAAATACATTTCACAAATGCAAAACACAATCCATAGATATACAACTGTGCACAAAATGTTTCGAATGTTTAAAATTTACGAGTTTATCCTCACATTCGCCTGTAAATCGCCTTGGATTTGTGTGTGTGTATTTTTGAGACTTCCCTGGCAGCGCTCTGCTCCCACCTGGGTCATTAATACTCTTTAGCCAATCAGACTGAAGCTTATCAATCAACCAATCATTATCATGTGAGGGTGTGCCTACCTGGGTGTTACGTCATCAGCTTTTGAGCAGTTCAAGTCACGCAGAGAGGTATGTGCAGTTTGATCGGTGCATTTCTGTGTTTACTGAAGTAAACGAAGTTAGAGATCAGTTAAAGCTATAGTTCAGGGGTACTCAACAGGCGGCCCAGGGGCCGCATCCGGCCCGTCAGCATTAAATTTGTGGCCCGCATCATGCTACATATAAATGTATTTTTATTATAATTTGCGTTCAAAATTAGCGTGAATATTACTTCGTTTTTTTACACGTACACTAGGGTAGGCGTACAGTGCGCGTGACGCTGTAATCATCAGCAGAGAACGTGTATAGTGTACGCTCGCAGCACAGTTTTTCTAACCGCAAAGAACAATATAGACTGAAGGCACTTTGTACGCGCACATTGAATAGTTTTTGCACTAATTTAGTTCGTCCACAAGGTGTCAGCACTGAAACGAGCTGTTGTTTCAGTCTGAAAAGAAACCGAGAAGACAGAACAAGTGTAACAACAAACACAATAGCCAACCGTGTTGAAGAGCGCTCGTGTGAGGGGATTAAAATATATCAGCAACTCTATTTTAAACGAGTACAAAGACATTTTATTGTAACTATTTGAGCGAAAAAGACTAGACAAGCATGAATCTCTCTAGTGCGCATGTGTCGAGCACTTGTGTTCGCGAACGCTATCAAAGGCTCGAGACTGCGCGCAAGTAAAAAACGAAATAACCTTATTTTTCCATAATGTAATGCAGTTGACATTCCTCAAACTTTGCAGTGTGTGTAAGTTGCCGATAGTCCTCTTAGCACCATGAAAAACAAAACTTTTATTCTTAATGTCAATGTGTTATAAACAGAAAGCAAGCAGAGAGCGCTCCCACAAATCTGTCGTCACATCATTGATTTAAAGGAGAATATCTTACTTATCATACAACGTTGGTTATAATTAGAGAATTCATGAGATTGTGATTGAACCAAAAAAAAATTGGATTCTGACCAAATTAAAAGGTAGGTAATAATAATACAAATAATAAAACCTTTGAGCGACCCTGAGTATAAATAGGCGCTATAAAAAGTGTTAAAAAGGTGCAATGGAGTATAAAAAGACTAAAAAAAAGTGCAATGTTTTCGTCTTACTGACAAACTGTCTCATCAGCCAGTGAACAACAGCCAGACCTGAAATTACTTGTGAAAACAATGCAGACATTTCAATATGAATAAGGACTTCTTTTCATCAGTTCTTGTTTTTCTTTATGCATTTGTACATTATCCTTTTTTTAAATGCCATTTATCATGTTCAGTGACACTTTAAATAGGACAACCATTAAAGTACTAGTAAGACTTAGATAATAAACTGCACTTTTAGTAAATACTCAGTAAAACTACAAATATTGTCTTAAGTAGGCCTAAATAAAAGTCTTACGATCCAATTTGGGGCCCTTTGCATTTCATGTGGTTAAAATGCGGCCCTCTTGGCCTCTGAACTTGAGTACCCCTGCTATAGTTTATTAACTGCTGTTTAGTCCACATGTGAACAAAAACATTTATTTTAAGTATTGATGGATTCTTGTTTACTTCATAAAGAATTATTCATGTACATACCATACAACGTTAAGATTTTAGATGAATAAACTCCATAGAAAGCATAAAATTTTTTTGACTGATATATAAACAGATGATTATAAAAATGTAACGTTTTTGGATATTTTCTTACGGTCCTTTGTAGTATTATTAAATAATGATAGGAAAGAGTAGTCACAGCATTGTGTTTGTACCTGTATGTCATGTCCTGTCCACCACACATTCAACTGATGATAATAAGGTATGTAATGACATGCATACATTGGAGACCATTTACGTTTCATCTTTTTTGTTTTAAGCTGCATATATGTAGTTTTGTTTCAGATTTCCTTGACCTTACCATTCCTACTGTAGTTCTTTCAAAACAGTCATGTTGCACGCCATCCATTTTGACAGTTGTTTCAACAAGAGGTTGAAAGTCATGCATTGTTACTGTATTAATTTGTATGCTGACTATACACACTCAAGGAATAAAGCCCTGCTATGCATTATTAAAATTTCTTGTTTTATGTCAGAATTTAAATATACAAAGACATTTGCTAGTTGATGTACAAGTTTTATTAATTTTAAAGTTTCTGAACCCTTTGGGAATAAAATCTGTATAAAATGACTTGGCCATGATTGGGGCTACAAGTTCTTCAGTCAAAGGACATTCTTCTGGGGAACCACAATTCCAATGCATGGCCGGTCAGGGATGTTGGTAGTGTTTCAGTCAGAGTTTTGAAAAAACATTTGGGGCTTGAGCCCCAGAAGCCACCCCCTCGCTCCGCCCCTAACGCTCCATACACACATTTCAAAGCAGCTTTACAAAAAGTCGTATTGTCTAAGCTTTAATATTGAGCAGTTTTATGACTGGGAGATATCTCGAAATATGTTGCTGATATAAATGATCACTGTTTGAAACTTAGCTATATTGTATTTATTAATTTATCCAGCAAATAAGTCAGTGCCACTTTTAGGACTGCATGAAATTACTGACATTGCAAAGGAGAGACATTTAGGCCGATAGTATATATTTTCTAGACTATATTTTCTGTATGTCATGCAGGGCTCTGTAATTTTACATCATTCATTTAGGCTTCTTCATATTTCCATTAGGATCGGTGGATAAGCACAAAGTCAGGATTTTAGACAAATGATGATAATTCACTGTATTTCAGTAAGACATCGGATAAACCCGAAAGTGTGTTTGATTTTACATTTTAAAGCAAAACTGCGGTGACAAATAAGACAATAATAGGCTACCAACAGCTCACACGCCCTGACCATATGTTTTGGCATAAAATGGGAATAAAAACCTTGCAATGGTGAAAAAATACAACTTTACATTTATTTTGTATGCAAAGATGTATTTTGATTTCTTTATTTTTTACTAAAACATGTTATGTCGATCTATAGCAAATAGTATTATTTACACTATATTGCCAAAAGTTTTGGGACACCTGCCTTTAAGTGCACATGAACTTTAATGACATCCCATTCTTAATCCGTAGGGTTTAATATGGAGTTGGTCCACCCTTTGCAGCTATAACAGCTTCAACTCTTCTGGGAAGGCTTTCCACAAGGTTTAGGAGTGTGTTTATGGGAATTTTTGACCATTCTAAAATGTAAAATCAGCCACTTGTGTTCGTGTTTGTCCAATGTCTTAGGCCTATTTAAATACACATGGATATATTAAGCCTAAAGTACCCGGAGGTGCTGTGACCAAGCGTTCGTTTGTAAACAATAACTTCATCTATTCTGTCTCTTAAGTATGAAACATTAGCCAATAGATCCTAACCAAAATACTAAACAGATAATAAGATACGATTATAGTTAGCATTTAATTTCTGTATACGGCCAAATCATTCACAAAATCGTACATAAAGGAATGCGCATGCTCAGGCTCGAAGCGTCTACGCCAATAAGATTTGCTGTATTATAAACCAATGAAATTGTGCCCCGCCCTATCGTCCAGACTGCCTGGCTTGGAATGCACGTTATTGTGACGTCACAGTGCGCACAGACGCTACATAAATTGAGTCAGTTCAGCTCAGCTGTTGTCGGAGTCAGAAGCTGCTATCTATGGTCACTAGCGATTGATCTGTACGATAGTGTTACAAGTCTACCGCTATAACCAATAGGCAAATACAATGTTCACACAGCTCGTTGAGATGCAGAATCTGGCGACTACGTTGGACATTATGTTTGCAAACTTTCCAATGGAGCTGGAAAGTTGCAGCAGCTTCGACTCGTTTGAGGACGCTCAAGTTGAGCCGTTGAGTGGCGCTGTGATGCCGGCTGACAGAAAGCCCAGCAGTAGCAGCTGCCGCCCAACAGAGGCGCCTCAACCACCGTCTCTCCCTAGAGTCGTTTGGGACGACGACACAACCGGTAACTGACAACGTTAATAAATCAAAAATATAAACAAAAATAAACCGTAGGAGACAATTACTTTGTGACTTCTATGTTACACGGCATCAGCACTGTGTTTGTAATTTTTCAAGTGTTCTTGGAAATTTGCTGAGCCCAGAAACAATGCAAAACCTGCTAATTATTCACATGAACTCACAGCATTAGGACAGTTTTACTTGTGAATCATTTAGCTGTAATCTGTGCTAATAAAAACAGATGTTTCTAATAAATATTCGTACATATACTGTCTATTTTTGTATATTGTGTATTTTTAAAATATATATTTTTTGTATATTGTTATTTCCAATTTACTTATTCTATTTTTATTATCTGTGTCTTGTCACTGTCATTCTGTCTCGTATGTGTAAACATACCTGGCAATGAAGCTCTTTCTGATTCTGATTGTTTGCAGAAAAGCACACACAAGGGTGGAAATTCTTTGCTGGCCTCCGGAGAGCGTGGAAGTCTATAAAAGATTCCATCCACACCCAGGAAGAAACCCAAGTGTGTGCTTTTGTGCCTGAGGATCCATCACAGGAGCTTCCGCACACATCCAGTGTGGATCCGACAGGCACAGATCCACTGGAGTCTGAGCCAACAGACGGTGAGTCTCCAGATATTACCACTCTGATTCATGTCCATGTCAGCCTGATGTTTCTGGGTTTAGTTTTCATTTTTCCATTGTTCCTCACCTGAAACACCACCAAAAGATCTGTAAGGTCATTTTTTAGTGTGTTGAAAAAGTGCCAATTACTAAAAACTGAACTAGCCAATCAGATTTCTCTTTACCCATCCCTCACCCATCCCTCACCCATGCACACACACATACACATTTGACTTTACAACACACAAACGCACACCTTTATTTATTCTCATTCTTTTCTGCTTTCTTAGTATGTCATGAGTATACACAGATTAATAATCAATTTGGGAAAAACAAATCTGGCATTAGGTTAGTGCCCTCTCATGGTACGCACAATTAGGATAATTACGGTGTGACTTCTATGTAAAACAGCATCAGCACTGTGTTTGTAATTTTTCTAGTGTTGTTGGAAATTGGCTGAGCCCAGAAACTCACATTCACATGAACTCGCAACATAAAGCAGCTCTACATTAGGACAGTTTTACTAGTGAATCATTTAGCTGTAATCTGTGCTAATACAAACAGATGTTTCTAATCAATATTCATACATGTACTGTCTATTTTTGTATATTGTGTATTTTTTTTTTTAAATATATTTTTGTATGTTGTTATTTCCTGTTTACTTATTCTATTTTTATTATCTGTCTTGTCACTGTCATTCTGTCTTGAATGTGTAAACATACCTGGCAATAAAGCTCTTTCTAATTCTGATTGTTTGCAGAAAAGCACACACAAGGGTGGAAATTCTTTGCTGGCCTCCGGAAAGCGTGGAAGCCTAAGAAAGATTCCTTCCAAACCCAGGAAGAAACCCAAGTGTGTGCTTTTGTGCCTGAGGATCCATCACAGGAGCTTCCACACACATCCAGTGTGGATCCGACAGGCACAGATCCACTGGAGTCTGAGCCAACAGACAGTGAGTTTCCAGATATTACCACTCTGATTCATGTCTATGTCAGCCTGATGTTTCTGGGTTTAGTTTTCATTTTTCCTCGTTCTCTTGCTGGTTGCTTACCTCATCTGCACAGGTGTATTTCGTCACAAGCAGCTGCTGCTGCTGGAGTTCATTCTCATGCTGTATATTAACATGTTGTGCATTTTTCAGGATCCTTTGAATCTCTTTATGATGTGGGAAAGAAACTGAAGTCGAGACGTGGTGTCAGTTATCATGTAGGATTTCGAAACTCCGATGACAAACGAGTATGTTGCTCTTTCTGTATACACCAAACCTTTTGCCTCTTGTTTCCTTCTGTCTTTAGTCTTTCAGTCCTGATGTAAACATCAGTGTTTACAGTTTTGATCAAAAAGGTACAGATTGTTAGATTACCATGTACACAAACAAAAATAAATCAGTTTACTTATGTTTGCCAAAAATTTCTTCATTTTTCAGGTGCTCATCAAATTTATTAAGAAGAACCGGCCTGAGAAACTATTGGAATTGGTAAGTTGAAATAACTTTGTTCTTCATAAAATGTTTTATTAAATTCTAATTTGGTAATTGATAAGTTTGTATGTAGACAGTATAAGATATCATTGAAACAGCCTAGAAACATCAGTTGTAAAGTACATTGCTTTCATCTTCGGCAGCCCTAGAGTATACTTTGAAAGGAGCTAAACCTGGTAAATGAAGTGTACCCGGGCCTTTAGTTAGGAGATTTGAGATTAGTTAGGAGTCAACTAACCTTTTGTCAATCTCTTTTCTTTAGCCTGGGTATTCCAAACCTTTAAGTCAAGAGGCAGCTGCAATGTTGATGGTGCAAAAGCCTCCAACTAGCGAGCATCTCGTACAATTATATGATCACTTTGTCATGGAAGATCAAGACATCTTGATTATGGAGTATCCACGTTCCTACATCACCCTGTTTGAGTATGTCCAACGAAACAGAGGTAACCTGACTGAAACCGTGGTGAAACACATCATTCGGGAGCTCATTGTTGCTCTTCAGCACTGCATGGGTCGTGGTGTTTATCATGAGACGCATATGAAAAACATACTTGTCTGCACAAAAACCCTACAAGTAAAGCTGATGGACTTTGAAGGCGCACTGCTCGTCGAAGAAAGACGTGAGTTGGCTTTTTAAGCACAGTTCACTGATGACTTATTTACTACAGTTCACTGATGATGTTTTACTGAACACTGAGCATGTATTGCTTACAGGAGAAGACGAACCTATATTAATCAGGGCAATCAGAAAGTACGCTGAATGGGCAACAACTGACGACATATGCAAACTGCTGGATGTGCTGGTCCCAAGAATAAGTCGTTGGTTTTGGATAAGACCACGCGTGTCCAAAGGTGAGACCAATAACAAGTATGAAGTGGAAATGACATTGCTTGAAAAACATATAAAGCCCTGACATGAGTGACAGTAAAATTATTAGTGGGCATCCAGAGAAAGTCATAGTAACAAATGCGCAGTGTATTTCATGGTAACATTACCTTACATGAACTACATATCTCAATCAAACATGACTAATCAGATCTCTTCTAAAAAACTATTACAGAATGCCGGGATCTTTTTAAGCGCCTTCATGACGTAGAGTCACGGATGACGTTACAGGCTATGTTGGATCATGACTGGTTAAAAGCATAAGAAAAGTAAGCATAAGAAAAAGAGATGTTTTTTGTTTGTTTGTTTGTTTTTTGATAGATTCAGAGGCCTTCTTGGCACCTCGACCTTAATATCATTCTCTCATTATTTGCCAGGTTCCCCTGCATCGGCAGCTCCTCCACGGGGCCTATAGCTCAGCTGCAGGGTCATCAAGCCAGGGACCCCGGGGACGGTTCACGCCTTTAACCCCGGGACGTGGATAAGACCATGTGTGTCCAAAGGTGAGACCAATAACAAGTATGAAATGGAAATGACATTGCTTGAAAAACATATAAAGCCCTGACATGAGTGACAGTAAAACTGTTAGTGTCAAACCTTGATGAGTGTAAAACACAGGAGATTGACAATGAATGTTTAGCAATGAATAAATGTTCATGGGCATCCAGAGAATGTCATAGTAACAGCAACAAATGCAGTGTATTTCATGGTAACATTACCTTACATGAACTACATATCTCAATCAAACATGACTAATCAGCATCTCTTCTAAAAAAATGTTTACAGAATGCCTGGATCTTCTTGAGCACCTTCATGACGGAGAGTCACGAATGACGTTACAGGCCATTTTGGATCATGACTGGTTTAAAAGAAAAACCGAAGCATAAGAAATGTAAGCATAAGAAAAAGAGGGGTTTTTTTTGATAGATCCAGGCCTTCTTGGCACCTCTTGACCTTAATATCATGCTTTCAGACTGACAGGATGTGCTGGAGGCTTACATTTGGACTGTTCTTCCAGGCCAGACCACCGTGTTTCAGACAAGCATCGTGGAATTACTGTGGACAGTGGATTTCACACAGCTTCAGTGTCCACACAATTTAATGCCACGCCTTGTACTTGCCTGGAAGCTGGCTTTGGTCAATCCTTCCCTAGTGAAAAAATACTATACTTATACTCGAATAAATTGTGCTTAACTAAATGTATTTGTGGCACACTGTAAATTGGTATACTTAAAGTCTGTTAAATTGAAACAACTAATTTTGTACTAAATGCATTTTAGTTGTCCAAAAGAAGTGCTGAAGTTCAACTAAAGCTCTATTAAAGATTCTTGTTTGTAAACTTGAAGTGTGCTAATGGCATCGTTGTGTGTTTTTCTAATACAATAAAGTTATCTTTATAAATAATGGCACAGCTTAGGAATTTGCCTTATACTGATATTTTACAGACACCCCCTAGTATACCAGTATAGCTCACTTATCTGGAGAACATCAGAGAGAAAATCAGTGCGTTTACATGCACTCTCCTAATGCGATTATAATGGGATTTTGGCAATATTGCGATTAAACTTTCTCTCATGTAAACACAATACTTCGATTGAAGTAATGCGCGTTAAGCTCATAATTGCAGTAAAATAGGTGGTGTACGCCAATTTTAATCGCAATATGCAGGCATGTAAACACCTTAATCACATTATTCCCATTATTTCCACTCTGACCAAAGTGCGCATGTGCTCGGACGTACACAGATGCCGTGTGTTGTTTACACAACTTCATGAATGAACTCCGTGACATTCTGATGTTTTCTCTTCACCAAATCACTAAATTTCGTCAACACAACTCGCTGCGTACTCTCTGCTCCGTATCTTCATCCAGACGGTGCGAAGAACGCAACGGAAGCGCAGGCAAACCCGGCATTGCGATGTTCATCACAGTGCCAAATAATATCCAGTACATCCATAAAAATGTATTTCGAATTTGATGCAAGTAGAATAAAACAATGGCAGGTAACATGCATACTGTATGCCTATCTGAGTGTGGTATAACCATACTTATTAGTGAATAATAAGAGTAATGAAAATTGCATGTGAACTGGAGTGAAGAGTTCTCGTGTCATGTAAACATCTTACTGCGATTAAGACCTTACTCTGATTATGAGGAATAATTGCATTTTTGGTGTACATGTAAACGTAGTCACTGGGAACAGATATGTGTACACTGAATGTAGGAAACACTATGGACTGGATTCAAACCCGGGTCGCTGCCACACAAGCGCACTCGGTTTACTAGTTGCGCCACCACGATATACACAACGCAAAACCGGGGTTACTTTGTGTTCTTTCTATACTGTTACGAGTAATACTATAAGCAAACAGATCCTTAATCCTTTATTAACTATTTTTGATAAATGTCAATGTCTTTTAGATGGAAAATGTTTTTTTTTTTTTTTTAGACATTCACACTAATAGCAATACATTTTGGATAAGACAACGTGTGTCCAAAGGTGAGACCAATAACAAGTACGAAATGGAAATGACATTGCTTGAAAAACATATAAAGCCCTGACATGAGTAACGGTAAAGTGTCAAACCTTGTTGAGTGTAAAACACAGGATATTGACAAAGAATGTTTATCAATACAATACATTTTACATTTTTAAATTTACAGTATACTGGAGAGTATGACATCACTAGAATTGTCTTGCTTAAACTAATTCAATATAGAAAAACCATGACGGTTAAGCACTACAAAAAAAAATAATTATTCTGTTTTGAAACAAAAGCCAAAATATGTTTAGACAAGACCCTTATTCCTCTTCTGGGACTCTGGGATCATGTAGAGCCCTTTGAAGCTGTACTGAAACTGCAATTTGGACCTTTCCACCCAGAGAACCCCACTGAAGTCCACTATATGGAGAAGAATCCTGGAATGATTTCCTCAAAAACCTTAATTTCTTTTCGACTGAAGAAAGAAAGACATGAACATCTTGGATGACATGGGGGTGAGTAAATTATCAGTAAATTTTCATTCAGAAGTGAACTAATCCTTTTATGCCAGTTAGCAGTTGTAATGAAATCGGCACATTTGTGAAACAGATTTCAGTAACATGTTATGGTGTTACAAACAAAAATATTCATTTAATTTCATGTTTTAGAATGTGTAACTGGGAATTTTATTAACATTAAATCATCTTCTGCCATTTTCACCTCAAAATTTTGGGTAGTAGGCTGTGCCTTCCTTGTCTTCCCTGACGAGTCGCCACTGATGCTGCTTACTCGATGGAGACTGACTGAAGTGCTTATGCAAATACATTTCAGAGAGATAAGATTCAAAGCCTGGAGAGTCTGTGAAAACAAACATAGGTCCTTGAATTAAACTTGAACTAAATTTTGTTAGAGTAGTATGGTGCTATTACAAAAATTGGCCTTTATGTGCTGCCAAGCCAGAGTTAAACAGTGCTACTGATTGAGGGGAAAGCGGGAAAAACTTGAAAAAAGCGGCGTGAGCAGATGGGTCGTGATCAAGTGGAGACAGCCCTGCATGATGAACGCGTGAGAAGCGTGGACCTCTTTAACTAGCTCAGTGCCAGGGAAGTGCAAATGCAATGATGTTTGGCTCAGTATTTGAGCTACATAAAAACTGGTTAATCAAAGTTCCAATGAAGTAGTGTTTATAAGCACAGCTCTGCTTTGTTTACAGAGGTAACCGGGGAAACCAATATATTTCTGCTGTTCCGTAAGCGCCATCTACAGTCAGAGACTGAAATTGCATTTTCATTCAGCGCGTTTCCTATTTTTGTTCAGACCAATGCAAAGCTTGACCCATATTTTCACACAGCTTACAGTTACAGTGATGTATGTAAATGTTAACCGGTGGATTGATAAGAAGCTAATGTGCTTTTCAAAAAAAGTTGAATAATAAGATATCTAGAATATTATATATAATCATATTTGAAATTGTTTATAATCATTAATATCACTTTAAAATCATTAAATCACTTATATATATATATATATAAATAAACTCTTTTTTTCCTGTCAAAACTTGTATTATTTGAACTGTTGTTGAAATCATTGTTTTGACAGTCATTTTATGGTTTAGGGTGTTACCATAAACACCAATCTTTGTGCAGGTTTTAGAAAAGGTCTTAAAAGCCTTAAAATGAATTTTTAAAAACCCTACAGATACTCTGTACAGGTGATTAAGAAATAATTTATATATTATATAAATATTTTTAATGCCTAACAATTACCTTATCCGTATCATGTTTGATATTATCGCACGTGATCTTGTAGTGTGAGCAATGAAACAACATGGTAAACTGCTCTAATGATATCATGCACCTTAATGTACATAAATGCAAGCCGACAATTTGATCATAATTGTTTTATACTAATAATCTTAATATATTTTTTTTTTTAAATGAAAATAAGTAGTCTTTGCTCTATACAAATATATACTTTATTTACCATCAGTTTTTGATGAACAAACATGGACAGCCAGCCCGTGTGTATTTCTGCACAATTTTTATGTATTTATTTATTTAATTTTTTGTCTAATCTTTTTTCTGTATATATGACTTGGTTAGCAGCAGCACATGAGCGGCTCTCTAATGTCTCGTGTGAATTCATATGAGAAAACGTTTTTTCGTTGTTGGTCCGGGTTGCCGCTTGGCCAAAGATCTTGTAGGTTGGTATAAGTATTTATTTTCAAAAGAAAGCAGTAAAAAAGGTTAATGTTTGGTCAATCAAACAATGGCTGCGTCCGAAAACTGGAAAATGCTGCCTTCGGAGGACACATTTCAAGGTAGGAAGGCATCAAGGCACGTCCAAATTCAATGTTAGCTTCACTTCCTGTTTCCTTAGATACCTTCATCTGATCGATTTTTGAAGGCAGCATAGACGTATCCTTCGCTGCCTTTGATATCCCACAATCCTGTGCTTTCCATTCTGTGACAGTTGAGCTAGAAAAATAAAGATGGCGTCCGAAAGTTGCGTTTGCTGGTCAGTTTGTGTGTAAATCTACCTTTTTGACCAACATTTTCCACTTTTGATGTCATTTCTAGCGAGAAATTACTACTGTAGTAATTAAATATTTGTTTAGTTTTCACCAAAGCTCGCACTATTTTGCTGTAGATCATTAAACCGTTACGAAGTCTGTCTGAAATCCGTTTCATGAGGTGCCTTCATGCACAAACGCTGCCTTACAAGTCATTGCCTATTAGGCAGCGAGGCAGCAAGTCAGCTACCTAGGTTTTCGGATGCAGCCAATGTGTGGTCGAAAGCTGTGTGCTCTCTCCACCTTCACACCTGATTCCAATCTGACCTCTTCCTTATACAGAGTCACCTTACAAAATATTTAAAAATTCATCAAAAACATATAAATCATAGTTTAAGTCAACAATTAAGTTAATACACTTTAAACATTCAAACATTCAAACTTAAATGGCTCCAACATTCCAGCCCCTAATTGTGGCCTAGCAATTACTTTCTATTAATGGAGCTAACATTGAAAATATACATTTTTATATTTAATTTATATATATATATATATATACATACACACACACACACACACACACACTGAACAAAATTATAAATGCAACACTTTTGTTTTTGCCCCCATTTTTCATGAGCTGAACTCAAAGATCTAAGACTTCTTCTATGTACACAAAAGGCCTATTTCTCTCAAATATTGTTCACAAATCTGTCTAAATCTGTGTTAGTGAGCACTTCTCCTTTGCCGAGATAATCCATCCACTCACAGGTGTGACATATCAAGATGTCCAGCCACCCAGACAGCTGCTGCAACAATCGGTTTGCATAACCAAAGAATTTCTGCACAAACTGTCAGAAACCGTCTCAGGGAAGCTCATCTTCTTTCAGTGCTGCCTTAAGTTCACAGTTGGCTCCAACGAAATTAGTTCCGTTATCTGATCTCATAACTGACACCTGACCTCTTCTGCAGATAAAACGGCGTATGGTGTTAATACAGGAGTCAGTATCAAGAGAATAAGCCATTTCTAGATGGACAGCTCTACTAACAAGGCAGGTGAACAATACGCCATATCGTTTTACCTTGCTTCTTCCTCTTTTTACCATAATTGGTCCAAAATAATCTACCCCCACATTTGTAAATGGAGGAAGATCTGCCTCTAAGCGATCTTTAGGAAGGTCAGACATTTTCTGTTCTCCTTTCAGTGCATGCAAGCGCTGGCAGGTAATGCAATTCCTTATCACCCTTCTAACAGCAGCACTGGCATGAGGAATCCAAAACTTCCCTTTCAATTTTGAGAGTGTATGTTTCCTTCCTCGGTGTCCAACTTGCTCATGCATGTGCCGTATAACAACATGGCTTCTTTTTGGAAGGATAACAGGATGTTTCTCTTCAGTAGGCAGTGCACTTCGACAAAGTCTACCACCAACTCTTATGAGTCCATCAAGCATTTGAGGATCTAGCTTGTATATTGCACTCCGTGTTCCAACACCATTTTTTTCCTTTTGTAGACACTGAAACACTTCAGGAAAATATTGATTTTGAATGTAACGCAGAATAGCTTGTTCTGCTTGAATCATATCCTCAACAAAAAGATGTTGTGATTCCATCAGCAGCTATTGAACCAGGTAGAACTGGCTTTGGCCATTCGGACTCTGCCATCTGAAGAAATGCTGGTCCATCAATCCATCTGTTAGATGTAAGAAATGCAGTAGGTTTCAACCCACGAGATGCATCATCAGCAGGATTAAGTTTAGAAGTTACGTACCTCTATTGGGTGTGTTCTGTCAAGCTGCTAATAGCAGAGACTCGATTGTTAGAGTTTGTCAGGTTTTTAAAACTGTCATGCTGTCTGACCAGAACACAGAACTTGCTAGTACCATCTGTAGTTATGATTTTAGGAATTGATCCATCCGTGCTGCCAAAACAGCTGCAACAAGTTCAAGTCTCTGAATTGTCACCACCGGGCCACCAAAGGAATCGCAGAAAGTCTGTATCTTCACTGGGAACCCTAACTCGGTGGAACATCCCTTCTATATCTGCCATCAGTGCAACTGAACCTTGTCGGAATCGAAGTAATACTCCAACTAAATTATTTGTCAAATTTAGTCCTTGAAGTAGTTCTTGGTTTAGTGAAGTTCCACGAAAAGAAGTAGCACAGTCAAACACAACTCTTACGGTCTGTTTTCTTGGGTGGTACACACCATGGTGTGGGATATACCACAACTTTCCATCACTACGTTCCAGCAGTTCATCCGGTACAGCTTCTGCGTATTCTCTTTGAATCACTTCATTCATGAATTCTTTGTACTCCTCAAAGAATCTAGGATTCCTTCTGAACTTTTTCAACAAATGTAGTGCTCTCTGCTCAGCCAAAGCCCTGTTATTTGGCATGTCTATCTCAGAGTTCTTAAATGGCAGCTTGAGGTAGTAATGATTATCTTTTAGAAAAACTGTTTCCAAGTTTCCATTATACTCATAAACTTTTGATCTTAGACATCTCAGTCTTATCTGGACATTGCTCAATAAAATCCTGGTTGTACTGTTTCTCAAACAACTCTTCTAGACTGGCGATAGACACTCTATTAGCACACACAAGAGGGTATCCACTCTTAGCTTTGTTTTCATTGTTGCCCTTCAGAGGTCCATTTACTACCCATCCAAGGATTGTCTTTACAGCATAAGGGCCATTCCCAATGCTGTTAACAATCTTCCAAGGTTCCAATGCTTTAGGGGTATTTATACCAATGAGTAGTTCAATTTTTGCATCAATGCGAGTTAGCTTGACCTCCTTTAAATATGGCCATTCTTTTAAGTCCTCTTGAGAAACAATATTTTCCCCAGTGACTGGAATAGATTTCTGTATATACACATCTGGAAGCTCAAGAAATGTATTCCCATCAATTGCAGCCACTTCCATACCAGAAATTTTGAAACAAGTGACAGGTTTTTCTTGACCCATCGTTCTCAACAAAATCTTTTCCTTTTTTCCATTAGCCATCAGTTGATCCATTAAATCCTCGGTGCAGAAAGTCACAGAGCTACCAGGGTCAAGGAATGCATAGGTCAGAACGGTCTTGTTTGCTTTTAACATTTTTACTTGAACAGGTACAACGGCCAGTGAACATTCTATGTTACCAGCCCCAGTAGGCATCTGATTTCCCAAAGACACCAAAGCACTGCTAAATGTAGCTTCACTTTGATTTTCCTTTTCTTTGTCCTTTTTGTCTGGTATTCTTTTCTCAGTATGGTGCAGAACGGTTGGGTGTTTTTGCTGGCAGATTTCACAAATTATGCGTCTCTAACATTTTACACTCATATGTCCCTTAGCAAGACATCCAAAACAAAGTCATTTGGCCTTGAAAAATGCCACCCTTTCTTTATTAGGTGCTGCTTTCATTTTCTCACATACTTGCATGGTATGATCACCATTACAAAACAAACAAGGAATTTCAAAGGCACTCTTGCTTCCATCCCTTTCTTTCGTTGTATCACAAGACTGCCCAATGTTTGTCACTGTTGTAACTAAACTACTTCCTCTTCCTTGTAGTTTCATTTGCTTTGAATCCTCAATTTTGGCTTTTCCAGCTACCTTTATGGATGCGTCTAGAATGTCATCAAACACTGGATCTATAGCTATCTGTGCTTGTTTTTCTATGAACTGCACTATATCCATGAATTTGGCTCTTTGCTTGGTTTTGTCTTGAATTTCACAAGCAACTGACCTCCATCGGTCACGCAGTTTGAATGGTAATTTGGATATAATGGTTTTCATATTGAAGGTTGTTTCCAGTTCCACCATAGAACCAATGTTCTGCATTGTGTTGAAACATCCTCAAAGGAACAAAGCATAGGCGTGCAAAGCCTTACCATCTTCAGCTCTAATGACTGACCAATTTAAGGCCTTTTCCATCAGTGCATTACTGATCTTAATTGCATCCCCAAAAAATGGTTGTAGTAACCTCTTAGCTTCCTTGTAACCCTGCTCTGGGTTCATATGAATGCAACTGCGTACCAACTCTCTTGGCTGTCCACCAGTGCTCCAAAAAAATATAGTCGATCTTGACTATTATCAGTCTTTCCTTCAATGGAATGTTCAAAAGCTTGTATAAATAATTCAAACTGACGAGGATCGCCATAAAACACTGGTATTTCTCTAGACGGTAGCAATGAGAGTTGATGCGTCTTGACAAGTAGTTCGGTGATATCCGTTTGTCTGCGCATTACATCTTCAAAACATAAATTAGTACCATCTTTGATACCAACATCCTTTTGGCTACCTGACACAAGACTATGGGGTGTTATTTGTCCAGAATCTTGGTCTGCAGGGTGTACAAGCACAGAATGACTGCTCGGACTGAAGGGTTCAAAGGGCTGAAGAGTTCTTGACTTTCTTCGTAAATTTTGCTCTTCATCATTATGCATCTCATCCATTGATTTCTTTTGAGACTGAACTGTGACTTTTGATTTGCTTTGGGTTTCCTCATATTCATTCAATACATTGAGTTTTGCAGCATTTGCAGCCATTTGAGCTTTCAGTTCCAGTTTTTCCTTTTTTGCTTTAAGATGAGCTTGTTCAATTTCCAAATCATATTTTTCTTCTAATATAGCAGCTTTAGCCAGTAGAGCTGCACGCTCAGCCTCTGCTTGGACACGTACAGAAGACATATGTGAACATTTACTTGATGTGTTTGCAATGCTGTCATGAGGATGTATGCTTGCTTCTAGTCCTTCAGTTGTAACTTCCTCGGAATCAGAAGTTGCTGCATGTTTGAACCATTTCTTCATTTCCTTCAAAAAATTTCTGAATGATATCAGCTTAAGTTCGTACCAATCTTTATGATGCCCTTCCCTTTCAGAAACAGGTAATGACCTTTGTACAGACACCTGCATTTCCATAAAACCAGCCAAGTGCTTTTCAAATGCTTCCACATGACTTTGAACAACTTCCACATCTTCACCAGCGTTTATCAATGTCACGACCTCATTCTTTTTCCGTGTAAGCACACCAAGTTTTGCTCTTCGTGACCCAATCAATTTGTACAATGACTCTTCAGAAACCCCTTCAGGTAATTCCTCATCTTTTGCAACCTCCATATTCACATTCATCATGAAGCACAACGACGGTGCTTTCAAACACAAAATTCCAACCCACACTCTTTCTTCATATTTCTTGACACAGCAAGCTTCAAAACAGCCAAGTAAGCAAGCTTAGGCCTGATGTTTCAAATGAACTCCATTCTACTCACAGACATGCTGGTCAAATGCTGGTTGTTTGCTCCATCCAAATCCCAGCTCAGAGAAGCTTTCGACTTGAAGATGTAGGGGCTTTTTGTCCACAATTAATCCAAAATTAAAGCCACCCATCTTGTGTAAAGTTTGAGAGATTCTTTGACGCACATAATCCAAGAAATGACCTCCATTCCAATGTCAATGCTAAATTAAGTATTTATTTTCAAAAGAAAGCAGTAAAAAGGTTAACATTTGGTCAATCAAACAATGTGTGGTCGAAAGCTGTGTGCTCTCTCCACCTTCACACCTGATTCCAATCTGACCTCTTCCTTATACAGAGTCACCTTACAAAATAAAAGTCATCTTTAAACTCATCAAAAACATATAAATCATAGTTTAACAACAATTAAGTTAATACATTTTAAACATTCAAACTTAAATGGCTCCAACACACCTTATCGGCGTTGTGTTGTGTAGTAGTATGAGCGCTGCCAGGACAAGAAGACTACTATGGAGCCAGATTAGACTCATAAATAATTCACGCAAAAAACATGATGCACACATGCGTAGCCAATTTCACATGCATGAAACCTAATTCACGTGCAATTTACATGCACGAAAAAAATATACATTCACAAAAAGCAATTCACATGCGCAAAATAAAATTATATATTCATAAAATACATTTCACAAATGCAAAACACAATTCATAGATATACAACTGTGCACAAAAAGTTTTGAATGTTTAAAATGTATGAGTTTATCCTCACATTCACATGTGAATCGCATTGGATTTGTGTGTGTATTTTTTGAGACTTCCCTGGCAGCGCTCTGCTCCCACCTGGGTCATTCGTACTCTTTAGCCAATCAGATTGAAGCTTATCAATTGACCAATCATTATCATGTGAGGGTGTGCCTACCTGGGTGTTACGTCATCAGCTTTCGAGTTTCGACCAGTTCAAGTCACGCAGAGAGGTACACTATATTGCCAAAAGTATTGGGGCACCTGTCCAAATCATTAAATTTAGGTGTTCCAATCACTTCTATGGCCACAGGTGTATAAAATCAGGCACCTAGGCATGCAGACTGCTTCTACAAACATTTGTGAAAGAATGGGTCGCTTTTAGGAGCTCAGTGAATTCAAGCGTGGTACCGTGATAGGTTGCCACCTGTGCAATAAGTCCATTCATGAAATTTCCTCACTACTAAATATTCCACGGTCAACTGTTAGTGGTATTATAATAAAGTGGAAGCAATTGGGAACAACAGCAACTCACCACGAAGTGGTAGGCCATGTAAAATCACAGAGCGGGGTCAGCGCATGCTGAGGAGCACAGTGCGCAGAAGTCGCCAACTTTCTGCAGAGTCAATAACTACAGACCTCCAAACTTCATATGGCCTTCAGATTAGCTCAAGAACAGTGCGTAGAGAGCTTCATGGAATGGGTTTCCATGGCCGAGCAGCTGCATCCAAGCCTTACATCACCAAATGCAATGCAAAGCGCTGAATGCAGTGGTGAAAAGCACGCCACCACTGGACTCTAGAGCAGTGGAGACGTGTTCTCTGGAGTGACGAATCACACTTCTCTGTCTGGCAATCCCATGGATAAGTCTGGGTTTGGCAGTTGCCAGGAGAACGGTAGTTGCCTGACTGTATTGTGTCAAGTGTAAAGTTTGGTGTATGGGGGATTATGGTGTGGGGTTGTTTTTCAGGGGTTGGGCTTGGCCCCTTAGTTCCAGTGAAAGAAACTCTTAATGCTTCAGCATACCAAGACATTTTAGGCAATTTCATGCTCCCAACTTTGTGGGAACAGTTTGGGGATGGCCCCCAACATGACTGCGCACCAGTGCACAAAGCAAGGTCCATAAAGACATGGATGAGTAAGTTTGGTGTGGAAGAAACTTGGCTGGCATCCTGACCTCAACCCAATAGAACACCTTTGGGATGAATTAGAGCAGAGACTGCAACCCAGGCCTTCTCATCCAACATCAGTGCCTGACCTCACAAATGCGCTTCTAGATGAATGGTCAAAAATTCCCATAAACACACTCCTAAACCTTGTGGAAAGCCTTGTCAGAAGAACCCTATGGATTAAGAATGGGATGTCATTAAAGTTCATGTGTATGTAAAGGCAGGCGTCCCAAAACTTTTGAGATGGTCCTCACTGCAGAACATGAGATCCAGAGGGTGGGGTTGGATCTAGATCCAACTCATCTCACTTTACATATCCCTAAGCCTACCCGTCTCCGACCCCTGGATCTAAACCTACCCATCTCCACCCCCTGGATCCAACTCCTCCCACTTTACATATCCCTTAACCTACCCATCTCCGCCCCCTGGATCTTGTGTGTTCTGCAGTGAGGGGCTACTGAAACTTTTTGCAATGTAGTGTATGTGCAGTTTGCTCTGTGCATTTCTGTGTTTACTGAAGTAAACGAAGTTAGAGATCAGTTAAAGGGCCCCTATTATGCCTTTTTTAAGGTTCCTAATATTGTTTTGGGAGTCTCCTACACCAGGTTTACATGCATGCAAGGTCAAAAAACTCTCTCATTTTCTCATAATATACATTTAATTTCACCTCAGTTCACCAAAGATTGGTAAACGATTTGTTTGAAGCAGTTTAATGAATCAGTCTCTCTAAACCCCTCCTTTCCGTGAGCCTACACAGCTCTGATTGGTCAGATGGCCCAATCCTTTGTGATTGGTCTACTGTACGCACCACGCGCCCATTGCCATACCTGAATGACAGCTATCAATTCACAAGACATTGTAGACAATGTATGGACAGAAAAGATAGCATCGATTTTACCGTATCGATTCGAGCCCGAGTCCGACGATGAAACGTCTGAAGTAGTCAATCAACCAGAAACTGATTCGCAATCACGACTGGTAAGTGTCACCTTAGTTATTTATAAGACGTGATAGCAGCGTCACTGTTATACTTTATGTAGGTGCACCTGTGGGAACTGTATCAGAATGCCAAGCGAAGCTGAAAACCTCTAACATAAGATAAACATTTAGGCCAGATGTGTACAGACTTTTTCGTCATAACTATTAACAAAGAAAAATGTCTATATCATTTTTTGACATTACAATGGGTGTTTACTGTTTACAGAGAGAATACTTCAACTAGTTAGCGCGGACTAGCATCTTAACATCTTATTACAATACAGATACAGCTCCATTCTGCTGTAATAATAAAAACGCAGAGGAAAAAAACAGTTTGTTTTGTATGTTGTAAACTCCCACGTTAGCCGGGCACAAACGTGCATAGCTAATAATGCATTAGACTTTAAACAAAAGTCGTGCTCCATCCTTGATCATTACTCTAAGTAATAAGACAGACAAGCCGCATTAATCGACACATTTTTAGACAATATTGGACCCACATCTGAATATCAGAACTACAGAAACGTGAGTTAGCCGGTTAGCAGGAGACAGACTGGTATACATTACACAACATAACATACAAAACTACGAATTTTGAATGATGGCTAGAAAATATAAACATCAATTATTAATCATACTTACAGGTTGAGATTCAGAGGAGCAAGCTGGTCCAAATATACTGGTCATTGATCCATATTTTAAGACCAAGCGTTTTGTGTATCCTGCGTTAAACTCCCTGAGGTTTGAGAAGCAGTCGTCAGTAAAATGACGGGAACACAACAAAAGATTGTACTGCTGTGGTATTGCTGAAAAAAAGAATTTTCCCTGGCGTCTGCGCGCGCAATGAGTGGGTGGGCAATATGCTAATGTTTCGTTGTGACGTCGCAACGAAACGGCTTGGGATTCGTTTTACAAATGACTTGTTTAATTGACTCAGAGTCGACTCTTACTTTTGAGAGACAATAACTTTATATACGGTGCACTTTCAGATTTAAAACTTTGCAGGATGTTTTCATTCACTTAGAGCTACGTTACACACTACATGAAAGGTAATTTTCAAAAATCCATAATAGGGGCACTTTAAAGCTATAGTTTATTGACTGCTGTTTAGTCCACATGTGAACATAAACATTTATTTTAAGTATTGATGGATTCTTGTTTACTTCATAAAGAATTATGCATGTACATACCATACAACGTTAAGATTTTAGATTAATAAACTCCATAGAAAGCATAACAATGGTTTGACTGATGAGAGATGTTGTATATAAATAGACAATTATAAAAATATAACGTTTTTGGATATTTTTCACATGGTCTCTTGTAGTATTATTAAATAATGATAGGAAAGAGCAGTCACAGCATTGTGTTTGTACCTGTATGTCATGTCCTGTCCACCACACATTCAACTGATGATAATAATGTATGTAATGACATGCATACATTGGAGACCATTTACGTTTCATCTTTTTTGTTTTAAGCTGCATATATGGAGTTTTGTTTCAGATTTCCTTGACCTTACCATTCCTACTGTAGTTCTTTCAAAACAGTCATGTTGCAACACCATCCATTTTGACAGTTGTTGAAAATGGTTGAAAGTCATGCATTGTTACTGTATTCATTTGAAGTTTCTGAATCCTTTGACAATAAATTCTGTATAAAATGACTCGGCCATTATTAATTATATTGTTCCTGTTACATATGAAGATCATGAACTGACAATCTCAAGTATGTGGGAGCACAACATTCAGTACAGAGAAATATATGTCTCTTCCATAGTTGTGAGATTGGCTGACTAACAGTTTGAAGTTGGGCTACAAGTTCTTAGTCAAAGGACATTCTTCTGGGGAACAACAATTCCAATGCATAGCCGGTCAGGGATGTTGGTAGTGTTTCAGTCAGAGTTTTGAAAAAACATTTGGGGCTTAAGCCCCCTTTTTTTTATAAAAAGTCATACTGTCTATAAGCTTTAATATTGAGCAGTTTTAGGGCTGGGAGATATCACGAAATATGTTGCTGATATAAATGATCACTGTTTGAGATTTAGCTATATTGTGTTTATTAATTTATGCAGCAAATAAGTCAGTGCCACTTTTAGGATTGCGTGAAATTACTGGCATTGCAAAGGAGAGACATTTAGGCCGATAGTATGTATTTTCTAGACTATATTTTCTGCATGTCATGCAGGGCTCTAATTTTACATCATTCATTTAGTCTTCTTCATATTTCCATTAGGATCGGTGGATAAGCACAAAGTCGGGATTTTACACAAATGATGATAATTCACTGTATTTCAGTATGACATCGGATAAACCCGAAAGTGTGTTTGATTTTAGATTTTAAAGCAAAACTGCGGTGACAAATAAGACAATAATAGGCTACAAATAGCCCACATGCCCTGACCATATGTTTTGTGCGTACAATGGGAATAAAAACCTTGCAATGGTGAAAAAATACATCTTTACATTTATTTTGTATGCAAAGATGTATTTTGATTTTTTTTTTTTTTTTTACTAAAACAGATGTTATGTTGATCTATAGCAAATAGTATTATTTATGTGCTCAAGTGCATATTTAAGCAATGTTCATATCACTTCTCTGCTGTTTTTTGTTTTTTTTTTTTAAATTTATTGCACAGATTTACAGCTTCACGTGATATAGTTATGCAGCTTTATAGCTATACAGTAAGTGTTAATACTATTTTCATGGATAAATAAATAATTGGATTTTTAATACCTGATGTCACAGTCGTACATGTTAACCCGTTGACACTTATTTAGGCCTACTATAAAATTAAGCCTGAAGTACCCGGAGGTGCCGTCACCAAGCGTTCGTTTGTAAACAATAACTTCATCTATTCTGTCTCTTAAGTATGAAACATTAGCCAATAGATCCTAACTAAAATACTAAACAGATAATAAGATACAATTACAGTTAGCACTTAATATTTCTGTATACGGCCAAATCATTCACAAAATCGTACATAAAGGAATGCGCATGCTCAGGCTCGAAGCGTCTACGCCAATAAGATTTGCTGTATTATAAACCAATGAAATTGTGCCCCGCCCTATCGTCCAGACTGCCTGGCTTGGAATGCACGTTATTGTGACGTCACAGTGCGCACAGACGCTACATAAATTGAGTTAGTTCAGCTCAGCTGTTGTCGGAGTCAGAAGCTGCTATCTATGGTCACTAGCGATTGATCTGTACGATAGTGTTACAAGTCTACCGCTATAACCAATAGGCAAATACAATGTTCACACAGCTCGTTGAGATGCAGAATCTGGCGACTACGTTGGACATTATGTTTGCAAACTTTCCAATGGAGCTGGAAAGTTGCAGCAGCTTCGACTCGTTTGAGGACGCTCAAGTTGAGCCGTTGAGTGGCGCTGTGATGCCGGCTGACAGAAAGCCCAGCAGTAGCAGCTGCCGCCCAACAGAGGCGCCTCAACCACCGTCTCTCCCTAGAGTCGTTTGGGAGGACGATACAACAGGTAACTGACAACGTTAATAAATCAAAAAATATAAACAAAAATAAACCGTAGGAGACAATTACTTTGTGACTTCTATGTTACACGGCATCAGCACTGTGTTTGTAATTTTTCAAGTGTTCTTGGAAATTTGCTGAGCCCAGAAACAATGCAAAACCTGCTAATTGTTCACATGAACTCACAGCATTAGGACAGTTTTACTTGTGAATCATTTAGCTGTAATCTGTGCTAATAAAAACAGATGTTTCTAATAAATATTCGTACATATACTGTCTATTTTTGTATATTGTGTATTTTTAAAATATATATTTTTTGTATATTGTTATTTCCAATTTACTTATTCTATTTTTATTATCTGTGTCTTGTCACTGTCATTCTGTCTCGTATGTGTAAACATACCTGGCAATAAAGCTCTTTCTGATTCTGATTGTTTGCAGAAAAGCACACACAAGGGTGGAAATTCTTTGCTGGCCTCCGGAGAGCGTGGAAGTCTATAAAAGATTCCATCCACACCCAGGAAGAAACCCAAGTGTGTGCTTTTGTGCCTGAGGATCCATCACAGGAGCTTCCGCACACATCCAGTGTGGATCCGACAGGCACAGATCCACTGGAGTCTGAGCCAACAGACGGTGAGTCTCCAGATATTACCACTCTGATTCATGTCCATGTCAGCCTGATGTTTCTGGGTTTAGTTTTCATTTTTCCATTGTTCCTCACCTGAAAGACCACCAAAAGATCTGTAAGGTCATTTTTTAGTGTGTGGAAAAAGCACCAATTACTAAAAACTGAACTAGCCAATCAGATTTCTCTTTACCCATCCCTCACCCATGCACACACACATACACATTTGACTTTACAACACACAAACGCACACCTTTATTTATTCTCATTCTCTCTTGCTTTCTTAGTATGTCATGAGTATACACAGATTAATAATCAATTTGGGAAAAACAAATCTGGCATTAGGTTAGTGCCCTCTCATGGTACGCACAATTAGGATAATTACGGTGTGACTTCTATGTAAAACAGCATCAGCACTGTGTTTGTAATTATTCTAGTGTTGCTGGAAATTGGCTGAGCCCAGAAACTCACATTCACATGAACTCGCAACATAAAGCAGCTCTACATTAGGACAGTTTTACTAGTGAATCATTCGGCTGTAATCTGTGCTAATAAAAACAGATGTTTCTAATCAATATTCATACATGTACTGTCTATTTTTGTATATTGTGTATTTTTTTTAAAAATATATTTTTGTATGTTGTTATTTCCTGTTTACTTATTCTATTTTTATTATCTGTCTTGTCACTGTCATTCTGTCTTGAATGTGTAAACATACCTGGCAATAAAGCTCTTTCTAATTCTGATTGTTTGCAGAAAAGCACACACAAGGGTGGAAATTCTTTGCTGGCCTCCGGAAAGCGTGGAAGCCTAAGAAAGATTCCTTCCATACCCAGGAAGAAACCCAAGTGTGTGCTTTTGTGCCTGAGGATCCATCACAGGAGCTTCCACACACATCCAGTGTGGATCCGACAGGCACAGATCCACTGGAGTCTGAGCCAACAGACGGTGAGTCTCCAGATATTACCACTCTGATTCATGTCTATGTCAGCCTGATGTTTCTGGGTTTAGTTTTCATTTTTCCTCGTTCTCTTGCTGGTTGCTTACCTCATCTGCACAGGTGTATTTCGTCACAAGCAGCTGCTGCTGGAGTTCATTCTCATGCTGTATATTAACATGTTGTGCATTTTTCAGGATCCTTTGAATCTCTTTATGATGTGGGAAAGAAACTGAAGTCGAGACGCGGTGTCAGTTATCATGTAGGATTTCGAAACTCTGATGACAAACGAGTATGTTGCTCTTTCTGTATACACCAAACCTTTTGCCTCTTGTTTCCTTCTGTCTTTAGTCTTTCAGTCCTGATGTAAACATCAGTGTTTACAGTTTTGATCAAAAATGTACAGATTGTTAGATTGCCATGTACACGAACAAAAATAAATCAGTTTACTTATGTTTGCCAAAAATTTCTTCATTTTTCAGGTGCTCATCAAATTTATTAAGAAGAACCGGCCTGAGAAACTATTGGAATTGGTAAGTTGAAATAACTTTATTCTTCATAAAATGTTTTATTAAATTCTAATTTGGTAATTGGTAAGTTTGTATGTAGACAGTATAAGATATCATTGAAACAGCCTAGAAACGTCAGTTGTAAAGTTCATTGCTTTCATCTTCGGCAGCCCTAGAGTATACTTTGAAAGGAGCTAAACCTGGTAAATGAAGTGTACCCAGGCCTTTAGTTAGGAGATTTGAGATTAGTTAGGAGTCAACTAACCTTTTGTCAATCTCTTTTCTTTAGCCTGGGTATTCCAAACCTTTAAGTCAAGAGGCAGCTGCAGTGTTGATGGTGCAAAAGCCTCCAACTAGCGAGCATCTCGTACAATTATATGATCACTTTGTCATGGAAGATCAAGACATCTTGATTATGGAGTATCCACGTTCCTACATCACCCTGTTTGAGTATGTCCAACGAAACAGAGGTAACCTGACTGAAACCGTGGTGAAACACATCATTCGGGAGCTCATTGTTGCTCTTCAGCATTGCATGGGTCGTGGTGTTTATCATGAGACGCATATGAAAAACATACTTGTCTGCACAAAAACCCTGCAAGTAAAGCTGATGGACTTTGAAGGCGCACTGCTCGTCGAAGAAAGACGTGAGTTGGCTTTTTAAGCACAGTTCACTGATGACTTATTTACTACAGTTCACTGATGATGTTTTACTGAACACTGAGCATGTATTACTTACAGGAGAAGACGAACCTATATTAATCAGGGCAATCAGAAAGTACGCTGAATGGGCAACAACTGACGACATATGCAAACTGCTGGATGTGCTGGTCCCAAGAATAAGTCGTTGGTTTTGGATAAGACCACGTGTGTCCAAAGGTGAGACCAATAACAAGTATGAAGTGGAAATGACATTGCTTGAAAAACATATAAAGCCCTGACATGAGTGACAGTAAAATTATTAGTGGGCATCCAGAGAAAGTCATAGTAACAAATGCAGTGTATTTCATGGTAACATTACCTTACATGAACTACATATCTCAATCAAACATGACTAATCAGATCTCTTCTAAAAAACTATTACAGAATGCCGGGATCTTTTTGAGCGCCTTCATGACGTAGAGTCACGGATGACGTTACAGGCTATGTTGGATCATGACTGGTTAAAAGCATAAGAAAAGTAAGCATGAGAAAAAGAGATGTTTTTTGTTTGTTTGTTTGTTTGTTTTTTGATAGATTCAGAGGCCTTCTTGGCACCTCGACCTTAATATCATGCTCTCATTATTTGCCAGGTTCCCTTGCATCGGCAGCTCCTCCACGGGGCCCATAGCTCAGCTTCAGGGTCATCAAGCCAGGGACCCCGGGGACGGTTCAAGCTTTAACCCCGAGACGTGGATAAGACCATGCGTGTCCAAAGGTGAGACCAATAACAAGTACGAAATGGAAATGACATTGCTTGAAAAACATATAAAGCCCTGACATGAGTGACAGTAAAATTGTTAGTGTCAAACCTTGATGAGTGTAAAACACCGGAGATTGACAATGAATGTTTAGCAATGAATAAATGTGTGTATTTCATGGTAACATTACCTTACATGAGCTACATATCTCAATCAAACATGACTAATCAGATCTCTTCTAAAAAACGTTTACAGAATGCCTGGATCTTCTTGAGCGCCTTCATGACATAGAGTCATGAATGACGTTACAGGCCATTTTGGATCATGACTGGTTTAAAAGAAAAACCGAAGCATAAGAAATGTAAGCATAAGAAAAAGAGATTTTTTTTTTTTTTTGATAGATCCAGGCCTTCTTGGCACCTCTTGACCTTAATATCATGCTCTCATAATTTGGCAGGTTCCCCCTGCTTCGGCAGCTATAGCCTATGGCCATGGCCTATAGCTCAGCTGCAGGGCCATCAGCCAGGGACCCCGGGGACGGTTTACGGCTTTAACCCCGGGATGTCTCCCTTCCACCCCTGCATGATGACACTGATGGCAACTGTCCTCTACTTGTATCCTGTCTGTGTGCCTCCAACATCTCCACCAACCTACTCAGAACATTATCGCGTCCCACTGATAGCGGCCTTGTGCGAGCCCTACCTTGCAGACTGACAGGATGTGCTGGAGGCTTACATTTGGACTGCGTTCTTCCAGGCCAGACCACCGTGTTTCAGACAAGCAGCGTTGAATTACTGTGGACAGTGGATTTCACACAGCTTCAATGTCCACACAATTTAATGCCACACCTTGTACTTGCCTAAAAGCTGGCTTTGGTCAATCCTTCCCTAGTGAAAAAATAGCATCCTTAAGCACAATTTATTCGAATGTCCTTTAGTATAACTAAATGTATTTGTGGCACACTGTAAATTGGTATACTTAAAGTCTGTTAAATTGGAACAACTAATTTTATACTAAATGCATTTTAGTTGTCCAAAAGAATTGCTGAAGTTCAAGTTGTATTAAATATACTTGTTTGTGACCTTGAAGTGTGCTAATGGCATCATTATTGTGTGTTTCTAATACAATAAAGTTATTTTTATAAATAATGGCATAGCTTAGGAATTTGCCTTTTACTGATATTTTACAGACACCCCCTAGTATACCAGTATAGCTCACTTATCTGGAGAACATCAGAGAGACATTGGGAACAGATATATGTACGTTGAATGTAGGAAACATTATGGACCAGATTCAAACCGGGGTCACTGCCACACAAGCGCACTCAGTTTACTAGTTGCACCACCACGATATACATGATGCAAAACTGGGGTTACTTTGTGTTCTTTCTATACTGTTATGAGTAATACTATAAGCAAACAGATTTTTCTATCCAAAAAATGCTTAAAATGTAAAAAAAAAAAAAGTCCTCTTTCATCTTTAATCCTTTATTAACCAATTTTAATAAATGTCAATGTCTTTTAGATGGAAAATGTTTTTTTAGACATTCACCCCAATAGCAATACATTTTACATTTTGGAATTTACAATATACTGGAGAGTATGACATCACTAGAATTTTTTTTGCTTTAATTCAATAGAGAAAAAACATGACGGTTAAGCGCTACAAAAAAATTATTCTGTTTGAAACAAAAGCCAAAATATGTTTTATTATTATTATGGTAACACTTTACAGTAAGCTTCATTAGTTAACAATAGTTAACTACATTAGTTACAGTAACATGAACTAATAATGAACTGCACTTCTATAGCATTTATTAATCTTTGTTAATGTTAATTTCAACATTTGCTAATACATTATTAAAATCAAGAGTTGTATTTGTTGTTAACATTAGTTAACGCACTGTGAAGTAACATGAACAAACTATGAACAGCTGTATTTTTATTAAATAACAAAGACAAAGAAAATAACAAAGACTAATAAATACAGTAACAAATGTATTGCTCATGATTAGTTCATGTTTGTTAACATGTTGAACACCAGGTGGCAGTGTTGTAAGAAAATGTTACTCCTCATACTTCACGTTACAAGCACTTTTCAAGTTGCAAAAATGCATCATATACTGTGAATATTGTTTTGTTTTGATTTTGAGAAGTAGCCTAACGGCTGAAATTATTAATTAACCTTTGAAAATATAATAAAAATCCATATATTTGTTTATAAATTGAACTACTGCATAAACTTAGTTTGAAATACAGTCAGACAAAGACTAGACTGCATTTGTAAAATTCCATATTACATATTACAAACAGTTGTTTGCTCCATTAACTGTAGCACATAAACTCTAAGAGTTTACAGTGATCTCTATTAAACTCCTTTTTTTTTTTTTTTTTTTTTTTTTTGTATCCACTTTTCTCTTTTTATTGTCTTTATTTTCCACTGACAGCTAACTCTTAAAGGGATAGTTCACCCAAAATGAAAATTATGTCATCATTTACTCAGCCTCAAGTTGTTTCAAACCTGTATGAGTTTCTTTCTTAAATTTCTTCAACCAAACAGTTGATGGCCCTATTGACTTCTATAGTATTTCCCCCCCATACTATGGTAGTCATTGGGGCCTTCTGTTTGAGATGTTTAATTACCCATATTCTTCAAAATATATTTTTTTGTGTTCAGCAGAAGAAAGAAATTCATACAGGTTTGGAACAACTTGAGGGTAAGTAAATGATGACAGAATTTTTGGGTGAACTATCCCTTTAATTACTTTCAAATCCAACAGTACGCTCCTAATGCAGTGTAATATCATCAAATTCCCTGACATTTTAAGCTGTAAGGGCATTCTTAAAAGGGTGTCCCTTATAAGTAAAACCTCAAAAACAATGGACCATTGAGAGAAAATTCAAGGCTTCACTCTCTCAGACTTAAATCTGTCTCATGACCCTATAAAGCTTACATCATTTGATATAATACTGCCTGAAGCTGTACAGAAATACTGCATTTTTTATTTTTTTTATTTTTTTTTTTTTAGGATTATTATTAGTTCTTTTTATTATTAATTCTTAATTGTATACATTAATAATAATAACAATAATATAATGAATTATTAAAATAATAATTACATTTATTTCAAATTTAATTGCGAACATTTATTATTAAACAATTTGTATAATTACAAAATAATGGTTAGAAAGCTAATTAAAAGCATATCAATGCACAACAATTGCTGCCTCTCCTAAAACATTATTTGGTCAAAGAATACCTTAACTTGGGTCCCAATGAATGCATATTAATCCTTACAAATAAATCAAAATCCTCTTTCATACCACATGCTTTAATATAAATTGCATTATAATACTCAGTGAGATTAGGATCACAAAAGAGGAATGAATATTTTAGAAGCAGAAGTTTGCAAGGAGCGCATGGTCAGCCACTCCAACTGCTAAAGTAGTGCTAATCCTGGGGGTATTGAGGTTATTAGCCTCAGGAAACTATTGTGAACTGGGCTGCTGAGGATTAACACATCACATGTTCACTGGGCACTAGGAGGTGCTGATGAATGGTGCTCGGATGATATCTTTTTACGTATGCGATTGGATGATAAGCATCTTGCCATGGCAGCCATTTGCGATGAAATGTAGGCTGTTTGAATTTGACACCACATATTAATGGAAATACGAATCACTTTTGCATGGGGTATGATGCAGGCCCATAATGTGTCAGCACATACCTTATTGACATAGTGCATACTGGTTCATGGCAGTGCCTTTGAAAACACTAAAGAGAATCTGAGGAGAGAACTGTGCAATTGCATTGAACTAGTAGAACTTTACTGGATCTGACTCTAGTCCTTGTAAACTTGGCGATTACCATTTTATCTGTGTCCAAATTCAAATGAAAGTGTCTACTTAGTATTATCTAATTCTAATTATGTTAAGTTATGCTGTGTGTGTAATATTGTTATACTCAACTAATTTCATGTAATTATTTTCCAATTCTTCCTCTCTTCAGTCATATATTCTGTTCTTATATAGGAACAAAAGTCATTTATATCAAATCAGTAAATGAGTAACGAGACATTTTATCCTTTTTATTATTTTATTATGTTTATAAAGCAAAAAAAAAAAAAAAAGAGAGTTTTACTGCAACAAAGCAATGTATATATCACATCAAATTAAGAGTCAGTCATTAAAATATTTAATCTGTCTTGAAGCACAGAGTTCATCCGGTCATGCATCTTTCTCATATGTCCTGATAGCGACCACATCATCCATGGTGCATTTCTGTTCAGATGAATGGAAGAAGAGAGAGAGAGAGAGAGAGAGAGAGAGAGAGAGAGAGATTAACAGCATGTTGAACAATGGATGCAACACTGAAAAGCCTAACCAAATGGTTTTCTAATAAAATAATATAATATTCAAAATCTCTTTATTTTTACGTATATAGGTAAAGAAAGTATTTGCTTCTACAAATTGCAGATGCTTTGTACACATACCGCTATCATTTTGGAGTCCTGAATCTCTCTTTCAATTATTGTGGTCTTCCCCTCCCAGGTCTGGGTTTGAATAAGTTTACCATCTGCAAGGCTCATAATAGTCTGAACAGGAGAATAAAGAGATAAATTAAAAGAAAAGAAAACATAATAATAATGCTTAAAAATAAGAAAAAAAAAAATATCAAAATATAACATTTTAAAATATATGTGTAGATATTTTTTTCTATTTTTCTGACATATTTATTTATTTATTACAGTGCTCTTACCTTCACTTTTCTGTCATCTGCTGTTGTCTCATCAAATTCTTCATCTAATTTGAATTTGATTTCCAGGGTCTTGAAAGTAGTGACAGCTTTCATAGAGATGAACCCCTGGTCATCCAAAGCAATCGTCAGACTGGGTTTTGCTAGGTTAGCCATTTGCCGAGAGGCAAAACCAGCACCTGCAACCAGCAATACAGAAAATGACATTACTGGTATTACAACAGGTGCATGACTGTAATAGGCCTACAACTGGACCAAAAATGTCTGATATAAGTGCATAAAGAAAAAAAAAAACATAGTTATACATTATTGTGTATAATACTATTAGTCTTACCTACAGCCTTCATGTATTCATCAAAATTGTCATTTGAAGTCATTTTCCATTTACCAACAAATTGCTCAACCATTGTTACAAGAAAGAAAGGACAATTACAACACAAGACGTTTAATATATGTATATAAAGTGTTGCAAAGGCGCAGAGCAGAATAGATGGAGATTTAAAGAGTGCAGGGATAAGAGTCACCACTCGCTGACCAATCAGTAACATTGCTGTGATATTTGAGAATTTGATTGGTTAACAGATTTTGAAATGGGAGGGCTTGATAGATCTGAATTTGAATATAAGGTCAAAAGTCAAGCAATATAAAAACCGTTTACTTCTATTGAATAATTAGTGGATATGTTGATTATGCTAATAACAATATTAATACATTTAACTTGACAACTTCTTAAACAATATGTTGTTGAAGAATTAGCGTATGGATTGACCTGTTGACAGACCCACAACTAATACAAAACTAAAGCTTTGTTCTTGATGAGCATTAACAGTTTTTAACAGTTCAAAATCTGCACTTAATGAGTCCATAAATAGGAAGGATTTAGCTAAACACGACAAACCCATGGTAGCTGGACTGTAATGTATGTTTTCTTTCTCGCTGTCCAAGTTTAGTGCAGAACGGAAACGGTGACATCTACTGGTGATGATTGATAATACAGCAATTCCGCAACAGAATATACAGCAGCATTGTAGTCCTGACATTAAAGAGCATAATAGTCAGACATGAGGTCATCAATAGGGTTTCTGTTTTTATTCACTCAGGATCAGTGCTGGAGAGGAGTATGCTGACATGTCAAACAAAAATAATGTTCACAAAAGAATAATGTTATCTTAAAAAGTAGGATGATTAAGGAATTTACTTTTTTCCTGTGTTTCTGCAAGATTAATTGAATTAACATTTGTCCTCCCAACATCTAAACCATGTACAACACCCCCCAACTCTAAGGCAAATGCTCAACTTTAGTTTAAACAAAACAATAATAAAATCTTAAATCAATTTACAAGTATTCAATTTAAAATAAATCATATACCATGTATGCCAATATTCCTTCTAAATTAATTATTCATAAAAATAATGAAGACATCTCTGTGCCTTTCATGGTAAACCCAAGCATGTTTGCAGTGCAGGTGCATTGGCATCGAGCTCACTTCAATTATTAATTAGTTAAACACAGACATTAATTCCCCTTAATTAGTTGTAGATGCTGTTGTCCAATCTCTGACCTACCAGATGACTGCTATTAATAATTAATTACAAGCAAATGGCTGTCTTTAGTATTGTAAATAGTAATTTATATATATTAAAAAAACAAAAGACAAGTGTTAGCATGTGTAACATACTATTTACGCTTGTGTGTGTGTGAGACAAGTTAATTTACTCCCTTCACAAACAGTTTGTAGTGCGGCACATGAAAATAGCAGAGAGACTTTAGGGGATGACAATTATGTGGTAAGTTGCAACCGCAAATACAGAATGAAACAAACCATAATGGAGTACACAATATAGCACAAAGGTCTTTGAGTGCAAAGATCTGCACTCAACAAAACAATAATTAGTTTAAGGAATCTGTAGAGAGCAGAAAGAGGGGGGAAATAAGAAAATGTAGGGCAATAACAGGCTTCTTACAGAGGGATGATTATTTTATTGCTTGTTCTGCTGCACTAGCATCAATTACTGCCTTCCACATATTTTCCCACAGGCTGAACCTGCTCTCAAAAGGGTTTTCTTTTTTGCCCTCTAAAATGATGGCATGTACTAGTGCTCATAATTCAAAAATTATATCATATGTTTGCTTTGAATGTTTTATATATTGAGTTTATTATTATATAGCTTATAACATTTTTATATGTACAAATATCGTTTTAAATTTCATTACAGTAACTAGAATATATATATATAATTAAAATCTAACAATCAAAACAGATTTATGCAAGATAAATAGTTTTATATTATATTTCATTACAGTAACAGTAATTGCCATTAAAGTATACTGTAACATTCAAAGCAAACATGTGCATATTTAAGGCAATAAAAATCAATGAATGGTTAAAAATACCACTGTGTGCCAGGAAAGAATATTACAAAGCTATATATACACCGATCAGGCATAACATTATGACCACTGACAGGTGAAGTGAATAACACTGATTATCTCTTCATCACAACACCTGTTAGTGGGTGGGATATATTAGGCAGCAAGTGAACATTTTGGGCAAATTCCAAACGGCATTTTTGCACCCAGGGCACTTCAAGAAGGGGACGCCATTTGTAGGGGTGTTCCAAACGAAAGTGAACAACTGAATCGCTTCATGAAGGGCCCTTCCACAAGGCCGTTAGCGAAGAGTACATGCCATGGTCACTTCGAGGAAGTAATTTTATTATTTATGGTCATGTGACCCAGCGAATACTCGTGATTCATTCATTTTAAAGGTAGATGGCAGGAGAGTTCGAGTTAAAGGATTAGTTCACTTTCAAATGAAAATTAGCCCAAGCTTTACTCACCCTTTCATCAGAAAGAAGAAAGTCATATACCTAGGATGGCTTGAGGGTGAGTAAAGCTTGGGCTAATTTTCATTTCAAAGTGAACTAATCCTTTAACTTACAAACAGAGCAATTCAAGTATTTTTTTCCCCCCGTGGTATATTTCACACGTCATGTTATGCAGTGTCCAAAGAAGAGACGGCAAGTTTTAAAGTTAAGAACAGAGAAATACACACACATATGTAACATATTTTAAAATATGTATAAATGTATCTTTATTTGCAACAGCTATGTTAACAGCAATACTAAGACATTTCTGTCGTAAGAACAGCAATCAGCTGATGGACACCGTGCTGCGTTGTCATGGGAACATCCCAGGTGAAGATAATGAAGAAATTACGTTGTCTTTCATTGCTCCCTCTGCCAAGTGCACTCCAAACGGCTACATAATGGCACGCAAGTGCCCTGCTCCCTCCAAAGTCCCCACTTCAAGGGCTCTGCCCTTCGAAGAAAGTAGGGCATAGGGATGCTCCCTTCCGTTTGGAATCTGCCCTTTGTCCTCAAAGTTGATGTGTTAGAAGCAGGAAAAATGGGCAAGTGTAAGGATTTGAGTTTGACAAGGGCCAAATTGTGATGGCTAGATGACTGGGTCAGAGCATCTCCAAAACTGCTGCTCTTGTGGGGTGTTCCCGGTCTGTAGTGGTCAGTATCTATCAAAAGTGGTCCAAGGAAGGAACAGTGGTGAACCGGCGACAGGGTCATGGGCGGCCGAGGCTCATTGATGCACGTGGGGAGCGAAGGCAGGCCCCGTGTGGTCCGATCCAACAGACGAGCTCCTGTAGCTCAAATTGCTCAAGAAGTCAATGCTGGTTCTGATATAGAAAGGTGTCAGAATACACAGTGCATCACAGTTTGTTGCGTATGGGGCTGCATGACCAGTCAGGATGCCTATGCTGACCCCTGTCCACCACGAAAGCACCAACAGTGGGCACGTGAGCATCAGAACTGGACCATGGAGCAATGGAAGAAGGTGGTCTGGTCTGATGAATCACGTTTTCTTTTACATCACGTGGATGGCCAGGTGCGTGTGCATCGCTTACCTGGGGAACACATGGCACCAGGATGCACTATGGGAAGAAGGCAAGTCGGATGTGTGATGCTTTGGGCAATGTTCTGCTGGGAAACCTTGGGTCCTGCCATCCACGTGGATGTTACTTTGACATGTACCCCCTACTTAAGCATTGTTGCAGGCCATGTACCCTGTACCAAGTACTCTTTCATGGAAATGATATTCCTGGTGGCTGTGGCCTCTTTCCACAAAGCAAAACAGTGAGTTTGAGGTGTTGATTTGGTCTCCAAATTCCCCAGATCTCAATCCAGTCGAGCATCTGTGGGATGTGCTGAACAAGACGGGTCAGGGCTGTTTTGGCAGCAAAAGTGGGACCAACATAATATTAGGAAGGTGGTCATAATGTTATGCCTGATCGGTGTAAATATATATATATATATATATCTGGCACCAAGATGTTAGCAGCAGATCCTTTATGTCCTGTAAGTTGTAGCCTCAGTTTCCTGTTCTTAGCTGACAGGAGTGGCACCAGGTGTGTCTTCTTCTGCTGTAGCCCATCAGCTTCAAAGTTTGACGTGTTGTGTGTTCCGAGATAGGCCTACTCTTCTGCATGTCTTGGTTGTAACGAGTGTATCTGAGTTACTGTTGTCTTTCTATCAGCTCGAACAAGTCTGGCCATTCTCCTCTGACATCTGGCATCAACAAGGCTCACAGAACTGCCGCTCACTGGATATTTTATCTTTTTCGGATCATTCTCTGTAAACCCTATGGTTATGTGTGAAAATCCTAGCAGATCATTAGTTTCTGAAATACTCAGACCAGCCCGTCTGGCACTAACAACAACCATACCGTATTCAGTCACTTAAATCACCCTTTTCTCCCATTCTGATGCTCAGTTTGAACTTCAGCAGACCATGTCTACATGCCTAAATGCGTTGAGTTGCTCCTGTGTGATTGGCTGATTAGATATTTGCATTACCAAGTTGTGTTGATAAGCTTATTAGCCCATATGTTACAATAGGTTTACTGTCATCTGCTGGTGAAGCGCTGTAATTACATTACAAAAAGCTTCATAAAAAAGCAAACAAGAGTCCACCATGTTCACAGAACCCCAAACCTTTATTTTCACCAAAGTTTGCACACACAGAAATGAGAGGGGAAAAGACAATTTTGGCAGCCGAAGACACTTCAAGCATATTTATAGAAGAGACAGTGATCTGAAAAAAATAAACTGAAATAAAATCATCATTATTCAGTGCATATTCTGCATCTGCCCATCACTTCACCTCTGGAGAGAAAGGACACAAATGCTCTGTCAACCTAACATGTACACACACACTTACACACACTCCCTCTAATCTCACCAAAATAAACCAAATAGAAAATAGTCACACGTCAAAAGGCTGTAGTTGGGAGTATATGGGGATACATTCAGCTGGTAAGGATGTTACCTTTTTTATCAAGCCAGACACATGTCAGAACATTCGGGGAGATACGACTCCTTTAATTACACCACTGTACTAATGAAGATGTCCTGCTAGGGACAGATGACGAACATCAGCTTTGAGAGCCGAAGGCCTGAATCAATGTGTGGGTACAGGATAGGGCAACAGGATAGGAACTGGCTGGTTATTTTTTCCTTTTCTTTTAATATAATGCAGGCGATGTCAAGCTGTCTAGTCCAAAGGGTCCAGAAAGGGTGCAGTGTTCCCAATCGTCAGCCAACAAAAGAGTACGTTTGCAGATGTCAACATGCAGATGTTCATAACATTTCAAGAGAGGGATATTTCATTTTACAGAGGTTAAGCAAAGGAACAAAAATACAGAATTTCAAAGGAGACACTATTAACATGTTTTTATTTGTTTCAGTACTCATATTTCAAGCTATTTGTTCAGCAAAAAGTGTCTATGTCTTGATCATGCTGTATATAAACTTAAGTGCACTATATATTTATGAGTCTTGGGGTATGTTTCCTTTTTAAAATGTAAATCTATGTTGACCTGGGGCCTGAGCACTGAAGCTTTTTGCATTCTTCACAATTACACCAAACTTTACATCATTTAACACTGCAAACTTAAGCGAGCAGCTTTCTCACAACACCAAAAACCTTTCACATGATTAAACCAGACGTGCCTGAAAAAAACACAAAAAAACGGAGAAACTGACAAACAATAATAATAAAAGAATTAACAATAATGTACCGTGTAGACTTGATACATTTGATTTATCATTCAATCTGATAGACAGATAGATAGATAGACAGATAGATAGATAGATAGATAGATAGATAGATAGATAGATAGATAGATAGATAGATAAAAAAAAAGATGTATTTACAAAATAATACTTGTGTCTTCCCATTACTCTATGAAATCAAGCAAGACCGTTCAAACAGTATACGAGTGTGATACTAGTTGTTTTGACTGGATTTTACCAGTGGTTGTGTGTGAGTGTGCGTGAGCAGGATAGGATGACAGGTTGGCTGATGAAGGGTATGAGGAGGAGGAGAACTTCACGCTATTAGCTCTTCCCTCAGCTCCTTGTTCCTGCGGACAATTGCAGCATGTCGCTCCTGATAGGATCAAAACAGACACATAGTATCACATACTATAATACTGATCATTAATTTAAGACTGAAATAATAAATGTTAAAATAATTGAAGGTACACTATCTAAGTTTTTTATTGTTTAAAATTAACAAAATTTAAAGGTTCAGTGTGTAAATTTTAGCGGCATCTAGCGGTGAGGTTACGAATTGCAACCAATAGCTCAGTCCACCGCCCACCCCTCCCTTTAGAAGCACATAGAGAAGCTACGGTGGCCAACACAGGACAAAGATGTCGTCTGAGACAGTAGAGAGTAGCCAGTGAAGCAATGAGGTTTCTTCTTACTCCTAATAAAGAACGGTTTCTGCTTCTAATAAACCAGACGACTACTACTACTACTACTACTTCTTCTTTTTCTACATGCATATTCAACGTAGTGACGATGCAACCTGCCTCTAAAAACACCAACAAAGAAGAACAACAACGTAGTGACGAAACACGCTTTGTGGAGCAGTTTGTCCGTTTAGGGCTACTGTAGAAACATGGCAGTGCAAAATGGCGACTTCCACGTAAGGGGACCCGCGGTGTATGTAGATAGAAATGGCTCATTCTAAGGTAATAAAAACATAACGGTTCATTATGTAAAGTCTTTATACACCACTGAAAACATAGTTATGTATATTATATTGCATTTCTGTCAATAGATCCTCCTAAATATTACACACTGGACCTTTAAATAATGAGTCAATACATTATCAATCCTTCTTCCAAAACGTGTTTTTGTCTTAGCCTGATTCATTATGGTAAGCCTATTATAAGTTTTTATATTTTAGCCTGGGATGGTTTTCGCGGGAATAGAAAATAGATGGTTTTCTCTGTGAATAGAGAAAAGTTGCTCTGGCTACTCTGACGCGTGTATGGTGTGGGAGGGGCAAAGGTTAGCGTCAGAAAGAGCGGAAAAGTTTGACTTGGAGCATGCTAAACCTCTAACCTCCGGGGAATCACCCGTTTAAAAAACGCTGAACAGAGGAGAGTCTACTGGCAAAAAGACATGGCAACAGAGCTCGTAATAAAACCAGAATCAACATTGGCTTGGCTTTTTGGACACAACCAAAACAATGTTCTTCTGCAAAATGCATGCAGTTGTGTTTTTTAACCACTAGAGGGCCAAAAGTTACAGAGTGTATCTTTAACTACCAAACTAATTTGTTATTATTTATTATATATATATATATATATATATATATAATATTATTATATATAATGTTTTAAATAATTATATATATAGTCGAACTGCTTTGCTCACCTTCTCATGCAAGCGGTCCATCATGGCTGCCAGGTAAGCCTCTCGGTTTTCCTTGATCTGCTCCATCTTCAGGATGAGCTTTTCCTCTGCCATCTTGCTGAAGTTGCTGTTCTCCTCCATGGCTTTGAGCAGCACATCCCTCTCATGCTCACGTTTCTCAGCCAGAGCTTTGAGCACCTGAGCTTCCTGGGACTGTTGAGGAAAGTCATTATATACATGAGCATCCAAACATTACGGCATGGAAGGCCATACATTTCCTGGATTTCAATGTGGTTGACCAATATTTATTGATGCTTTAATTCACTTGTCTGTGTTAATAAAATTCTAAGCTTTATAGCTACAGCTAAGTAAGCATATATACATTCAGTTCCACTAACCCTTCTGCGGTCCTCAGCAGCCTCCAGTTTCTTCTGGATGTCTTCCAGTGACACATCCCTCTTCTTTGGAGGGGAGGTGATGCTGTGGGCCACATCTGACACCGGTGAGGGCGGTTTCAGGATCACCTCGAAGGCCTGGCCTGAAGCCCTTTTGTTTATGGGCTTTACTTCCATATCTACAAGACAATGACCAATGTCAAATGACCTCACTTAATAAAGGGGGCATAGATTCAATGAATGCATGTCAGTTAATTATGGAAGCCCATTTCCTCCAAATAAGAAAAAAAAAAAAATGCTTTGGTAATAATAATTCTGACATAAAAAAAATAAAATGTCAAAATTATGACATACTAAGTCATACTTTTGACAAAAGGTCTAAATTGACAAAAGTTGTAATTATGACATAAGTCTTAATTATGAGTTAAAAATGATAATATAATTATGAGATAAAGTCATAATCACGAGATAAAAAGCCAAAATTGTGACATACTAAGTCATAATTATGACAAAAAGTAGAAACGATGACATAATGATACCAAATGATACCAAGTCATAATTATGACATAAAAAGTCAGAATTATAACATAAGCCTTAATTATGAGAAAAAAAGTGGAAATTATGGCAATTATGAGATACTAAGAAATAAAAAAATACATTTTGACATAATTATGAGATAAAAAGTCGAATTGACAATTATTAAGTAATCAATTATGAGAAAAAAGTGATGACATACTAAGTCCTAATTAAGAGTTAAAAAGATAAAACTTTTTATCTCATAATTTCAACTTTTTTTCTCATAATTCTGACTTTTTGTCATTTCAATTTTATCTTATAATTATGACTTAGTATGTCATAATTTAGACTTTTTATATAAATTTGACATTTTGTTATCATTTCAGCTTTTTATGTCATAATTCTGATGTACCAAAGGATGATTTTTTTTCTTATGTGGTGCAGTTCATGTTTCAGTGAATTCATTTTTTCATAAATTTCAGAGCATAATTAATCAAGATTCTGATCAAGAAATTATCAACATTTTTAATGCGTTCTTTTATTTATTTATTTATTTATACAAATTCTTATATTTTATCATATTATGACAAATATGACAAATTATGACAATTATGAGATACTAAGAGATAAAAAATTTAAATTATGACATAATTATGAGATAAAAAGTCGAATTGACATAAGTAGTCAATTATGAGAAAAAAAGTGATGACATACTAATTAAGTCCTAATTAAGAGTTAAGAGTTAAGAGTTAAAAAGTCATAATTATGACGACATTGTGAGGCTTTTTATCTCATAATTTCAACTTTTTTCTCATAATTTCGACTTTTGACATTTCAATTTTATCTTATAATTATGACTTAGTATGTCATAATTTAGACTTTTAATATAAATTTGACATTTTGTCATCAATTCAGCTTTTTATGTCATAATTCTGATGTACCAAAGGATGATTTTCTTCTTATGTGGTGCAAATGGGCTTCCATAGTTAATTCATGTTTCAATTAATTCATCTTTTCATAAATTTCAGAGCATAAATAATCAAGATTCTGATCAATAAATTATCAACATTTATAGTATGTTCTTTTATTTATTTATTTATATAAATTCTTATATTTCCTCATATTATGACAAATATGACATAAATTATGACAATTATGAGATACTAAGAGATAATTTTTTATAATTATGAGATAAAAAGTTGAACTGACATAAGTAGTCAATTATGAGAAAAAAGTGATGACATACTAAGTCCTAATTAAGAATTAAAAAGTCATAATTATGACATGACATTATGAGGCTTTTTATCTCATAATTTCAACTTTTGACATTTCAATTTTATCTTATAATTATGACTTAGTATGTCATAATTTAGACTTTTAATATAAATTTGACATTTTGTCATCAATTCAGCTTTTTATGTCATAATTCTGATGATTTTTTTTCTTACGTGGTGCAAATGGGCTTCCATGATTAATTTATGTTTCAATGAATTCATCTTTTCATAAATTTCAGAGCATAATTAATCAAGATTCTGATCAAGAAATTATCAACATTTTTAATACGTTCTTTTATTTATTTTATTATATAAATTCTTCCTCATATTTATTATGTAAAGTACATTTACATAATAAATATGAGGAAGAATTTATATAATAAAATAAATAAATAAAAGAACGTATTAAAAATGTTGATAATTTTTATATTTATTATATAAAATATCAGTAACACTTCACAATAAGGTCCCATCAGTTAACGTCTACTAACAACATTAACTAAAAACGAGCAATACATGTTTGTTACAGTAGTTATTAATCTTTGGTTATAAACATTAGGTAATAAAAATACTGTTCATTGTTAGATCATGGTAGCTCAGGTAACAGAGACAACCTTTGATTTTAATAATGTTTCAGTAAATGCTGAAATTAACATTAAGAATAAAAAAAATGTTTTAGAACTATTTTTAATTGTAAGTTCATGTTAACTAATGCTAACAAATGGAACCTTATTGTAAAGTGTTACCAAAATAGTATACAATATGCATTTCATATATAATATTATATTACTTCAGATGAAAACTAATTTGTTCTCTCACTTACCTTCAAACTCACAGACAAGGTTGTTGCGTGTCTGTGGGCTGAAGCAGGAGCAAATGAGCGAGAGCATGGACAGCTCCTTCATCTTCTCCTTGTATGCTGGAACAACACAAAATTGGCCCCTTGTTAGTCGTACACACATCCACTACTCAAGCACAAATGTGCTGAAGTTTACAGGCCGGAGCATATCGCCCGGTCTCTACAGCTCTTTAGAGGACTCAATTGGGGGCTATAACATACCCTGTACTTCATCTCTGTGAGTGTCTGTCTCTATGATGCTTCAACTGAGTGACTGATCGACACTGCTACTTTAGCTACATTAGCTCTTTTCAAAAGCTTATAATTATCATTACAGTGGTGAACAATGAAAAAAAAAAAGTAGATTCAAATAGGTAAATATCAGGAATTCAGTTCCCAACACTATCGCTATAGGCTACATATATAATGAAAAATAGTGTATTTATCGGTTTTCACTCAAAATTTCTTTTTTTTACAGCTTAGTGGATAACAAACACAATAAACAAACTGAAATACAACAAAGCAAATCCCTGAAAACGCACAAAAGTGGCACAAATGGAGTCTACTGAGAGACTTTTCTACATTCAAACAAATGGAGCTTGCAGACTCATGAAAAATGCAGGAGGCACACTAATGACACTTCCCATTTCCTGCCCTGTGTAGTGTTTTACAGATTACAAGCACATCCAACAGCCCATTAGCTAGAAAATTACAGTCAGACACTAAACAAGTCAGAAAATAAAGTAAATATGATGAGTCATAAAGTAGTTATAACCTAGGATGAGCTACATATCCCATACTTTTAATGTCTGAATCGCATGCAGGAGCAATTTCCTGCCAGGGTCACATACTGGTGTCCACTATAGTGTCAATACTTATTTGTCCGGTGCTGCAAAGGCCACCATGCAGCATCCCACTGCTGCAGGGCTGGCCGGTCTCCCAGTCTGCGTCTCCTCGGCCTCCTGCAACCCCCCAGCCATTCTTAGCAATATCAACAAGCAGGCCCACGGCTCGGGAGCCTTACACTGATCAATAAAACCTGACAGAACAACCCGTGATAGATTCAGAAAGGCGACTTTACTGCTTCAGTAATTCTACAGGATACCCGAAAAAATGCACAGTGAAATCCGCCCATGCCATCTGGTCATGAATTGTATGGACCTGACTCCACAAAAAAATAAAGGCTGATTTTACTTTGGAACTAAACACAATAGATCATTAAGATTTAGTATATTTTATATACTAAAATGAGCAGAGCTATATCAATGTTTTTGTATTATAACAATGCACGTGATGAATGAGCCAGGCCTGTGTGTTATATCTCAAGATGAGCCTTATTAGTCTGCTTTTGTTTTTTAAATGCATAAAATGGCTAATTAAAAAAATAAAATGGAGAGTGAATGAAAATCTGTCACCTTATCCTTGATGCCAGCTTTTATGCCAGCACTCAGACTTCATATGAAACAAGGACGATGACATCCATAACAAAAAGCTGCTCTAATTTTCATGATTATTCCATATAAATCAAAAATCGCTGGTTAAATATGTCTTATTAAGGTAAATGCTCCATGAGGAGGTATTTGTGTGGTTTTTATGGCTATACTGTCTGAGCATCGTTTCTTGGGTGCGGTCTTTCTGCATTATGATGCGAGGCAGCAGGAGCAGGTGCGCCATCGCCAATCATCTTACATACATGTCATTAAACTGAGAAATTTACTTACGCTATTTATTCTAATTCCTAATGCAAGTTACAATCACTTCACTGAATATTATAAATTATAATAATGGGAGAAATTGCGAAACGTACCTTTGTAGGATGCCTCCGATAATGTAAACGCAGACTCAAGTCGCAGTTGCTTATACAATGTGTTTTATGCACGAATAGGCTATATATAGCCTATAAGAAACATGTTAATATAGCATTGTATATATTCTAAATAAACCGTGCATGGTATAACGCTCAGTAGATCTTTTCATAGACAGTCTCCATTAACACGTTTACAAATGCAACAATGGATTAAGATGACAAGTGAAGAAATGCGCAGCACGTACCGATAGCTGTTTTGGCCATGGTGTCCTTTCTTGAATCGGTAATATTTTCCACAATGGTCGTGGTTTGTGCCAGTGGCGTTGAGAGCGGATGATGCTTAAGGCACTGAGTCAGCAGAGCACAATGAGGAGCGCGGAGGGATGTGAGGAATGGGAGCGGCTGACTTATGATCCAGTCCGCGCAACAGCAGATTGGCCACCGGCAACACTTCACTTCACTGACGTGTGTGGGAGGAAAAAAACTGGCCTGCATCTAATCGAGCGCTAGCTGCTGTTACTGTCGCGAGCCACAATGTTTTAGCCTCGTACGTGGGCTCAAATACTTAGTCACCATGAAATCAAAATGGACTTTTTTTATGGAATATTGCAGTATTTATTCTAAATGATTTATCCATGTTTTTTATTCATATTCCACCGTAAACAAAATATCTTCCCCTCCCTCTTGCAAAGAAATCTGTTGTCCATTAGGAATTTCTCACAATGATAAAGGCTTATAGTTTTGTTCATTTGATTTAATGAGATGTCATTTATCATTTGAAGACATTGTAAAGATTGAACAGAAATTTCTGGTTGAACATTAAGAGCATTTATGACCCAAAATGTAGTAATAAAACTATAAGAAATGTTTTTAGTCAAGGAAACAAATCACCCCCAGGGGAACATTTTTGGGGGAATTCTTTAAAAGATTAATTAGAAAAAAAGCATGGCTCTTATGCTGTGCACTAATTATATATATATATATATATATATATATATATATATACACACACACACACAAACCAAAATTTATTCAGACACCTTAAACATTTCATTCATTAATACAGTTAATTCACTATAGTTTAAAAAAAAGGTAATAAAATATGACAAGATCTCAGAGTTAAACTGTCAGAAAAAAAAATAATCTTAATTATGTCAGATAACACTTAAGCAAAACATGGTCAGGTCAAAGTGTCTGAATAATTTTTGATCCCAAATTTTTATCAGTTTTACTGGTAGTCCACTGTATGAAGAATTTTTGGGTATAATGTGTCACAGTTTACTTTATTTTGCTATCCTTACTTACATAAATGAACTATAGTGTCCTGCACCCACTAGTAAAAATATATCAAAAATGTCTGAATAATTTTTGGTTTGACTGATATATATATATATATATACACATACACACACACACACACATATTGTTAACACTTTACATTGTTTTTTTGCATTTATTTAATATGAGTGGATTTAGACAAATTAGCTTCATACAAATTTTATTTATGAAATTACTTAATCTTTGTGTTTTATTTCTCAGAATGCTGTATAACAAAACATTCAGTGACAATTAAAATAACACTTGCATGTTAAACATTGCAAACTTAATTAAATATTGCATAATACTTAAGACGTTTGTGATCATTACAGTAGAATTTTACAAACAGTTTGTTTGTAACAACCATACAGAGATAAACATAAGCAAGAGAGGTTTACTGTCATTTGAAAATGCTCTTTGGACCCTTCTAATGTAACTAGTGCCTAAACTGCTTAATTCTCTCTCATTTCTAAAACATCTTTCCCTTTTACACAACTACTTCATCAGGAGTAGTTTTAATACAAGTAACTTTTAAACAAAAATAAATATCCGGTATTTAAGACAAATCAAACCGTCTAGAACATAATGTGCCTATTACCATTTCAAAACAAGTAAAAGAAGGTATTACATTCAAGGTATTACAATAACCGCAGTGCTAAACCATAGAAAATTTTTAAGGTATTTCTGTTACTTTGGTCATTTTTTTTTTCTTTAATATAAAACTGAAAAACTTTTAAGAGCTGCATTTTTTTTTTTTTTTTTTTTACCATATATTAATATAATCGTTGTCCTGATCAAAACTGCACTATATTGTTCCCTACCTTCAGCTCTCTGAAAGTTTGCTTGGAAAGTTTTCTGGCTAGTAGTAAACTAAATTTTCTTGGAGGCATTCAGCTTCTTTTTGATGTAATGCCCGACCAGGACCTGAGGTCGCTGCTGGTAGTTATTCAGGACGTCATGAGAGCTGGTCAGCTGGTCTCCTTTCAGTCTGTCTAGCAGTGTTACACACACAACCGCAGCTGAAAAAACAGGAAAAAAAAGTTTCTTTGTATTATCACATCTCACCCCATCCACAATAAACAACATTATGTCTGACAAGAGGTCAAAATCAATCAGCTCAAACAGACTAACTGCAATAAGGGATCATAAACCTCTAGCAGCCATTTCAAATGCATAAACGCCCATTACACAAACTTATGCAAGTATTACTCATTAACTTGAAATGGTGTGGTAAAAAACGACATACCTCGAAGATTGCTCAGTTTGCACATGGCCGCAAACACAGATGACTCCATCTCAATGTTACGAACCCCAGCGGCATAGGCTTCGGCAAGATAGCTCTGTTTATCTTCTTCGGTGTATGAGCAGAAGGCCCCATCCAGCCGTGCTTGACCTGTACAAAGACAGAGCCTTCAAATACAGCAAATCCCTCAGTGCTAACTTACTGTACATTGCCCGGCCCAAAAAGAAAAGTTGCTGTTTGGATTTTAATAGGCAAATGCTTAAGAGTCTATGATTGGATCATTATTGCAGTGATTATTATGTTTCTAGAATGTTATATGTTTGTGAACAGTTCTTCTAACCCTAAATGATGGAGCTTTTCATTTCTTAAATAACCATGTACTTTAAGTAGACACATCATGACCATATTCCAGGATGACAAAGTCAAGATTCATCAGGCTCAAATTGAGAAAGAATAGTTTGGGACTCCCTCCCAAACTCCCCTCCCCTCCCAAATGAAGAATCATTTTCACACATGAATTTGTCAATACAAGATCTTCACCAAAAATTGATGCACCTTTTGATGGAAATAACATAACATTTATTTACATCAAGAGGGGCATCGATTTTTGGTCAAGATCTTGACTAAAGACAATGCAAGATGTGAGCACTCTGTAAAGTCTACTCCAGCACATCCCAAAGTCTCAGAGGTGCCAATTCATGTGTGAAAATGATTCTTCATGCTGCCTCCCAACCATTCTTTCACAATTTGAGCCTGATGAATCTTGACTTTGTCATCCTGGAATGTGGCCATGATGTGTCTATCTACATGGATGTTTAAAGCCCTATTCGGGCGGTAATTGTTTCTCACGTGGATGTCTGTAAAAATAAATTTGCATGGCTCCACAGTGATAAAACTCATGCATTCAGATGGCGATTTATTCAAGGTGGAGGAGCGAGTTTAGTGATCCTCACGTGGTCACATGATTGTCTGCTGTAAATAAAATGTAATATGCTTGGAATAATACTAATAAATTTAACTTAATAATAGGAAAATAATATCCTATTTATTATGTGATTATATAAATCTCCTGTTATAGGAAGATAGATGCGCTATAGTTGAAATGGTTTTCTGTCTTGCATTTTATCTCAAAATGATGGATGTCATTTTAAAAATATGGAAATTAGTGGAAATAAGTTAATGCAGCCTCTTATTTACATGAAATAAACAAAGCTGCTTGGTTTATAATGTATATATTTGTATATAATAATTTTTTTCCTGTAATGGCCCATTTCAGATGAAAACATGCTTATTTCCCCTTCTCCTTTCGCTGTGGTGGAGCGGTGATGAAATACTGTTGTTGTGAACTTTCCACTATTCAGTAATTAAAGTGTACGTGAAGCGCTCGTATGGTGTTCCGCAGTAGTCAAAAAGGATTTAAACAGTGAATTTTGAATTGATCTCCATTTGAAAACTCAGAGATGTGGATTCGGACGGCAATTAAATTACCACACGACCTTGGCGTTTGTCAAAAAAAAAACAGTAGGTAATTTGGCTGGGGATTTTTACACAGGAGGTGGGAGAAAAGAGAGAGAGGAAAAAAACAAAAAAACAAAACAACTGACATTCTGGATTCGGACGGCAATAAAATCCCAGACTAGCCCCTGTAAATGTTGAAAATACCTTACGTCCCTATGAGGAAAAAAAAAAAAAAAAAAAATTACCATCTGAACAGGACTTAAGAACAACAATTAGGGATAGAAGAACTGTTGCAACATATAACATGCTAAAAACATAATAATCACTGTAATAATGATCCAATCATAGACTCTTAAGCATTTGCCTATTTAAATCCAAACAGCGACTTTTTTTTTTTTTTTTTGGTCGGGCAGTGTATTATAACATTCTGTTATAATTAAGAGTCTACTTGAAAATAATTCTACCTTCGTAGAAGTCAAGGGTGCACATCGTGTTACCAATGACAGTCTCAAACTCTGCAAGTTCTTTGCCACACTGAAGCAGCTCCTCTGCAAGTTCCCCATCGAGTTCTGTGCTCCTAACCACTGATTTACCCAGGATGATCTGCTCAAGGCGAGGCTGAAACACAGAATCCACTGACTGTTTGGTAATCACCACAGTCCCTGGCTTTAAACCTGACAAAAGACAGACAGAAAAACAGCTCAAAAACTACTCTGAGATTCAGGAAATGATTCACAAAAATCTCATTGTTACAACACCAGGGTGAGGTTGGAGCTGATTTTGAAAGCATGGGAACACCCTTTTTGATTAAGCAGTTCAATGGTAAAAGCAGTGTACCTATTCCACCTGACGTTCCGATGCGCATTACGGTGACATCGGTGCAGCGGGCATGATAAAGGAGCTTGATGAGCTCATGCAACATTATAGAGATTGATGGGATGCCCATGCCATGCTAGAACACAGAGAATATTCAATGTTAATATTCAGACAAACTTCATTTGCAATGACGTAAACACCTCAATCAATCTGACAGAGCTCAACCTAATTAAATTATGATCTGATGGAACGGGATGGTGTAAACCTGAAATAACCCGATCAACAGGAAAAAAAAATTAAGCATGTGAACGCCTGATTTCTCAGTCAGATTCAAAATTATCTTGTGCACATTCATTCCAATTAAAAAGAGTGCATGTAAACATATTTAGTTTCACATAATCATTCAGAAATCATTCATATATGATGATTTGGTGCTCAAGAAACATTTCCTATTCACAGATTAAAAACATTCTGCTGCTTAGTATTTTTGTAGAAACTATGAGACTTTTTTTTTTTTTCAGGAAGGAACAGCATCTTTATTGTCACTTCTGATGAATTTAATGCATCCTTACTAAATAAAGATTTCTTCCAAAAATAAAAAAAATCTTACAAACCCCAAACTTTTGGAATAGTAGTGTACATATGGATAAATTTGAGTTCACTCACACTGACAGACAGCACAGGTCCAATTTTGTACATGGCGTAGCGATCGGTTCCTGCACATATATTTGGATATTCTGCATTGGGGTCTGAAAGCCCCAGTTCTTTGGCAATGTATTCAGTGAAAGACTTCATCCTCCATGGACTTCCCCCTACGCACACAAACTGAAAAAATACAACCAAGTGAGTTAGACAGACTCAGATCATTCTGAAGGAGGCATGTTTTATTGTGAAATGGAAGTGAATTAAAGTTTACTTTGACATCTCCAAACATCGCTGCCAAGTTGTGAGTGGATGTTCCCAGGTTAAAATGGTAAAGGATGTCATCCGTCATGGAGTCTAAATGGGGATTGTTCACATATATTGACCTATTCGGGGAAAATACAAGAAAAAAAAAATTTTCAAAAAAATTTGAAAGTTATATGAAACAGCATAGCTGTTGGTTATTGTCCCTAGTATAACAAAAACAGTTGAAAGTAACATTTTAACAACACACCATAACGTAATAACAGTAAGTACTATGTAACCCAGGGGTCGTGAGAAGGGCGCTGAGAGGAACATCATTTCCGTTTTGTACCACTTCTCATTAAACTGAATTGAACCTTTGCTTATGGAACAACATTTGTGTCCAGCGAATGACATACATCATCTATCCAGTGCGCTATACAATGCTTTAGGTTGCGTAAATATGAAATCTTTACAAAAAAATCATTGAATGACATATCAAACGGAAGCCCATGCACATATAATAGAGAACAAGGAAATAAATACACTATCATATTCGTACCTATCGCATGTCCCATTTTTCTCTTCACCCAGCGGCATTTTCAGCTTTCACCTGAGATGGACACATCAACAGATCATCAGTTTTCAACGTAAAAAAATCGAATGGTCTAACAACTAAATCTATGCAGAATAAACTTTGTCGAACAATGAAATGGACTAAACAGCGTACCTAAAAGAGTAGTGTCTCTCAATGAAGCTCAGTGTTCGTTACCGTGAGATGTTTATAACGCCTCCTGATTCAGTGTTCGCCGGGAAGGTCACTTGATAAAATACCAACAGTTTTGGTCAGTTGCTGTAAAACATCCGGCTGTGCCGCTGGTGTACGTGACAGCACCGTGACCGCACGAGAATAGTGTTTTTTCCCCGCCTCCCGCGGCAGGATAGGCTAGTTGAAGCAATGGATTGGACAGTGGAGAAGTCCTTCATAGCAACAATCAGGATAAGGGCGGGGCCTTATTTCAATAGGCTGGATACCGACGCCACTGACGTCATACACAATACACACAAAATTGGGCTATTTTTTAATCATTCAGATGACTTTCGCAAGTTGCTTAATTTACCTGAAATCACATTACATTAACTAGATATGTTCCACCAACTTTTGATAATTTATATTAAATCATAATTAAACTAATGTTTTAATTTTGAACTATACTTTTTGTTTGATATATCGATGCAATAACATTTGTGTGTATATAATGTAAGAAAAACAAAATTAAGTAGAGCAGCAGGTAAAACAAATGTTCTTTTACTGAGTGTAATGAATTTAGTGGAATAAATCCAATTTCAAGTTAAGACAATGAGTTCACAGATTACAGCGTGATACAAAAAGCAAATATTGCCTCTGCCCAGATGTGCAAATCATGGGGGAAAAATCCTTGCATAAGATCCAGAGTGGTTGATTTTTTTTTTTTCTAGTAACCTCTAAAAAGACAATATTATAATACTGAAAGGGTTACAGTACTGTAACAAACACTTATTCTGTGCTCCAATCCACTTCACAGCAATGAATTAAAACATATTTCAAACACAGGCATATGTAAACAAAACAGATGTATTTTCAAGTGTTATGCTTGCATAAAAGTGAAAATAACTTACTGTACCATTAAAAAAAGCTTATTATTACCCATCTACAGGCTCAATAATTGTCAAAAGACAGTGGCTTTTCTGTTTTGCTTGTCAGCCTCATTCTCTCTATAATGTTCAGTGTTAATACAGTTAGGCAAAGTGAACACATTTCCAATCTGATTCCATAATGACTAACTCAGACGTATGAACTTGCTAGAAGTCAGTCTATAATTTAAGGTGCACTTCACTTCAATCTTAAACACTTCAAGTCCAAATATCCACAATAATTACATTTTAACACAGCAGATCATGAAACTAGAACATCCGTTTTAGTGTAGTGTAGTAACACAACCTACATTAGGCAAGGATCACAAGCCTGAGTTAGACATCACAAGGTAAAATGAAAGGGTATGGTCAAGAAAGGAAAAACAGTGAGTGGAATCTTTTGCAAGGATCAAGGCATCAGTCCTGTTAGTATCATTTAACACTCTGTACTGTGGACTGGTTAGGAACAAGCATTGCAACACCTACATAGAATACACATTATGTGTTCAGAATTCAATGAGAGCATTGTTTTTCTTTACAAGACCCTTTTTATTCTAAAGCTTAAGGTTTTTTTTTTTTTTTTTTTTTTTACCTTTTATAACAATGAAAGTTATTAAATTAACTTGTGATGAAAATAAATATATTTTTAACACTTTCCACTCTGGTTCCCATGCAGTGCAGTTTTAGACCATTGTAAAAAAAAGACGAAATTCCATATTAGGCAGCCCTATGAAAAGAAATTTAAATAGATAAACTGTTAATCATCCCCTAAATGAAACCATTAATATGTAACATACAACATACTAATTTTAACTCAAGATCTTGCATTGGTTGTGATATTAGTTTGATAAATGCACTTACATGTCCTCGCCGTCGTTGTTGTTGTTGTAGTTGGTGATGAAGTATCTGGGCATGTCATTGGTTCTCTAGATTGGGTAAAAAGATTAAAATCGGAAGTTGTGCAATGCATTTTCATTATAACACACCTATAGAACCATATTCTGACATACAAGTGCCTCAAAAAATCTAAATTGAGAAAAAAAAAAAAAAAAAAAAAAAAAAAAAAATTCAAATCAAATCAAACTCACTCCATTCTCCAAAACTATTGGATGTTCTGGTAAAAACTCAGGTTTCTTCTTAGCCATTGGACAACTTGCCATCTTGAGGAGAAAGTCCCGTGTGTAGCAAATTCTTTCAACTACAGTAAAAAAAAAAAAAAAAAAAAAAAAAAAAAAAAAAGTATTATATCATGAGTATTATAAGTACTATATCATCCCATTGTTTTACTTTTAATTCCAGGTTTTATGGAGTTTATACACTCTTAAAAATAAAGGTTTCAAAAGGCTTTCGCATCAGAGGAACATTTTCATAGTTTCTATTACTATTTGCGGATTTACCCACTTTTTGTTGTGTTCGCCCTGCAGGAACTGGTAACGATTTTAGTTATAGGAACAGGGCTCCAGACTGAGACCAAATGGTCACATAATGTGACCTTTTTTCCTGCTGGTGCGACTAAATTTTGTTGCATTGCTGCGACCACCACGTTGCTCAACTGATAAAAGCTGCCATTTCTGTTGCATACGAGTAACATCAAATGGCAAATGAAACAAAAGCAGAATGAAACCGCGCTACATAGTTTATCAGCTCGGACTCTCGGAGCAGTAATAGACAACACAGCGCAAGCTCAGAACAGGTACTTGCGAGCCGATCTTTGATCACGTGACACCGCGCTGAGAGATCCAGTGACAAAGTGTTTGAATTCGCCTCAGAATTAATAACATTGCTGCGAGATCTACTGAGATGCATTCAAATTTGGCACAGAATTCTTTGTTGTAAACCATATGAGATGAAGTGGAAACCAGGAGAAACATTGTGCATTGAATGAACAAGCTATAGAAGGCTTTTCAGTCCACAAATCACCAACATTCACCATGGATTTAATGTAATAACAGTAACTGTAACCATGATACTGTGGCAGAAATAGTCGAATGATGACATTATGAAATCATTATAAAACATCAAACCATCAAGAAGTCAATTTTTGTCAAAGTTTGGCACTTTCTGTACTGAAGTATGAAGTCACAAAATCAAAACCTTTTTTTTTTTTTTTCTTCAAATTGCGACTGAATAACACAGAAAGCAAGTAAAGAGCGCTCCTTTTATAATCCCTGAAGCTGGCGGTCAGTTCAGTATGACACTACAGAAGCACTACCAAATCAGCTGCTGGTGCCACCATCTCTAGAACATAGTGGCACTGGTGCTACTGCTCTAGAATGTTAGTCTGGAGCCTTGGGGAACGCCTTTTGGGGGGACTAAATTAGCTCCTACTTCAGAGTAGGGTTTAACCAGAACAATAGGAACTACCAGTGACGCAAGTGTACGTTGATTGGCCAAACGCATGCCGTACAAAACACTGGTATCCGCCATTTTTAAAAAGCTGTGTAAAAACACAGTTTACATATACTTACTCCACGAAATTGGAAAACAGTGATAGATGGACTGACGGCGAAGTCCAGGAGTCCTAGCATTGGCTCCCTGTTAGGTTTAGGGTAGACTTTAAAATTTTGATGCTTATTTACATGGGTTGGCACCTCAATATTTGACCGAGCTTTTAATTCCCTATACTCCAATGTGTGACCTTCAATCATCCGAAACTGGTCTCTTAACTGTTCCCTTAACTCGCTTAAAAATGATGGGAGATAGGCCTTTTTCTTCATTAGCTCCAAAACTTTGGAATTCTTTACCGATTGAGACAAGGGAAGCTAAATCTCTTAGCCTTTTTAAATCTCACCCTAAAACTCATTTTGTTTTAGCTTTTAATTGTTTCATTGTGCTTATTTTATATGGTGTATTTTGTTACTTTAACTTTAATTTTATATTGTGTGGTGTATTTTTGCTGTTTTATTTGTTTCTGTAAAGCACTTTGAGATGTACATTTAAAGGCGCTAATGAAAATAAAGTTATTATTATTATTATTACTATTATTATTACTTCTCAACCTTTACGCTACAGAGTTATTAAATGCCACGCTTAAATGACATCGCTGTCGGCCGGCTTACATCATTTCAGAGTTCCTACTGCCGGTGCAAATGCAACAAGGAAAATGGCCCCAGTGGAAGATTTAATTCTTGGGGGACCGCCCTGGTAGCTAGTTCCAATAACTGAGATCCTATAACTACCTGGTGCAAAAGCCCCTAGTAATGCCAAATTTTTCCATTATTCCCAAATAATGTTTCAGTAAATGGTTCTTAAAATAGTTTCAAGTATATTTTAATAATCTAAAGAACCTTTTTCAACTATAAATAACTTTCTGTGCTATTGCCTGTTTGCAAAGACCCGCCCCATTTAGTTACTGTTGCTATATCCGAAAAGCCATGCCGCTCTCATGCCACACATCATGTTCTCACGCAGTGAAAAATACATCGCGGAGCGAAGAAGACACTGACAACGTGTTGACAGACAAGACAGAAGGAATGTTGTTTGAACCGCAGAAAGATGTCAGTACCACCGCCGTTAATCTACTAACTCCCCTGACTGCTTCGTCAGACATAACGGCGGATTCAGCGTTATGATTGGTTAGATCGCCTGTCAATCAAACTCATGGTGAAGGGTCAATTGAAAGGCTAACTGGATGTTAAATTTCTTCATGGAACCATAAATGCCAAATAGGCCACCTTTATTTTGAAGAGTGTATTGAAGCAGACACATGCCTTTCTTCTTTGGTTGGGTGCTGGTGCTTTGAAGATGCAGGATTTCATAGAAATGCTCCACTTTAATAATGTTGTCCTGTCAACAGTAAAAACAGTTACCAGACAGAAAAAGACACTCTCTCAGAGAAACTCGATAAGAAGAAAAAAAGAAAAGAAAAAAAGAAAAAAAAAAGAGGCCAGCAGCTACAATTAAAATCCAAAACATGACAATATAACCTTAGGACAATAAAATTGGTCTTACTGGCTTTTCTGCTGGCTTAATCTCAGCATAGCTTTGAGGCACTGTAAGTGAGATATCCAAAGAAGCATACACATACACAAACACATACAGAAAAACATAAGAAATCAAAATTGGCATCGACTGAAACACAGTATTTTGTATCACAGTATCATTTTTAAGAATCAAACTTAATGTGAACACTCACATTTTGTACCTTGATTCATGTTAAGACGGCGCAGTGGTCTTGCTGGTTCCAGATTTCTGATGATCCTCTTTGACACGTCCATTTTTCTGCTTAAGGACACACATTTCAGCATATTAATGTGTGACCAACATTGATAAAGTAATAAATGCATGCGTTTTCATTTGCATTTTCATCAGTTTCAGTTGACAAGTAAAACCTGGGCAATTTCTGACTACACATGGATGGACGAGATCAACTATAGAATCATCCACACATTTTCTTTTCTAATTATTCTGACTTAAAGCCATAAAATTATAGTAATATGTTTATGAATGTTTACTCAAGTATGTCAAATTTCTTACCACAAAGACCCCTCCCCCTACTGTTAATGATCAAGTCTGAGTAAAACTGGAAAAATAAGCTCATAAATAGGTTGCTATGATCAGAATATCATATCCTTTTCACGCCCTTGTTAAGTCAATTAGATCTGTTAAAGTGCTATTTGGATTACAGGAATTTATTGTTCATATTAACATGCATTATTCAAAATGCCCATAAAGGGCATATTTTAGTTCAGGTAAATATTGGTTATTTATAGCTCAGCAACAGGTGTTTTTTGGGCCTCTGTTATCACAGTTAAACTAGATGCTGTAGAATATTATCCTGGTTCACGCCATAGACTGTAAAAAGGTTCACACTAACATCAGACAAATAAACAGCAAGGTGATGCATTCAGAACTGTTGCTCCATTTTTCATAATGCAAATATAAAAAAAAACCTGGAAAAGTTATGATGATAGATGAAATATTGGTAGATAAGCAACCCTATCGAAAATCCACACCTTTAATCTTTTATTCACTTTTAATTCGGTTTTAATATTTCACCACGACGCATGAGTCAGGAAAAAATACTTTGGGAAAACCATCAGAATGTCCTGCTGAACTGTAAAAACTAGAATGGGGCATACCATTGTAAAATAAAACCGCCATACGTGTAAAACAAAAATTAAAAAAAAAAAAAAAAAAAATTTAAAAAGGTGGCGTAAACTTTATCATCTGACTCAATCGGCATCAACGGTGCTGCTAGCTGCTAGCCACCATGACTGCGAACTTTTCCCTTGATAATCTAGCTTTTTTTCCTCATAACATCTTTACGACAGACAAAAATGTAGAAGAATGTCACAGCACAATCAGTCTAAAATAAACGAGTAAATATAATATTGCCAACTTACTTGTTCTCACTGACAAAGCGTCCAGCTTCAGTCACCGTGCTGTCTGTCTCCGTCATTTCCAAACACATTCATTCCGCCTGAGCTCGTGACTCTTCATCTGTCCGTTCATTATCACTCTGGATGAACTCACCCAACATCATCACATACAGAAAATAAAAGACAACAAAAAAGATGTTTATTGTGCTTATCCACATCTTTGACTGTCAGCAAGTTTTTGCAAAAAAAAAAAAAAAAAGTTTGGTCTATTTTATTTTTCCCCCACCTAGAACAGGTCGGTCCTATAATTAATGATATGCAAAAAAATGATCTACACACTGATTCAGGGATAAATTCACGATTTGGTTATAAGGTTTATATAGATATAAGCATTCAGGCAGGTTAACTGTCTTGAAGCCAAGTTCTTCGTTTAACTAGTACCTGATTGTTTACCTGGTGAACTTGTGAACTCTGGTAAGAGGCAAAAGACACAGGCTCCATGGTCTGTTGTTCAAGGCACTTAACACCTGCTGAACAAACCTTTCTAACTAGTTATGAGAAACAAAGGCTTATTGTTTCCCTTTTTCACCTGTGCAACAACAACTCACCCAGACCTTTGCTTTAGGTTTACTTGACTAAAAAAAAACTTTGCACTGGCCATTCTGACCATGACCTCATTACCAACCAACCTGCTGCTTATTAGAGCTTGTTTCCTGCAACTCTTCTGTCAATACCTGACGATAGTAAATCACATTGCTACAAAATATTGATGCACATACTAGCACATTCTTTGCGTGAAATAATTAAATCTCTGTTTAACTCCTATAATTTTTGGTTGTATCCTACTCTTGACAATATGGCCATTGTCTTTAGTGTATGAACCTATATGATTTTTGCACCCTTTTCACAAAGCATGGTCTCCCAAACTCAGTTACTTAAATAAAATGACAATTTTAGTTCTAACCATGTACAGAATTAGTATTACCTTCTTCTTAAGTTCCTTCTAAAAGTAAAACCAAGGCAGTTTTTTTTTTTTTTTTACCGGATCCGTTGTACTGCACTTCCCTCTAGTGGCCTCTTCTTTTCAGTGGATTATGAGTATGAAAAGTCGTTGTGGGCAAGAATGTATTTGACTTATTGCTGTTAACTGCGGTTTGAATTAACTGGAAAAATGGTCTCATGACAATGAGCTAGTCTGTAAAGCAAAACAAAAAAAGGCCTGAATGCTGATAAACAGTTTGACTATCTATAGGCTATTGTTTGTGAACAGCATGCTGTGGGAAAACAAAATGGAATAAGCATCAACTACCGGTAATGTATACAATCTACATATACAGGTGCTGGTCATATAATTAGAATATCATCAAAAAGTTGATTTATTTCACTAATTTCATTCAAAAAGTGAAACTTGTATATTATATTCATTCATTACACACAGACTGATATATTTCAAATGTTTATTTCTTTTAATTTTGATGATTATAACTGACAACTAAGGAAAATCTCAAATTCAGTATCTCAGAAAATTAGACTATTGTGAAAAAGTTCAATATTGAAGACACCTGGTGCCACACTCTAATCAGCTAATTAACTCAAAACACCTGCAAAGGCCTTTAAATGGTCTCTCAGTCTAGTTCTGTAGGCTACACAATCATGGGGACGACTGCTGACTTGACAGTTGTCCAAAAGACGACCATTGACACCTTGCACAAGGAGGGCAAGACACAAAAGGTCATTGCAAAAGAGGCTGGCTGTTCACAGAGCTCTGTGTCCAAGCACATTAATAGAGAGGCGAAGGGAAGGAAAAGATGTGGTAGAAAAAAGTGTACAAGCAATAGGGATAACCGCACCCTGGAGAGGATTGTGAAACAAAACCCATTCAAAAATGTGGGGGAGATTCACAAAGAGTGGACTGCAACTGGAGTCAGTGCTTCAAGAAGCTTCAAGACGCACAGACGTATGCAAGACATGGGTTTCAGCTGTCGCATTCCTTGTGTCAAGCCACTCTTGAACAACAGACAGCGTCAGAAGCGTCTCGCCTGGGCTAAAGACAAAAAGGACTGGACTGCTGCTGAGTGGTCCAAAGTTATGTTCTCTGATGAAAGTAAATTTTGCATTTCCTTTGGAAATCAGGGTCCCAGAGTCTGGAGGAAGAGAGGAGAGGCACACAATCCACGTTGCTTGAGGTCCAGTGTAAAGTTTCCACAGTCAGTGATGGTTTGGGGTGCCATGTCATCTGCTGGTGTTGGTCCACTGTGTTTTCTGAGGTCCAAGGTCAACGCAGCCGTATACCAGGAAGTTTTAGAGCACTTCATGCTTCCTGCTGCTGACCAACTTTATGGAGATGCAGAGTTCATTTTCCAACAGGACTTGGCACCTGCACACAGTGCCAAAGCTACCAGTACCTGGTTTAAGGACCATGGTATCCCTGTTCTTAATTGGCCAGCAAACTCGCCTGACCTTAACCCCATAGAAAATCTATGGGGTATTGTGAAGAGGGAGATGCGATATGCCAGACCCAACAATGCAGAAGAGCTGAAGGCCACTATCAGCGCAACCTGGGCTCTTATAACACCTGAGCAGTGCCACAGACTGATCGACTCCATGCCACGCCGCATTGCTGCAGTAATTCAGGCAAAAGGAGCCCCAACTAAGTATTGAGTGCTGTACATGCTCATACTTTTCATGTTCATACTTTTCAGTTGGCCAAGATTTCTAAAAATCCTTTCTTTGTATTGGTCTTAAGTAATATTCTAATTTTCTGAGATACTGAATTTGGGATTTTCCTTAGTTGTCAGTTATAAACATCAAAATTAAAAGAAATAAACATTTGAAATATATCAGTCTGTGTGTAATAAATGAATATAATATACAAGTTTCACTTTTTGAATGGAATTAGTGAAATAAATCAACTTTTTGATGATATTCTAATTATATGACCAGCACCTGTAAATAATTAAATCTTGATTCAGTTGCTTAATGCTGCATGTAACGTAGGCCTACAGAAACCTGGTTATTTGTTATGTGCATTTTTAATTATTTCACAATACAGTCGCAGTAATAATGTGAAATAATGTGTGATCAGTATATGGCATTAAAAAAAAAAAAAACATTTAGGCCTACAGGCTACAGGCAAAAAGCAGAACATTAGTGTTCACAAAAATACATAAAACTCAAATCCTCCCATTTTTCTAAAAATGTTTGTTCCTTAAATTTACTTCATCTCATTAACTGTTATGAGAAAACCTCTGAAACATGGAAAAGCAAAAATTATGAATACATGGTTTAGCTGTTGCCATAAAATAAGACTTTATAAATTAGTTTGATTCAGATGGAACCAGATCTGTCACTATCCACCAGTTTTCAACACAGAATTAAACTATTTCCTGTGAATCTGTGAGACTTCCGATTCATTAGCCACTATAGACAAAAAAAAAAAAACTAAAAGTGCCATAAACAGAAACTATTTGCAACTGCAGTGTGTTTATGACTAAGATAAGTTAAAATATGATTGCAAATACCAGTTCTATTTCTACCAGTTCTATATCAAGCATCATAATGGACTCATTTTGTACAGCTAAAATAACTGGAAGCAGCTGGCACTGGAAGCCCTGCACATTTCAAAGTAAAAATGGCTATGCTTGTGTTAAAAAAAAAAAAAAAAAAAAAAGTTTAGGGGTAGCCAACCCTGCTCAAGGAAGGCTATCATCCTGCAGAGTTTAGCTCCAACCCTAATTTAACATGCCTGAACCGGCTAATCCAGGTCTGCATCCAAAATAGCATACTTCCCAACTACATAGTAGGCAAAAACAGTATGTGACGAGTATTATGTCTGAATTTACAGTGCTCATAAGAGTTGGCAAAAAGCACTTGGATGACCTACTACTTTCGGCGAGATTCTGAAGTGCACATATGGACACTTTACTATCCCATGAAGCCACTGGAGAGGATCTGTGAATGGCAGTAAAGTAATGCTGGTAGGTGAGTTAGGGTTACGTTCATAAGAATGTACTTTATTAGCAGTCTAAAAAATGTACTTATTCACAATAGGTGCATACTTAGAGTATGCGATTTCAGATGCAGTCCATGTGTTCAGGATTACTTCAAAATAACCGGCAGGTGTGTTGGAGCAGGTTTACGAAGTCTGCAGAAAGGTAGCCCTCCAGCGGCTAGGTTGCATAAAATACATATTATTAATGGATTGCAAATGAAACCATACCAACCTAGCATAAGAAACCCACTGTGAACCACAGCAAGAAGAAAAAAAAAATAAAGAAAGAAGAAAAAAAACACACTTAGAAAAATCAGATGAACAAGCTGATGTCTTTAATAGCATTAAACATGAAATGACCATTTATCTGGGCGTAGTAGGAAATTCACAATCTCACAATTTAAAGAAGATTCTTTTATCTTTTATCTGCTTTTGTGTGAAAACAAAATATTACTGACATATGTACAGTGAAATTTATTTAGATTAGAAAAGTCAGTACTCTGAGAGGGAAAATATTTGACAGCACAAATAATACTGAGTATAGATACTGTCACTGACATGCAAACAAATGCATCATTGTCAAATAGTCAAGATATAAAGGTATGAATCTAAATTAAAGCAGTACTTCAAAAAAAAAAAAAATGAAAAAGAAAACATGTCTGCACTTGTCAAATCACTGAAAATGCATATACAACTTAAAAAAAAAATAAAAATAAAAACAAGTTTCATTAATACTGTAGTGCAAAAGCATATCTAATCGAACACAATCTGAATCTTCCTGGTACCAATTGGTCTTCCATTTAATTCTTGAAGAGCAGTGAGTGCCTCTCTGTAGGTTTCGAACACTACCGTCGCAGCACGTCTGGGAGCTCCATTTCTATCATACTGCAATGAGGCAGATCCTGGAATCAATCTGTATCCGTAGAAGAAGTCATAAATCTCATCTATCCTTATCTGAGAGGGTAGATTGAGCAATTTAACACCGGTCGGACCATCAAGTTGTTGGTCAGGTGATCCGTAACGTTGACGTCCATTGCCATCCAGTCCAGGCCCAAACGCATTATTGCGGCCAAAATTAGGCTCAAAGTGATCACGACCTCCAAAATCCTGGCGCAAATTAGGCTGCATCTCACAATCATCTTGAGGCATCTGGATGTTCGAAAAACGAGGACCGTCATTCAAAATTTCGTTCCTTTCTGGTGGGCTAACCGTCATCTGCTCATTCACACCAAAATTCTGCATCTGGGCCATCGTTATGCACTTAAGCATGACCTCGGATCCAAGAAACCTCTGTCCGTTTAGGGACTGTGCCGTCATGGCTTCCTTCTCAGACTGGAAGATCACCAAAGCCTCACCGAGCCCAGCTCCTCTATCGTCATGCAATAAGACCACCCTATCCTCTGAAAGTGGAAATCCATGAAAGAAGTCCATGATCTCCACCTTACGAACATCAAATGGGAGATTGCGTACGTAGACACACCTCAACTGAGAGTCAGGAGTGTTTCGTTGAGACTGGGGCACTTCAGCTGATCGTCTCGACCCTTTTCCCTCATCTCTCTCGTCAACGGACGATTCCAACACAGTGACCATTTTCTCCTTGGAGATGGGTGACACGTACACTACCTTATGCAGCAACAATTCCTTATTATGAGCCAAGCCAGCACAATAGTCTGTGAGATTTCTAAACACCACAACAGCCGATTTGGTCTTATCGTCCTTTTTTTGGGCAAAGATAATAATCTGGTCATCCTTCAAAGTAACCGGATGAAGAAACATCCTCAAATCTCTCTTTTCAACCGCATGAGGCAAGTTCTCAAACATGACGCAGTATTCTTCGTGAGGGGGCGAGCGTGATCTCGACCTGTAGGAAATGGGAGATCGAGATCTCACTCGCTCTAAGGACGGTCTTTTCCGAGTGTCCGGTACGACACCTCCTTCTGCCAGCCACTGCTCCTCGGAGCATCTTGATAGTTGTATATACCGCACCCCCATGTATTGTCGATCCCTTTTCAGACCTTCGATCACATCCTCTTTGGTAGCCAAGCGCACAATACTTTGTCCATTGAATGTTCCTCTGGGGTTTCTCAAAAACAGAACATCTTCAACCTTTATCCCACTGAAAAAGGTATAGACATCTTCCTTTGTTGCAGAAAATGGCATCCCTGTCAACTTTAAATAAAGATCAGCTCTCTCTGGCACTTCCGCTTCTCTCTGGTGCCGTATCTCATTGAATGAAGATGGAGAGGGCCTGTTCCTCATCTCTTGAAGATCCGGCCTTCGTACGTCTGCTCTTGGATCTTTATTGAATGGCAGAGGACCTCGTTCCGCAGAAGGTCTTTTGACACCCTCCTTGTATATTCCCCTGCCTTTTAACTCAGACCTTCTAGTGCTTTCCTCGAGAACACTCTGCATTTCTGACTTGCTACTCAGGAGCAAGTTGACGGGAGAGCCCTTAATGCAGCCCCCTGAGCGCGTCATCGCTCGTCTTGCATCTTCATCAGATGCAAATATTATAAAAGCTTCCTCAAGCTCCCCACCAATTATATGAACCCCACCATCAGGGATTCTGAGCCCAGTGAAGAAATTGCGAATGTCCTCAGAACCAGCTGTGATTCTGAGTCCCTGTAATCGGATGACCACAGCCATGATGGAGCACACACAACAGCACCTGCAGACAAAAGGGGCACATATAATAGCGTTATCGCTGACACAACCATTGCCTCCATATAACAATATTCAGAAGAAATCCCAAGTATCATTTTCAAACCGAGGTTACACAGCAAAATTAGGAGAAACAAACCTCTCATGACCAATAAATATAGCTAACAACAATAACAGCCAGTCTGCAGCAAGTAATAATGTCTTCTGATCCAGAAAAACAAGATAACGTACTTTAGATTAACAGGAAAGACTAGTTTTCCAACCTTTAACATCGTTCTTTCAGCTTCTACATGCAAATGTACAGGTAATATGAACTCCATTCACAAACACAGCTCATCAGCTGACTGCACTTTCAAGAGAGAAACATCATAAACAGTTTATACAAGTATCAAGAAATTAGAAATATCACTTCTAGCATCCATACAGATGAAAGACACATATTACGGATAATTAACTAAACTTTGTCCTTTTAAATCCTGTTAGCTTCCATTTTATAATATCCACAATCACCAACAGAAACCTATCAACAACAGACAATGGATTTCATCAACTTAAGTATTTAAAATAACAAGGCGCTTTACATGATGCTCAAAGCCACTTACACAGCCATCAAACCAAACAACAAAACAAGTTCAATACACCGTACACACAATTCCACTTCACTTGTATGCAAAATGTGAATGATAAATGCTTTTAAATCAGTGGTTCTCAAGCAAGGGGCCTGGGCCCACTAGGAGGCCTCAGCCAACATAAGTGGGCTGCAAGAGGACAGATTTTTTTTTAGTTTTTTGTGCACTTCTTGCCTTTATTAGATAATGTGAATGATAGAGAAAGGAAAGAATGAGTAAAGGAGAGCGGGGAACATGATCGGCAAAGGACCACGAGCTACACTGTTTTTAATAATAATATATAAAAAAAATGTTGATTCAAATAGGAATGCACCAAAATGTTGGTGTTTGGCCGAAAGAAAAAAACAGCCAAAAATATGAATTGCTCATGGCCCATTTAAACGCTCCACTTGTGTACCACTCATGCTCATCTGAAAAGCAAAGTCCGCTCAAATAACATGGCAACATGAAATTTCTATTCTCTATTAGGGCTGGGATAATACATCGATGCATCGCGAATCGAGAAATTGTTCTGGATTGATTCTGATATTTTCCATATGTATCGTGATTCTCTCTCAAATCGATTCTGAGCTTAGTTTTCAACAGCATGTGGCACCGCGTGCTTTAGAAACAGCCTTACTCTGCTTCCTTCCAATTCCTTACACACACCACTTGAACCTTCTATAAAATAATCATTCATAAAGTTCAAAAAGGTTGAAGCGAATTACAAGGGTGTTTGCAGTGGGCTGTTTACATTAATCAAGCATTATAAAAGCTTTCTGAGGTGCAAATACATTGTCAGACTCAGCCGAATGCACGAGCACTCTTCTTCATGAGCATTTGAGCATGCAGTTAAAAAACAGCCTAGGCTAGAGCGGCATCTGCTGTTAAAAACTAAGCTCAGAATCAATTTGCGATGCATTTGGAAAATATCAGAAACGATCCACGAATCGCAATGCATCGATAGCATTGTCCCAGCCCTATGTAATAGTATACTTGTTTCTGTTTTTCTACTGTGCTGTAACATGGTGTGATATAGCCGTGCTGGGCAACGCTGGTAAAATAATTCTACCCTCTCGTTCACAGATATGCTCCATGCTACGCTCTGCTCACATGCTCTGATAATAATAGCTTTGTAGGACTATACATTCTTTGGATAATTTGACAAAAAAATAAATCTGTTAAATCTGATTCTGTTGCATAGAACTGAATGAAGAATAATATATTGATATTCAATATTAATATATTTTCTGTCAAATTTTAGTGTGTTACTTTAGTGTGTGGTTAATTTTTTTTTATTGGCTTGTATTTTATTAAATTCAGTATTATTAAAATTATTGAATTTCATTAAAAAGCAGTATTAATACAATTATACAAAAAAGCTAATTTAAAGTAAGAAATAATTTTTAAAAAAGCATTTTCGGTTTTCAGCCAAGTGCATCCAGAACTTTTGGTTTCGGCCCAGAATTTTCATTTCGGTGCAAGTCATTACAGCAGAAAAATTAAAAAAAATATCAGCCTACATTGTTTTGGATAATGGTGGGCCTTGGGGTAAAAAAAAAAAGAGTGAGAACTACTGTTTTAAAATGCAAACTATGAGACTAAAAATGCATTACCCTCCAGCAAGCTTCCCATTTTTTTCTGCCAATGAAACACACACACATACACAAACCTCACACTGGATTTACAACCTAAGTATGTAGGGAAAAAACCTTCCAAATTCGTTTCTATAAACCCTAAACTCTCTATTAGAAAAAAAAAGAAGTCAATTCCCAATGTCACAGAGCCCATCCACTAGGAACAGTAAACGAGTCCTATTTTCAGTTGCAATACACTTCAAATAAAAGAAAGGTCTTTTTACAACTCGACTTCACAACCATGTTTCCCAGTTCGCTGCACTTCTTTATGTAACCAATACACGACTGAGGGCGCATTTACACACACACAAAAGTCTCTGTACAATGCTTCCGCTTTCTCATCTGGTCAAAAAATAATCCGTGGTACATAAATTGCCTTTTTAATTTCAAACGGTTTTATAATAACACGCGACAATTACAAATTTGTTTTCGACAAGTACACCTCTGTAGTGCCTCGTGTACTTTCTATTTGTGGTTAACCGCGAACTATGTGCTTTCAGAATCAAAACTGTGCCAAATCAAACAACTAGCATTCACGAGCCTCTTCGAATTCAGCCGAACCAACCAACCAACCAACCCACCCAACAGTTTTAATTTAGCACAATACACGTTGATACCAATGAACATACGTTAACAAACATACGATATAATGCGCAACGTCAATTCCGTCATAACAGAAAACATTGGTGAAAACAAAGAGTGCAGCTGTCTTCGGTAGTATCGGTAATGCTAAACGTGAGAGGGCCAGAATATGAAGCGCACAATGTTGATCAAACTTACACAAAACAAAGATATATCAATCCTTTCCAATATAAAGAAATGCGAAACTAATGCCGATCCGCAGTGTCGTATATCCGATTCCCACCGTGACTAAGCAACAATTTCGCTGTTTGTGATATCTGACACAAGGACGAACCGAAAGAAACTAGAGCATCCGCATCTCCTCCAACGCCATCTGTAAAACTACGGAAACCCGGAGGCGCTGAACACAAAAACTCAAACGAGAAACTCGAGACACAATAGATGCCAGTCTGATCAATTTAGAATATCTCCAATATCTGCAACGACCCGTTTCCAATGAATAAATTATAAAAAAAATATCAAAATGGGTATAAAAACTACAAAAATACACACTACAAATATATTGATTTAATGATTATAAAGTGTAAAGTTGTGTAACCATCAAGTAAAATTTGGCCTGTTTAGTTGCATCTTGAATACCAGTATATACAACTTGATATTTTCACAAGTTTATAGTTTATTTAACTAATAAACTATATTTTAAACATTTTTTTAACATCTCCATACACCTGGACAAAAAAAAATCATACAAATATTTAATCAAAATATGTGATATTTCAAAAAATGACCTTGAATTTTTAAAAAGAAATAATGAATCATGCCAAACTTTATGCTAACATTTATTTTTTTAAAGATTATTATTTTTTTTTTTAATTTCTGACAGTCACACAACCTAGTCATTTTGACAATTATTATTAACTATATTTGACTATATTATTATTATGATTATATTTTTAAATATTACACATTTAAAAAAAGTCTGCTTTGATGAAGATGGAAATTCTCTTTTTAGGGGCATGTTTATAAAGATTCTGTGGGTTCCTGCTTAGTATACAATTACAACTTAGACACAAGGCCATAACCATGTCTTGAACATGGGGGGTTGGGGATAGTAACTGTCCTTTATTTAAAGGAATTAAATAATTAAAGGGATTTGAAGGAATTTAAAAATAAATAAATATGAACAGGGAAAAAAATGGAATTTTTGGTAAAGTAATCATTCAGCTTGAACTATTTGCAAATAATTTAGGGTAATATGGGGTAAAATGACATTACATTTTTGAGATTTAGTCAGATGAAACAGTTTTGAGGTTAACTGATCTAATTTTGTGTCTCTGGAAAACAGTGACCTCTGACATTATATTATGTTGAATATCCAGGGTTTCTGTTTGTTAATGAGGGATTTGTGTACACAATAATGTTTAATGAGTAAAAAAATATAATTTTAAATTTGAAGTGAAAAGGTAAAAGTAGACCTTTGCGGTATATGGGCTATAGTGGTGTTGTCTATTTCGATTACATCTAAATATGTTCATAGGCCTGTATGTAAGTCATAGAATAAATCTAATGTATATTATAGTATGGTTTGTCTATTGTTGTTATACTGGTGTTTGTAGGAAGATTTGTAAGGTGACCTTGAGTGTCGTGAAAGGCGCCTATAAATATTATTATAATTTTATTATAAAATTTACCTTTCAGATGAATCTCTTTTACAGGGATTCGACTTTGTCCATTTTTGTCAATTGTTCAATTAAATGTCAAAACACAATTATAAATAGAATAGTTGATATAGTATTTTATATAGTTTGTCTTTGGGGGCCGTTTACACGACACTATTTCAACTAAAACCGGAAAACCTTTGAAAACGGGTTTTAAAGTCCAAGATTTTGAAAACAGTATTTTTATTGTCTATTTTTATTTCACAAATTTGTGAAAATGGTGATGTCATGCGTATGCACGTTACGTGCTCAGTCTATAGGCGCGTAGTGTTTCTTTACAAAGTGACATTGCCAACTACTGGCCTGGCATGCATAATACAGCATTTTAGTTTTTGCAGATTTGTGTGAACGGGATCGTTTTGACAATATTGTTGTATATGTATCTGAAAAGCGCAAAGGAAAAACTTCTCCATTTTTTGTACATTGTCACATAAATGTACCCTTATAGTCTGCAAAAGTTTGTCTTCTTGTCCCAGGTAGGGGGCCATCTTACCTTGACTGGCCATTTTAATCATTTTGACATTGATGAGCGCTGTTAGATCACTGAGGCAGACCAGCCTAAAATGTAACTTTTAAAACTTTTTGTCATCCTAACAACAAACAAAGCAGCCTGCAATGAAGTGCAGCAGAGAAGCATAAAAAAATATCAAATATTGGAGAGAAAATTTGGCCATATTTCCTTATTTGGGGGGGATTGGCCCCCCTTAATATCTATGGTGGTTAAACGGCCCTGCTTAGACACTTGTTTCACGGTTGGTACAACGACCAAATAACGACTGTTATCTAGAAATTTACAAACAACCTGATTTCAGAATAGTCTTGTGAACAGATCCCTGTAACTGAGATACAACAAAGGGTTACTGATTCAGTGGTTCATTGAACACAATGATGTCCTCATTTTAACCTCTGTGAGGCTTTAGGCATGATAAAGGAGTTGTCCTGGTTACCATGGCCAGCTGCCAACACTGCCTAATAATCATACTGGGCCTAGTGCTGAGATACTTTATTCACAAATTAATAAAACAATAGAAAACCATGAAAAAGCTAGCACAGATAAAATACACAGGAATTGACTGAACAAAGAAAACACAATAAATGCCCTAATTGTGTCAAAAAATACAGGTCTGTCATCAAGTGGGACCTGTGGAGATATTTGAAGTGTTCTCACTAAGACAGACAGACCAAACAAAACATGTTTAGAAAGACAAGACCATTTGAAGATAACAAAACATCAGACCTGTAGAAGGGAGGAAATTTAAAGAATTACAGACAATTCATCAAGTGTGGGACTTTTGAAGACAAGAAAGAGACCTGCACAGTACAGCTGGACTAAGCGGGGATCTTTACACTACGAAGCTCCACCTGGAACTGTCAGGATGTTTCCCGCTGGAAACTCATCACAAATTTCCTCATGAAGCTGAAAGCAAGAACCTATCGACTGAACAGTGAGATAAAGCAGACACAGATAACCAACAGACAATTTATATTATGTACCCCAATCAGCAAGGCTTGTGCATCATCACCAAACCACGATCACCCTGTTATTAAAAAATAATCATGGTACTAATTTGTTTTTATTGTAAATATTTTAATCTTTACATTTTAGCTTAAATTGGTAAGGAAGTTACTAAGTAAAGACTATAGACTCACTCTCAGCACACACTGTTATCAAGTTAACCATGCTGTGAAATGAACAGACCCCAGAAGAGACAAAGTGCAGATCATCAAAATGTTTAAGACATGCCTTTATTTGAAGAGCCAATGTCCATACCTATGGTTTGAGATGTCTGCTAGTAATGCTGTGTGAGAATATCTACCTTCAAGTATTTTATTAGTAACTAAACTAAGTGCATTGTCTACCACAGAAAACATCAAACACAACAGCTATCATGCGATTAGACATTTAGTTAAAAATTACCTACAGTAGGTCTCTGTGGCATCACTATGCAAAGCATTTGACAATTTATTGACACTGAATGTCTTTTAAAACACTTTATATAATCTGAGCAATGATAAACCATACATGTTTAACTTAAATTTGATTATTTTAATAACTGGCAAAAATGACAAGGAAAGATTCAAACCAAAATCACTGAAAGGGCTTTTGATAAAAATAGACACGCATCAGTATATTATAGATTAAAATATTTTATTAAGACAAAGCTGAATACAACAGATTGAAAAATTCCTGGAAAATACCAGTTTGGAGAAAAGTCAGCATGTCCAACGCTTATAACAGGTCATGTTTTAGGTATGATACACATTCTATCTCCATATAAACCACAAGCTGTTTAACATTTATTTCTTAAAACTAACTAGTATTTTGATTTCAGATATTTTCTAATGTATGCTTTTTTTATTTTGTTATTTAGTAGGCTATTTTTATGTTATTAATACTTATTTTTTAATTACTAGTAGTAAGTAATCCAATAGTGACTGGTCTTCAACTAGTCGTTAGTATTATTTATTAGATGCTAATATCCCTTTGCTACTAGTCAGTATATACTGGAACAGATATTAGAAATTGGAATAGTAACAAAGAAATGAGTACTAGCTGTAATGAATGGTTAGGTAAGGTAAGGTAAACTGAAACAAGTATCAGCAACAACCGGAGCACTTAGCAATTTGCCATTATATTGGAAAGTGACTAGTAGCAAAGTAATAAATACAAGTATATTGATGATTAGATACTACTATTTATTACGTTGTTACTAGTCACATTTCAGCCTATTCATTTTTTAGTTTCTAATGAAATTGAAGATATAGTGACTACTGGATTACTTACTACTAGAACTAGTAACATTAAAATAGATACTAGTTAGTTTTTTTAGCAATAAATGTTAAAACGGCTTGCCATATACACATTGCCCATTTTACTCCTAATTTCACATTTCCAGTTTAACCCCTGATAACAGTGAGGATGCTGAACTGACTTCTTGGGGATCCCACACCACTGAAGGCCTATCCGGGTTCCATGTTGTCTGTCTGACCAAAAGCATTGCAATAAACAGAGTTTTTAGCTGCGCCTGTCGTATGTTCCCTTTGCATTAAACAATTTGATTCCACGTTGTCTAGTAATAATAGAAGATTCCGTAGCTTAACAAAGGCCCCAAGACCGTCGAATCGACATCAGTCCCTCTGGACAGCAGCGCATGTCGACCTCCTTCTTCACTGCATGAGCTGTGGCTCGCAAAGAGAGGAGGAGCTGCGACCGGTGCATCGCATATCGACTCCGCCAGATCATCTGAGGCTGCCCTGCTACACCATGAAACAAAAAGGATGGTGCCTTCCACAGCCCGCTTCGTACTGATAAAACAGTACAGAGGAGTCGTCTAATGAGTATTTATTTGATCACCGTGGACCGAGCATTAAACACAAGCATTTTGGATCTATCTAACACCAGGCGAATTGTGTTTTCGAGAGTAGTTTGTTGACCCGTGTGGATTTGACGTCTGTGTTCTGCTGGATGTTTAGGAAAATATCAAGTGGAAGAAACTGCCATCATTGTCCTACAAGATGGAGTGCTTGACCGAACTGGAGACGTATACGAAGTAAGTACTTTACAGCTGCTATGTGTTTGTTTTGGCACACAAAACATATCCATTGAAAACCTACATGCACTACAGATTTTAACCAGTTAGCCATTGAGCTATCTAGTTAGTCCTTTGGCTGCTAACTCGCTAACCCAACGATTACAGTGACCCCTTCATGGTTTCAGAGCATAAACCACAGGTCAAACTGTACATTTTAGTTTGTAGACAAAAGGATACTGTAGATAACCCGTTAAGCTCAATAAATAGATTCGGTTATGAAAAAATAAACAATCATAGACGTTTCAAATGGTGACCATAGCGACAGTTTACTCTGCAGTTAGCCAGCGAGCCGAGGAAACTACTACATGCTGGGACCGATCAATAAATGTAAATAAGATTAAATAAAATTTGATATTCTTTGTTGCTAGAAATTCACAGAATGTCTAAAATATTATTATACAACACTGTAATGTCAATGTATATGATATTTCTTGGATACACAAGTGAAAACAGATGCAGCGAGGCCTCCGTGTAGGCCTTATATCCACGAGGTAAATTTTTCAGCTCCCCGCGGTTCAGTGCCAGCGCGTTGACATTGTGAACCAGGCAGTCAGTGCTGGAGTTACTGGTAACGAACCGAAGGCCGTGTTATTAGAGAACCTGAGTTGTTGACGCTGTTTTGTTATTGTCATCCACAGAAATAAATGAACTGAGTCAACTATAGACAAAATATTGCTATGTTGTGCAAACAAATGACACCCACATGGCTCCTCTGCAGTATTTAAGCATTTATTTGTCCCCTTTGCCACAACATGTCCATTTTAAACATAATCTTTCATTATATGATCAACTATCAAGCTATTATTATTGGACATATCAAACTACATAATTAAGTGTTACTCAATTATGTCAGAACCCCAAACGTGCTTATTGATATTGTGCGTCCAGGGCACGCATTTTACCTTTCACATTTGAGACAAAAGGCAGTTTGTTCTGCTGAGGCAGATAAGTGCTGTTCCCTCCACTTCTGTCTGCTGCTGCAAGCAGCCAGATGATCATTTCAATTCTACGTTTTCTCGTTTCGAAAAGCATAGCAAATCTAAGACTTTAACTATTTTTATTATTAGAAAAATTATAAATTAATGCATACAAAAGTAAACAAAATATCCTAAACTCAAACATGAAAATAATAATATTGCCATTAACTGCATAGCCCCAGTAATATGAAAAATGATTAATATGATATGTAGGCTGAATATGAAAGCAGTCATTTTGTATATCCACAAATAACACAGAAGTGTACTTTACTAGCCGGAAACATGGAACAAACACTAGGCCAAATATTGTATTACTATTAGCCATTAATATTCAAGTGACAGATGAATTTGCAGCAGAATATTGTAAAGTTTGATTTGACAGCAAAATGAGAAGTGTTTCCCGTTTGAACTGTTAATAAGCCTATTTATTTTACTGTCTTAATAAAGCACAATTGTATAGTTGCATCTTAAAGTAAGCATGAAATGAAAATTCACTATCCATTTACTAAATGTATGTTATAGATCTTATTGTGAATGGTTTCATTTTTTTTTTCTCTCTCTCTCTCTCTCTTTTGAACTTTTAATGTTTTAATCAAAAAGTCATAACTGGATCTACTGGTGAAAATGACAGCTTCTCTCTGGTCACGTATGCAAGACTCCAATCATTTAGTGCACTTAAAGGTATAGTTCACCCAAAAATGTAATTTCTGTCATTAATTACTCACCCTCATGTCGTTCCAAACCCGTAAGACTTTCGTTCATCTTCGGAACACAAATTAAGATTGTTTTGATGAAATCCAAGAGGTTTCTGAACCACCCATAGGCAGAAACGTCATTGCAACTTTCAAGGCCCAGAAAGTTAGTAAAGACATTAAAATAGTCCATGTGACTACAGTGGTTCAACCTTAATGTTATGAAGCGTCAAGAATACTTTTTGTGCACAAAAACAAAACAAAAATAACGACTTTATTCAACAATATCTTGACAAAAGCAAACTGAACCCATCATAATCAGCACCGCTGTCTATATGCGGCGTGGCACAACATAACAAATTCCCCACAGTAAACTGATGCCCTGTTATGTTTCTGACATACTCCAAGTGCTCGCGTAACTTCTGACACAAAGGACAAATGGATGGTCTTTCTGTAAACACGCTTCAGGTGTGTCAGTCAGCACGAGTAACACATTGAGATATTTTTCATGGCTTATTGTACTCAATAACTCTCTTTAACATCAAGCGCATCAAGCACTTCATTTTCTTATTCATGCATGTTCTTTTCATAAAAACCGAAATGTGCCCAAATATCTGCTTATAAGAAGCTTGGTACATTATCTGCGAACATCAGACGCAAGTACTTTGCTTCCGAAGGAACTTTTTTATTAATATATAATAATAGTACTTTATTTGCAATAAAACAGTACGTTAATACGTATGATGGGCCTTTTTAATTAGCCTACAATTTTAAAAATCTATTATTTTGTTTTTATGCATCAATTCAGAAACGCTCACATCAGCATCGCAGTGCATTGTAAAAATGATTATATTCCACAGCTTTATCCATTTCATTGGCAGTTTAACATTGTTTGTACCTGCTGTCCTTGACCAGATCAAAACAGACTTGTGACCCTTTTTTCGTGATGTACCAGTTGAGAGCCACTGGCCTAGACAGCAAAAACACAGTAACCTAATCATAAAATAAAATTTTGCACTTATAAGGGGCTTTCGCACTGAAGAGTTCTAGGAACTCGGTTATAGGAACTAGCCACTAGGATAGTTCTCCCAGAACTAATTTCTTCCCCGGGCCACGTCCCTGGTTGCATTCACACTGGGAATAGGAACTCTGAAGTGCCCGACAGAGGCATCTTTAAGCGCAGCATTTACAAACGCTAAAAACCGGTGAATGGAGGATGCCGTGATCGGAGCTGTTTGTTGTGTGTCGTGGGTTTTGTGATAACGGAGATGGAATGTAAACGCATAATCTACGCGACTGAAAGAGCAAAAAGTGGGGCTAAGAGACAAAATCTCCTATGACAACTTTCAGTATCGAGGCAGAAAAACGAACACAACCCTGCAGACAACAGGTAAATGCCGTTTTCGCTGTTTTCCATTTTTGTAAAGTAAATATGTTTACATGGCTTTTTAAAAATGCCGGGTGCTGGTGTTTGACATGCGTTTGACCAATCAAAGTACGCTCACGTCATGGATAGTTCCTATAGAGCTGATTTAGACCCTACTCTGAAGTAGGAGCTAATTTAGTTCCCCCAGAAGGAGTTCCTAGAACTAAAATCGTTCCTAGTTCTTGCGGTGCGAACACGGCAAATAGTTCAGCCAATAGTTCTAGGAATTATGAAAAGGTTCCTCCGGTGCGAAAGCCCCTAAAGAAACATCTAGTGGTGTATCTGTGGAGATCCTCAAAAATTGTACCTTTTAACAGTTAGATACCTGGAAGCTTCATCTGTCTGTAAACAAATATGTTCAAATGTGGAGAACAAATATATTTGTATCAGGGAATCTACATTGACTGAATTGAGGAATGCTGTCTCTTCTCCATAGGTGTGACATTTTGTCAAAGAGCATACTTCTCTGAGTTGGTTTGCCCCAGTGTTGCAGCTTCCTTCAAGCTGCTCAGCATCAGATCTGCCTCAAAATGGATGCTCTGTTGAATCCCGATCTCAGGTAGGGTGCAGTATTCCATTCGCTTAAACCGCAGACAAAAACAAAACTTTCACTTTTTGCTGTAATAGAACAGAAGCTTTGTAGTAGTCTTCAGTTGTGCTTCAGTGAACATGAATTGCAGAATTCGAGGTCCAATTTGACATGGGCCAATATATCTTTAGCTCCTTATGTCAACGGACAGTATGCAAGAATGTTAAGCCATGCATCCCTGCAATATTAATCCTGCTTCTCCAGTTCCAGGCTAAATTTGGTTTTGCACTATTGAGGGATTTTAGATAACCGAGTGCTTGCATATATTATATGTAGGCTTAAAAGATTTTAAAACCTTTTTGCATTTCACCTCACACTCTGCCCCTTAGTTATTTTAAAACAAATTTTAGATAAATGCCACAGCATTTTATCACGATATAAAATGTCAACATCCCGAATGTGTGGGCTGGATTATACCTGAATATTGTGGGCTAAGTTTGAACAAAGAATCTGTGTTCAGATTAGACAGTACTGTTGTTACTCATTTGCTTGCCACGTTTATGTGCAGGACTTGCTTGAACATGGCTATATATGCATTTTTAACAAACAGTGCAGCTCTTGCCTTTTGTGCAGTATTCAGTATTGAGCTTATGTATGAAATGTATTTCACATGCCTGATATCTAAGTTTATTTTATGCTAATAGTGAGTGTCATTAGGGATATAATTTTAGCAATATCATTAGCAGTGTTGCATTAGAATGGCTAAAGTGGGTCACACATCAAAATTCTATTCATTCTATTATACCTGATTCTTGATGGTGCCATTATTAAAAAAAAAATATTAAATGGGGTCATGGTAGATTAAAATATTGCTGACAGATATGACATCTGACAGATATGAATGGCATGAGAAGCCCCTCCCATTACTACTATTATCATTGTGGGCTGACTCCATTAGGAAGGTCAGATGGAGAAAATGAGTCTCAGAGGAACATGTAACCTAGTTGTTGCTTGGTAGCTTTATTTAGGTTTCATATTAGAACTAGCAAGCAGTATGCTTTTTTGTTGTTGCAAGTGTGTCAGTTGTGTATGATATGAAGAGACTTCAAAAATAGGAAGAAAATATAAACTATGCCTATGTTGTGTGTCATAGACCTTTTTATAACTATTAGGCATTGGCGTGATGGATAAAAGAGTAATGTAATTTCACAGCAGGGGCCAGTTGTATCAACTGCTTAGACTAGTATTACAAGTTAGTCATCACATTTTTTCCTTTAAAGGGTTAGTTCACCCAAAAATGAAAATTATGTAATTTATTACTCACCCTCATGTCGTTCTACACCTGTAAGACCTTCGTTCATCTTCGGCACTCAAATTAAGATATTTTTGATGAAATCCGATGGCTCAGTGAGGCCTCTATTGCCGGCAACGTCACCAAACTTCTCACGATCCAGAAAGGTACTCAAAACATATTTAAAACAGTTCATGTGACTACAGTGGTTCTACCTTAATATTATAAAGCAACGAGAATACTTTTTGTGGGCCAAAAAAACAAAATAACGACTTTTCAACAAAATCTAGTGATGGCCGATTTCAAAACACTGCTTCGAAGCTTTATGAATCTTTTGTTTCGAATCAGTGGTTCGGAGCACCAAAATCACATGATTTCAGCAGTTTGATACACGCTCTGAATCACTGATTCGAAAAAAAAGATTCGTAAAGCTTCGAAGCAGTGTTTTGAAATCGGCCATCACTAGATATTGTTGTTATTTTGTTTTTTTGCCGCACAAAAAGTATTCTTGTTGCTTTATAATATTAAGGTTGAACCACTGTACTCACATGAACTGTTTTAAATATGTTTCCTTTCTGGATCGTGAGAGGTTCGTTGGCATTGCCGGCAATAGAGGCCTCACTGAGCCATCGGATTTCTTAATTTCTTAATTTCTTAAAAATATCTTAATTTGTGTTCCGAAGATGAACGAAGGTCTTACGGGTGTAGAACGACATGAGGGTGAGTAATAAATGACATAATTTTCATTTTTGGGTGAACTAACCCTTTAAGGCTGTTCATAACTGTTTTTAAGTCAGTTACATAAAAATGTAGATTGGTCTAATTTGAAACCAAAAATAACCAAAATTTTAAATTGATTGGACTAATGTTCTGTTTTCTTTCTTTCATGCTGTTCATTTATGACAACAGGGAAGATGTAAAAGATTGTTCGGTAAGTGTTTAAGTTTAGATATCTTTGTTTCAGTTAAATGTACATACTTAAAACATGGTTATAAAATACTAAATTGTATTTTTATTTTTATATGTATCACTAGATCAAGGTTGAAAGCCTCCCGAAGCAAGTAATATTCAAAGGCCTTGCACCCAGGGTTGTACTGACAAACCATCTCCTGCCTAAAGGAACCAAGGCGAAGGTGAACCTTGAGGAACAGGGTCGACAGAAGGTCTCCTTTAGCTTTACACAGACAAAGAAACCACGTCAAAATTTATTTTTAGCCCCACCAAGCCCAGAGAAATCTGCAAGTGAAAATTCTTCTACACTGCAAGCTGGAGCTGTACCTACTTCAGATCTAGCAGGACAGACCGATGAAACCAAGAATGTGGACACAAATACTCCAGCAATGGGGGAGATCCAGACTGCACCCGCTCCAGTATCCTTCCCACTCAAATCAAAACATGTTCTTGGAAAGATGCATTTTAAGAAACAGTTTCTCAGCGTTACTGTTGTTGAGGATAACTCCATTGTCAGCATTGCCTCAGCAGAGATTTCGGAGCCAGTAGTCCCACCTGAGTCAGACAAAATTCAATCTTCAGCCAAGGTTGAAACTGAAACCTCAGTGCAACAGTCTCACAAAAACTCTGTCATTGATAGTTCCTCTGAAAAAGTTATCAAAGAGGAAAACCCTCAGGAGAAATTAGACTCATGCCTTAAAGGTCCTGTTTCTTCCCATATTGGGAAGGGAGATATGGATTCTTCCATTATTTCTGAGCATGAGGAAAACAGAAAATCCCAGCCCCGATCAGACAGCACACTTCCAGGTTCGGAGTCTGATGGAGATTCAATTCGAACATCATCTAGCCAGAAATCTAGTGACCACAGAAATAAAACAAAATCTGAATCCCAGAGAAATGAAGCAAAAAGATCCTCTAATTCCAAAACAGAGGAATTAGAAAAACCGAGGCCTGATAGGAAAGAAGATGAAAAGGGGTCGAGTCGGACAAAGTCTGAGCGTGACTCCAGGCACACGTCTTCAAGATCTTCTCGTTCTGACAGAGACAGAAGAAGGACCAAAAGTCGTTCACGGTCTAGATCTCGAGGCTGTCGAACTAGTTCTTATTCCAGATCTGAAAGGTCAAGGAGTGAGAGACAGTCAAGGTCACATTACCATGAATCTGAGCGGAGGTTTCATAGAAGTTCTCCTCATCGTGAAAGGAGAAGCTCGCGTTCTCGAACTGATGGCAGGTCTCGTGACAGCTCTGACTCGGAGGATGACCACCGGCGGACAAGGACTCGTGGTAGTGATTCAAGCCGATCTTCTACATACTCTAGCTCGCAAAAAGAATTGAAATCGTCCACTCACTCCAGATCCCACAGGGACTCAAAACCCACAGATTGTTCTCGATCATCTGAGTCAGACAAAAGAACACAGCATTCAAAACCAGAACGATCTAATTTAAAAGCTGGTGACTCTGAATCCAATAGGAAGAGCTCTCCTGAAGCAGAAGCAGTTCACAGGAAATCCAGTGCCCACTCAAAATCGGAAATTAATGCTAAAACCTCAAATTCCAACCGAGCTACCTCATCCCGAACATCTGAGAAAAAGGTCCATAAAAACAGCTCTGACTCTGATGAGGAGCACAGAAAAAAACATCAGTCACAAGGATCAGACAGGTCATCTGGGTCTCGAACTTTATCATCCAAAAAAACAGATTCATCGGATCACAAAACTTTAAATAATGTTACTGGAACAGAGAGACAATCAACAGACAGATTAAGTAATAACACAAAGCAGTCAGAGTTAGTCCCCAGTCCAGTTACTCCTCAGAAGGAATCCAGCAAAATTGATGACAACTGTACCCTGCCTAAATCTAAATGCAGTTCTCAACAGATGCATGAAGCTACGCACAAAGTTAATTTGTTTGAAACAAATCAACAAACTGAGCATCAACCTCGAAACCAAGATCTTAGTAGTTTGAAAAAGTGCACAAATGTCCCTGAGAGTCACAAGACAGCTGAAAGTTTGAAGCAGTCCACTTCCCCAACAAGTAAAAGCCTTGAAGTTAGAAGTTCCACTGAGGCTGATAAACCTGGAATGAAAGATGAGATTCCAATCCAAAGCAAAGCTCTGACAGAAGGACTGGCAGAGACATTTTGTGTAGGCCACTCTCCCAGTCAGGATTCAGTAGGATCACTGGCAGATCCTCTTTCTCTTTCTGTGAAAGAATTACCAGCTGGAGGATGCTTGAAATTAAACACTAAATCGGATGGGTCATCAATAATCATTAGTAAAATCATTATGCCCGTCACACCGAGTGCTCAACTTTGTGAAAAAGATTCTGAGCAGCTTAGTGTGAATTCTGAACAACCTAGTGGGATTTTGAAAAAGGATGGTAGTGCGAAAAAATCCCGATGGGATATTGTTGGTGAAGTCCCTTCAGAATATCAAAGCCCTACGAAAATAGTGAATCCAGATGTGAAAAGGGTAATTTTAGTAAAAAAAACAGAGGTCTACAATGATACTACCCCTAATGAATCATGTACACAGAAACACTCTGAATTACCATCTGAAAAATCTGTAGAAGGACAAATACGAGACGAAACCTCAGTTGAATCTCATCACAAAGTAATTTCCCACGCATCTGACCTTGGAAACCAACATACCCATAGTGAACTAGTTAATCAGGCTGTTGAAATTCCTCAGCCAACAAGTGCTGTGGTCGTTAGTGATCTTTCCCTTAATTGCCGTTCTGCTAGTAAAGAGAAAATCAATGTAGACAAACATAAACCTGAAACTCAAGACCCTGATTCCTTAAACCATGATGGTAAATGCCACAGTGAGGACAGTGAGAGTGAAGAATCGGACTCTGATTCAGATGATGAGCGGGTCTCCTTAAAGCGGTTGCACTCTGTGGTGGTTGTGCCAAAAAATTCAACCATTGCTCTTGAGACAAATGATTTGACTGAGCCGTCTCTGGGGTCCTCAGTGTTTTCTGGACAGCAACTGACTGATACACATAAAAGCATTAACAGGGAATTTGCCTATGGTTTTAACAATCAGTCAAAGCTTGAGGAATCATCAGCTGCACTTTTTAAGGCCGGTGTACAGGCTGTAATTCCAGATGTTAAAGGTGTCTCCTACCAGTCGCAGAGCAACATGGTTGACAGCACCAGCCATTCGGAGGCTACCAGTGCTCATGTGGACAAGAACTGGAGTGCTCAAGAAAGACCAAATGTCTGTGCCCAGATAAACCAAGCCTCTATTCAGAGTTCTGAGAAGACATGCAGGCGACCTGAATCGGATCACCATCAGTACCATGATAGACCAGATAGCTGGAATGGAAGGAAGGGAGGGAAGCAACAATATGGGGACTCAAATGACTTCAGTGGTGGGAAGGGTTATTGCTTGGCCTGGGACTTTAACCAGTCAGAACAGCCCAGCAGTACATTTCAACAACCGGACAGCAGTCATAGCACCGAACGCCCGTCTCAGCCAGCAATTGCTCTGTTTGATAACGCTCACAGACAAGATCCATGGGCTCAGTCTGCCATCTCTGTAACCAGCAGACCAGTCAACACACATGTGCCTTTTCAGTATCACAGTTCAGTTAACCAGATCCATCCAGACTCTCTGACCAATGACCATGATTACGATAGTGAGAGAAGGGTAGTAGGGATCAAACAAGGATCTATCCTATCTGCTGATCTTCCAGGATCATCCCCATTTGTTCAAGCCCATGAGATAAGTAGTAATTGCAGCTTCACCACAGAAAATCAGAACATCTCAGAAGCCCCTAGAGAAGACAACCAAAAGCCTCATCGAGGAAGGGGTCCACCTAAGAAGAGACGTCAAGATTTTGAATCTGAATCAGATAATGAGGCAGAGGCTGGTCTGACCAGTAAAAGGGATAGTTTTGATGAGAGCTCAAGGGTTGTGAAAGATAGTAAGGAATCTTTCCATCAAATTCAAGAGGTGCAGCGCCCACTTCTCAGTCTAAAAGACTTCCTGGATCCATCTGTGTGGAGGGAAAAGGCAAAGCAGAAAAATGCCACCCTACTTTGATCTCATCGAAGAAAATGTGTATCTGACAGAACGGTAAGTGTCTATTTTTCCCTTTTACACCATTTTTGTCCCTGGCAAACAAAATTATTTTCTTTGTGTTGGTAGTGCCATGCTCTACTGTTTTTGAATTTCTAAATGTTTGTCCATTTAATTTGATCTTTCTTAAAGCTCATAAAATCTGGTCTTTGTCCTTGCAGCAAGAAGAATAAGTCTCATCGTGACATCAAGCGTATGCAGTGTGAGTGTGCTATCCTCTCAAGAGAAGAGCGAGCCCGAGGGATTATGGCATGTGGGGACGATTGCCTCAATCGCTTGCTGATGATTGAGTGGTACTGTATCCTGCTACTACATCATAATATTTGCTTTATAGCAGAGAGAACCTGTATGTTACTTGCTGATTTTATATTACTGACACAATGCAGTTGTTGAGACTGGAATCTTCAACTTATTCAACTTGTTCTAAATTGCAGTAAGAAAATGGAAGGCAAAATTATTATTTTTTTCCTTTTTCTTTCAAGCTCTTCCCGATGTTTAAATGGAGTATGCTGCTCCAACCGGCGCTTCCAAATGAAACAGCATGCAGACTTTGAGGTAATTTTGACAGAGAGCAAAGGTTGGGGCTTACGAGCAGCCAAAGACCTACAGCCGTAAGTATTATTTGCTTTACTTAACAAGTGCTTATTAGATATTTGTTCTTTGACTTTTATGCAAGTTACCTATTTATATATTTTTTTTTTGCAGGAACACCTTTTGTTTTAGAATATTGCGGAGAAGTTTTGGATCACCGGGAATTTAAAGCACGTGGGTGAAGTAGAGTATGCTCGAAACAAGAACATTTCACTATTATTTCATGGCTTTGAAAAATAATGAGGTTAGTGTCATTGGTGCAAAAAAATGAGAACTAGAAATGTTGTTGCTAACTTTCATAGAGTTAAGTTTAAAAAAAGATGAGCATATGTCCTCATTATGTCTGCAGATAATTGATGCTACTTTTGAAAGAGAAACTGTTCCCGTTTCATGAATCATAGCTGTGAAACCCAATTGTGAAACTTCAGGAAAGTAAGTGCACTTTGATTTACATTGTGGTCTCAGACTTTTTACCCCTGTGTTCCAGTGCTACTGGAACTTAGAGCCTTTGATTTCCATGTAAAATCTTTGTTTTTGCAATTCTAATCCATTGCAATCCCTTTGCAGTGGACTGTGAATGGCCAGCTCCGTGTTGGCTTCTTCACCACCAAAGCTGTGACAGCTGGGACAGAGCTCACTTTCGATTATCAGTTCCAAAGATATGGGTAAAAAAACAATCATTTCTATCTTGTATAGCCTTGCTGTTCCTAAAATGAAACTCAACATCAATGTTGATCATAATGTCACATGTTCTTCCTCCTGTCCACCAGTAAAGAGGCCCAGAAGTGTTTCTGTGGAGCTCCTAGCTGTCGGGGTTTAATTGGTGGAGAGACTCGGGTCAGTGTTCGAGCAGGCAGCAGGTGGGAAGAAACAGAGGGAACGCTCAAGGAAGAAAGACACTGACAGTGGACTTACCACGGTGAGGAAGAGGGCTTAATTATTGTGCTTCATCCAGCTATTGGAAATAACAAGAGGAAGACAGAATGAAACCCATGCAGTGACTGGAAGTGTTTTACATATCAAGTCCACAACCTGATATAATCTGTTATTTATTTAATGAAGAATTATGTGCTAAAGCTAGACACAACTAACTAACTACATGGCCTGCCAGATTTTCTATAAACCATTGTACCAAAGTGTTATTCCTTTAAAGACTAACAGTACCAAAGCAATGATCTTGTGGTTGAATTGGGTCAGCTTTGTTTCTTGCTTGCATGTTAATTGCTCTGAGACTTTCAGGGCCTGTTCCAGTCTACAAATAACATGGCTAATATATTCTGCATGCATTCAAGCTAATTGCATTTTGCATTTTTTATGGCTTTGTTTGAACTAGCACTCTTCATCTCTGGCATATAATGTAGAAACATCTTTCCTGTTACATTAAATGAAATGACTTAAAATTGGAAGTGAGCTTTTGCCAATGGTCACAGTTTGATCGAGAACAAGAAAGATTTCTCTTGTGATGCTGCTGGTGTCTAAACTGGTTGACGTTGTTCTGCAGTTGGATGAAGAGCTGGGAGGCTCTCTGCAGGAGAATGGAGAAGGTTTATGTGGAGAGAAAGATGTGATCGCACTCTGCAAGACTCATGGTTCGAGAGTGGAGACGATGGAGCAGCGACTCACCTGCCTTAAACTCATCCAGGTAAACTTGCAAAATACCAATGTCACATTGAGATGAATTTGATTTATTAGATTGCAGTGCTTGAGGACAAACTGCTGCATGTTTTTGGTGTGGCGTTAAGTATTTAAAAATTGTTGAAAACTGGTCTTACTGAGTTTTTTGCATGCCTGTGCAGAATACCCAGAATCCCTTCAGCCTGAAGCAGTTTTTGGATCACTCTCTCATGGCCTCTCGCTGCTGTGGATATTTATGGTTGAACTTTCTGAAGCTAAGAGCAACTCTGTAAATAACATTAAACTACAGCTGGAGG
>CM077446.1:0-7500 GCA_039654765.1 Mylopharyngodon piceus
GGCCCTGGCCCTGGCCCTGGCCCTGGCCTGGCCCTGGCCCTGGCCCTGGCCCTGGCCCTGGCCTGGCCTGGCCCTGGCCTGGCCTGGCCTGACCCTGGCCCTGGCCTGGCCCTGGCCCTGGCCCTGGCCTGGCCTGGCCCTGGCTGGCCTGGCCCTGGCTGGCCTGGCCTGGCCCTGGCCCTGGCCTGGCCCTGGCCCTGGCCCTGGCCTGGCCCTGGCCTGGCCCTGGCCCTGGCCTGGCCCTGGCCCTGGCCCTGGCCTGGCCCTGGCCTGGCCCTGGCCCTGGCCCTGGCCCTGGCCTGGCCTGGCCCTGGCCCTGGCCCTGGCCCTGGCCCTGGCCCTGGCCCTGGCCCTGGCCCTGGCCCTGGCCCTGGCCTGGCCCTGGCCCTGGCCCTGGCCTGGCCCTGGCCCTGGCCCTGGCCCTGGCCCTGGCCCTGGCCCTGGCCCTGGCCTGGCCTGGCCCTGGCCCTGGCCCTGGCCCTGGCCTGGCCCTGGCCCTGGCCCTGGCCCTGGCCCTGGCCCTGGCCCTGGCCCTGGCCTGGCCCTGGCCTGGCCCTGGCCCTGGCCCTGGCCTGGCCCTGGCCCTGGCCCTGGCCCTGGCCCTGGCCTGGCCTGGCCCTGGCCCTGGCCCTGGCCCTGGCCCTGGCCCTGGCCCTGGCCCTGGCCCTGGCCCTGGCCCTGGCCCTGGCCCTGGCCCTGGCCTGGCCTGGCCCTGGCCCTGGCCCTGGCCCTGGCCTGGCCCTGGCCCTGGCCCTGGCCCTGGCCTGGCCTGGCCCTGGCCCTGGCCCTGGCCCTGGCCCTGGCCCTGGCCCTGGCCCTGGCCCTGGCCCTGGCCCTGGCCTGGCCCTGGCCTGGCCCTGGCCCTGGCCCTGGCCCTGGCCCTGGCCCTGGCCCTGGCCTGGCCCTGGCCTGGCCCTGGCCCTGGCCCTGGCCCTGGCCCTGGCCCTGGCCCTGGCCCTGGCCCTGGCCCTGGCCCTGGCCCTGGCCCTGGCCCTGGCCCTGGCCCTGGCCTGGCCCTGGCCCTGGCCCTGGCCCTGGCCCTGGCCCTGGCCCTGGCCCTGGCCCTGGCCCTGGCCCTGGCCTGGCCCTGGCCCTGGCCCTGGCCTGGCCTGGCCCTGGCCCTGGCCCTGGCCCTGGCCCTGGCCCTGGCCCTGGCCCTGGCCCTGGCCCTGGCCCTGGCCCTGGCCTGGCCTGGCCTGGCCCTGGCCTGGCCCTGGCCCTGGCCCTGGCCTGGCCTGGCCCTGGCCCTGGCCCTGGCCCTGGCCCTGGCCCTGGCCCTGGCCCTGGCCCTGGCCCTGGCCCTGGCCCTGGCCCTGGCCCTGGCCCTGGCCCTGGCCCTGGCCCTGGCCTGGCCCTGGCCCTGGCCTGGCCTGGCCTGGCCCTGGCCTGGCCCTGGCCTGGCCCTGGCCCTGGCCCTGGCCTGGCCCTGGCCCTGGCCCTGGCCCTGGCCCTGGCCCTGGCCTGGCCTGGCCCTGGCCCTGGCCCTGGCCCTGGCCCTGGCCCTGGCCCTGGCCCTGGCCCTGGCCCTGGCCCTGGCCCTGGCCTGGCCCTGGCCCTGGCCCTGGCCCTGGCCCTGGCCCTGGCCCTGGCCCTGGCCCTGGCCTGGCCTGGCCCTGGCCCTGGCCCTGGCCCTGGCCCTGGCCCTGGCCCTGGCCCTGGCCCTGGCCCTGGCCCTGGCCCTGGCCCTGGCCCTGGCCCTGGCCCTGGCCCTGGCCCTGGCCCTGGCCCTGGCCCTGGCCCTGGCCCTGGCCCTGGCCTGGCCCTGGCCCTGGCCCTGGCCCTGGCCCTGGCCCTGGCCCTGGCCCTGGCCCTGGCCCTGGCCCTGGCCCTGGCCTGGCCCTGGCCCTGGCCCTGGCCCTGGCCTGGCCTGGCCCTGGCCCTGGCCCTGGCCCTGGCCCTGGCCCTGGCCCTGGCCCTGGCCCTGGCCCTGGCCCTGGCCCTGGCCCTGGCCCTGGCCCTGGCCCTGGCCCTGGCCCTGGCCTGGCCTGGCCCTGGCCCTGGCCCTGGCCCTGGCCCTGGCCCTGGCCCTGGCCCTGGCCCTGGCCCTGGCCCTGGCCCTGGCCCTGGCCTGGCCTGGCCCTGGCCCTGGCCCTGGCCCTGGCCTGGCCCTGGCCTGGCCCTGGCCCTGGCCCTGGCCTGGCCCTGGCCCTGGCCCTGGCCCTGGCCCTGGCCCTGGCCTGGCCCTGGCCCTGGCCTGGCCCTGGCCCTGGCCCTGGCCCTGGCCCTGGCCCTGGCCTGGCCCTGGCCCTGGCCCTGGCCCTGGCCCTGGCCCTGGCCCTGGCCTGGCCTGGCCCTGGCCCTGGCCCTGGCCCTGGCCCTGGCCCTGGCCCTGGCCTGGCCCTGGCCCTGGCCTGGCCCTGGCCCTGGCCCTGGCCCTGGCCCTGGCCCTGGCCCTGGCCCTGGCCCTGGCCTGGCCCTGGCCCTGGCCCTGGCCCTGGCCTGGCCCTGGCCTGGCCCTGGCCCTGGCCCTGGCCCTGGCCCTGGCCCTGGCCCTGGCCCTGGCCCTGGCCTGGCCCTGGCCTGGCCCTGGCCCTGGCCCTGGCCCTGGCCCTGGCCCTGGCCCTGGCCCTGGCCCTGGCCCTGGCCCTGGCCCTGGCCTGGCCCTGGCCCTGGCCCTGGCCCTGGCCCTGGCCTGGCCCTGGCCCTGGCCTGGCCCTGGCCTGGCCCTGGCCCTGGCCTGGCCCTGGCCCTGGCCCTGGCCCTGGCCCTGGCCCTGGCCCTGGCCTGGCCCTGGCCCTGGCCCTGGCCTGGCCCTGGCCTGGCCTGGCCCTGGCCCTGGCCCTGGCCCTGGCCCTGGCCCTGGCCCTGGCCCTGGCCCTGGCCTGGCCCTGGCCCTGGCCCTGGCCCTGGCCCTGGCCCTGGCCCTGGCCCTGGCCCTGGCCCTGGCCCTGGCCCTGGCCCTGGCCCTGGCCTGGCCTGGCCTGGCCTGGCCCTGGCCTGGCCCTGGCCCTGGCCTGGCCCTGGCCTGGCCCTGGCCTGGCCCTGGCCCTGGCCTGGCCCTGGCCCTGGCCCTGGCCTGGCCCTGGCCCTGGCCTGGCCTGGCCCTGGCCCTGGCCCTGGCCCTGGCCCTGGCCCTGGCCCTGGCCCTGGCCCTGGCCCTGGCCCTGGCCCTGGCCCTGGCCCTGGCCTGGCCTGGCCCTGGCCCTGGCCTGGCCTGGCCCTGGCCCTGGCCCTGGCCTGGCCTGGCCCTGGCCCTGGCCTGGCCCTGGCCTGGCCTGGCCTGGCCTGGCCTGGCCTGGCCCTGGCCCTGGCCCTGGCCCTGGCCTGGCCCTGGCCCTGGCCCTGGCCCTGGCCTGGCCCTGGCCCTGGCCTGGCCCTGGCCCTGGCCTGGCCCTGGCCCTGGCCCTGGCCTGGCCCTGGCCTGGCCCTGGCCCTGGCCTGGCCTGGCCCTGGCCCTGGCCTGGCCCTGGCCCTGGCCTGGCCTGGCCCTGGCCCTGGCCCTGGCCCTGGCCCTGGCCCTGGCCCTGGCCCTGGCCCTGGCCCTGGCCTGGCCTGGCCCTGGCCTGGCCTGGCCTGGCCTGGCCTGGCCCTGGCCCTGGCCCTGGCCCTGGCCCTGGCCCTGGCCCTGGCCTGGCCCTGGCCTGGCCCTGGCCCTGGCCCTGGCCCTGGCCTGGCCCTGGCCTGGCCCTGGCCCTGGCCCTGGCCCTGGCCTGGCCTGGCCCTGGCCCTGGCCCTGGCCCTGGCCCTGGCCCTGGCCCTGGCCCTGGCCCTGGCCTGGCCCTGGCCCTGGCCCTGGCCCTGGCCCTGGCCCTGGCCCTGGCCCTGGCCCTGGCCCTGGCCCTGGCCTGGCCTGGCCCTGGCCTGGCCCTGGCCCTGGCCCTGGCCCTGGCCTGGCCTGGCCCTGGCCCTGGCCCTGGCCCTGGCCCTGGCCCTGGCCCTGGCCCTGGCCCTGGCCCTGGCCTGGCCCTGGCCTGGCCCTGGCCCTGGCCCTGGCCTGGCCCTGGCCCTGGCCCTGGCCCTGGCCTGGCCTGGCCCTGGCCCTGGCCTGGCCTGGCCCTGGCCCTGGCCCTGGCCCTGGCCCTGGCCCTGGCCCTGGCCTGGCCCTGGCCCTGGCCCTGGCCTGGCCCTGGCCCTGGCCCTGGCCCTGGCCTGGCCCTGGCCCTGGCCCTGGCCCTGGCCCTGGCCTGGCCCTGGCCCTGGCCCTGGCCCTGGCCCTGGCCCTGGCCCTGGCCCTGGCCCTGGCCCTGGCCCTGGCCCTGGCCTGGCCCTGGCCCTGGCCCTGGCCCTGGCCCTGGCCCTGGCCTGGCCCTGGCCCTGGCCCTGGCCTGGCCCTGGCCCTGGCCCTGGCCCTGGCCCTGGCCTGGCCTGGCCCTGGCCCTGGCCCTGGCCTGGCCCTGGCCCTGGCCCTGGCCTGGCCCTGGCCTGGCCTGGCCCTGGCCCTGGCCTGGCCCTGGCCCTGGCCCTGGCCCTGGCCCTGGCCTGGCCCTGGCCCTGGCCTGGCCCTGGCCTGGCCCTGGCCCTGGCCCTGGCCCTGGCCTGGCCCTGGCCCTGGCCCTGGCCCTGGCCTGGCCCTGGCCTGGCCTGGCCCTGGCCTGGCCCTGGCCCTGGCCTGGCCCTGGCCTGGCCCTGGCCCTGGCCTGGCCCTGGCCCTGGCCCTGGCCCTGGCCCTGGCCCTGGCCCTGGCCCTGGCCCTGGCCCTGGCCCTGGCCCTGGCCCTGGCCCTGGCCCTGGCCCTGGCCCTGGCCCTGGCCCTGGCCCTGGCCCTGGCCCTGGCCTGGCCCTGGCCCTGGCCCTGGCCCTGGCCCTGGCCCTGGCCCTGGCCCTGGCCTGGCCCTGGCCCTGGCCCTGGCCTGGCCTGGCCTGGCCTGGCCCTGGCCTGGCCTGGCCCTGGCCCTGGCCTGGCCTGGCCCTGGCCCTGGCCCTGGCCCTGGCCTGGCCCTGGCCCTGGCCCTGGCCCTGGCCCTGGCCTGGCCCTGGCCCTGGCCCTGGCCTGGCCCTGGCCCTGGCCCTGGCCCTGGCCCTGGCCCTGGCCCTGGCCCTGGCCTGGCCCTGGCCCTGGCCCTGGCCCTGGCCCTGGCCCTGGCCCTGGCCCTGGCCCTGGCCCTGGCCCTGGCCCTGGCCCTGGCCTGGCCCTGGCCCTGGCCCTGGCCCTGGCCTGGCCTGGCCCTGGCCCTGGCCCTGGCCCTGGCCTGGCCCTGGCCCTGGCCCTGGCCCTGGCCTGGCCCTGGCCCTGGCCTGGCCCTCACCCTAACCCAAACCCTCCCCCTAACCCTAACCCTAACCCTAACCCTAACCCTAACCCTAACCCTAACCCTAACCCTAACCTAACCCTAACCCTAACCCTAACCCTAACCCTAACCCTAACCCTAACCCTAACCCTAACCCTAACCCTAACCCTAACCCTAACCCTAACCCTAACCCTAACCCTAACCCTAACCCTAACCCTAACCCTAACCCTAAAACCTAACCTACACACCCCTCCAGCCCTAAAACCTAACCTACACACCCCTCCAGCCCTAAAACCTAACCTTTGTTACCCCAAGCTCTTAACTACCCCTCCTTATTTTAACCCTGCTTAAAATAGCCCCATCATAGAATACCCCTACTCATAATAGCCCGGATCACAATTACCCCAACATGATTGGCTCTATAAATATACAGAACATATTAATAAGGTCATAAATATACTATACATACATTGAATTAATTATAAAAATATAATAAAAAAATACTAAAAAAGTTCATTGGAGCGGGTTATACATGCACACACAACGATATCGGTAATTTATTTGGTATAAGAGCCATTTTCTATTTTCTTTATCACTGATACACATCTTTTACGGCTGGGACCATGCACATAGAACACCCTTGCTTTATATAAAATTTTCTTTGACCTCTTTCACCCAATTTTTCTTTTTAAGAAGTGGTGTGTAAGCGTGGGGGATTTTTACCCTGCAAAGGCGAACCCGCCACCTCACCTAACCCTAACCTACACACCCCCCCAGCCCTAAAACCTAACCTTTGTTACCCCAGCTCTTAAACTTACCCCGTTTTATTTTAACCCTGCTTGAAATAGCCCGATCATAAAATACCCCTACACATAAACAGCCCTGATCATAATTACCCCAACATGATTGGCTCTATAAATATACACAAATATTAATAATGCCATAAATATACTATATATACATACAATTGATCATAAATACATTAAAAAACATTCCTTAAATTAGGTTTAAGAGCAATTTTCTACTTTTCCAACATTGATACACACTTTATATGGCTGGGACCATGCACATATAACACCCTCCCCCTTTTTACATATATAAAAAAAATCTTATTTGACCCTTTTCACCCAATATTTTCTCTTTAGAAAGTGGTGTGCAAGCGTGGGGATTTACATCATCCATTCAGGGTTATTTCATAACAGAGACAAACATTCAGGAGTAAAATAGGGGGGCCGGTGGTGGCACTTTCGAATCCCTTGCTTCATATGTGTGGAACGGCCAGTTGTGCGAAAGGACAGTGCACAACCACCTTCGGTTTCTTCGGAAATCGTTGGTTGGATTTACAGTTCCCCTAACCCTAACCCTAACCCTAACCCTAACCCTAACCCTAACCCTAACCCTAACCCTAACCCTATGGGTTAGGGTGGTTAACTCTATAAATATACAGAAATATTAATAATGCCACAAATATACTATATATAAATTGAATTGATCATAAATATATTAAAAAACATTCCTTAAATTAGGTTTAAGAGCAATTTTCTACTTTTCCAACATTGATACACACTTTATATGGCTGGGACCATGCACATATAACACCCTCGCTTTTTATATATAAAAATTTTTTTTTTATTTGACCCTTTTCACCCAATATTTTCTCTTTAGAAAGTGGTGTGCAAGCGTGGGGATTTACATCATCCATTCAGGGTTATTTCACACAGAGACAAACATTCAGGAGTAAAATAGGGGGGCCGGTGGTGGCACTTTCGAATCCCTTGCTTCATATGTGTGGAACGGCCAGTTGTGCGAAAGGACAGTGCACAACCACCTTCGGTTTCTTCGGAAACCGTTGGTTGGATTTACAGTTCCCCCAGTGATGTATTATCCTATTTATCCTTACAACACATTCATTTACATCATCATCTAATTCAGACGTTTAAATTATTTTATCAATACATATTGTACTAAGCTTTTCCCAATTCGTTTGTTGGCCAGAGGAGAACTGATTGACTGAGTCTGGTTTCTCCCAAGGGTTTTTTCTCCATTCTGTCACCTGATGGAGTTTGGGTTCATAACACTTAATATTCAACAGTATTATTGATCTGACTGTACTGATGCTGCTGTATGAGAACTGAGCTGAGCTGGACGATGAACTAATTCAATAATTGATGATCTTTACAGTCATTGAACTGAATGAACTCTGAACTCTGACCTCAGCTGATCAATGGTACTTTCTTCTTTTTAGAGCTGCTGTACAGATGAAATAAATTCTGTTTACATCATTAAATCATAATTTTTCTGTTTATCACTGTAAAGCTGCTTTGAAACAATC
>CM077446.1:707500-755000 GCA_039654765.1 Mylopharyngodon piceus
CAGCGGCGCTCCGGAGCAGAAGTAACCGTATGAGAAGCGCGTCTGTGCGGCCAGGAGACTCCGACACACCGCGGTCAGAGCGCAGCTCCATGATCCACTGAAATCAAATCACACACGCACACATATTCTCTCTCTCTCTCTCTCTCTCTCTCTCTCTCTCTCTCTCTCTCTCTCTCTCTCTAAATAGTTCAGATAGTTTCTGTGGGGGTTAAAGGTTTAGAGGCGGAGCTCAAACAAACTCCACATGCAGCCTAGATCTCTCAACTAGCTGCTAACTAGGCTATTCTATAGGCTACTATAACACTTGTATATAGGCTACTAGTAGAGCATGATTGTGTTTACATAAAACATTGCAAAAACATTATACACAAAACAATTAATGACAAGAAGAAAAAAACAACGTGAAATATTACTTAAAAACTATAATTATATTTTTACATATTATATTTTTCATTTATAACATACTACATATACCATAATATAAATACTACATATATTCTATCATATTGGATATATAAATCATAATTTATTTTTATTTGAACACACATTATGTTAAACACATGTAAAAATGTGTATTATATACACATCATAAGAAGTAATTTAAAAATATACCTGTATAATAATATAATCTATATAATAAGTTTTATATATTATATTCAAAATAAAGAATATAGTGACTCAGTTTACCTGAATTGACCCTACTGTATAAATATAAGATATATAATCTTTAATTAGATTAAAAATAGTTCATGAATTGTTTTTATATATTTCTATTTGAATCTTCATATACTTCTGATATGTTCATATATACATACACAAAAATGGACAAACCCAGCGATTGGGTTGTTTTAACCCAGTGGTTGGGTCAAATGTTTGTCCAACATGCTGGTCAGTTTTATTTAACCCAATTATTGTTTAAAAATGACTATATGTCTGGCTTAAAATGAACCCAAAATATGTTGTAAATTAAAAATCAGACACATAATTACTAGAGGCAACAATAATAATCAAAAGGTGAACATTTATTAATAAACAATTTAATAAATGTTTATTGTTTAATTATTATTCATTAAACTTATTAATAAATGTTAATTTCCAACATAGTTTGGGTTCATTTTAAGCAAGAAATACAGTAATTTTTTAAACAATAGTTGAGTTAAATAAAACTACCCAACAGGTTGATCAAACATTTAACGCAATCGCTGGATTTGTCCATTTTTAACCCAACTTGGGTTGTTTTTAACCCAGCATTTTTTATAGTATATATATATATAAAATTTGTCAATGACCTAATGTAACCCAAAATAGTTCTGAATTATGATTGCAGTAGAGCTGTAGTTTTTAATTCATGAGTTATTAAGCTCGATATTCGACCTACAGCAGTGAAGGAGTCAGTATTAATTTATGACCCTGTATTGTTTGGCTTTATATGACAGATAATGATCAGGCCTGTTTAAACACACTAATAGTCTGATTGTGTCTCAATAGGATAATCATCACATTATTGAAATAACAGCCCATCCGCTCTGCAGGGAGAGTGATTCCCTCATTCACTCTCATTCATATTCCGTCCTTGTGTTCGAGCCTGTCCGAGCACGTCTGAGGCGGACCGGAGCACGCTCAGATCCCGCCTCCGGATTCTGGGAATGATTGGGAGTTTTTATCTGGGAGACAGTCAGTAACCAGCACTTCACTCCATCTCTGCCATCAGAGATCCTGAGATACAAACTGACTCATGAGATTCAACAAAGGAGCGAGAAGAGAAGAGAGACGTGATTTATGATTAATCACATCATCAACAATACATGCAACCATTTATCTGATTATTATTATAGCTAACTAAAACTGAGTGACTTGAGATAAATGTTTAATGAAATAAAATATAAACGTAAACTTATTTTATTTCATCTAGTTGCTAGAGTAACATCTCTCATCTTCATTTACTTTAACCAGATGTAGCCTACTAAAATAACTGAATGACAAATGTGTCATTCATGCCTAATAATCAATCAATATTTGACGACTGAAATACTCAATATAGTGAAGAACTTCAACTCAAAGTTTAGAAATTGTTTATGTTCCTTAAAGGATGTAATTCCACCTTTATCTCTTCTTTTTCTCCTTTCTGTCATTGTGTCAGATAAACACTGACCCTGCCTGTCCCATCATGCACTGGGGTCGCATTCTGTCTTCTTCATAGAGAATGTTTTGCAACACCAGATTGACGAGAAAGATTACGATGATCGCTTATGAAATCTGGGAAATTTATCGGAAAACAACTAAAAAAAGCCACTACACACACACACACACACTTCTGTGCTCATGTCACAGCCTGCAGCGGAAACACAAGTGCTGAAAAACAAGGATGCGGAGGATGTTTTAAGCAAAAACTCTCTTCATTTTGAGAAAACAAGACTTGATATCTTGAGTAATTTTGCTTCTCCAGTAAATGTATTTTGATTTAAGAATGTTTAGATATTTGATCTGGAAAACAAGACAAAAATACAGATGTGTAATAACATACAAGAGTGTAAATAAACATGTTGAATGTTAGAGCACTTACTCTTGTTAGAAATTCACTATACAAATAAAAGAAATCTCCTCTGTGAGCATCAGCCGATCACTCAGTGTTTGTGCAGAGGAACATCTGTTTCCCGGGCTGTATTGAGCGTGTGTGTGTGTGTGTGTGCAGCCGTGCAGCTGTCTGCGCTCACTGCGACACCCTCCTCATTGTTCCACGGCTCTCTTTGGCTCTCTCTTCAACACCAGAAACACAATTTATGGGGGCGATCTGCACCCCTTTTCTCAGGACGTAAATTAGCCGGGACCCCCTCTGCTGTCTGGTGCTGGATGGGGGTGAAGTGAGAGACAGAAAACCCCCACAAACTCTCAGCTGATCACTGATCGACTTTAGTGCCGGAACAATGTGTAACAGAGACAGTGAAACGGGTCAGTCAGATGCAGTCTGATTGATTTGATTCAAAGCAATCAACCAGTTCAAAAACTCATTCACTTTTCATTGCTTAGCCATTTTTAATCATGCAGAAATTAATCACATCATGTATACATATATATATATATATATATATATATATATATATATACACACATACACACACACACAACAGTTTGTTCTGATTCTTGAATCTGATTGGCTGAGAGCTGTGCGATATTCCCCCAGTATCAGTACTGGACCCGTTTGTATCACTCCGGTTGCAGTGACTGTCATGGCGGTTGAGCAAATCCACCATATTTTTTAATAAATATCTGTTGTTTTGTCACAGAATGTAGTTTTAAGAGTATTTTGTAGTTGTTTAGACCTGAAATATGTGACTTATATATAAACATAGCGCCTATTTTACAATTTGTTTAGACGTTTTCGGAGATATGAGCTCCAGGCCGTCAGCAGCCGTTTAGTGCTCGAGTACCCGCCGAGAACAGCTTCATCTTGGCCAGTGCTTCGGGGATTTGCTGCTGGTTCTTATAGTGATTAATCATGAGATATAATTCATTTTGGGTACATAAAACGGGCAATCTTTGCTCTTATTAATCTATTACTTGTTCCAGAGCAAATCTGCTGTAATATTTGCGAATACTATACTTGTTGTACCACGAACTGTAGTTTTAAGAGTATTTTAGGCGAGAATGTAGTTGTTTAGATCTGAAATATGTGACTTATATATAAACATAGCGCCTATTTTACAATTTGTTTAGACGTTTTCGGAGATATGAGCTCCAGGCCGTCAGCAGCCGTTTAGTGCTCGAGTACCCGCCGAGAACAGCTTCATCTTGGCCAGTGCTTCGGGGATTTGCTGCTGGTTCTTATAGTGATTAATCATGAGATATAATTCATTTTGGGTACATAAAACGGGCAATCTTTGCTCTTATTAATCTATTACTTGTTCCAGAGCAAATCTGCTGTAATATTTGCGAATACTATACTTGTTGTACCACGAACTGTAGTTTTAAGAGTATTTTAGGCGAGAATGTAGTTGTTTAGATCTGAAATATGTGACTTATATATAAACATAGCGCCTATTTTACAATTTGTTTAGACATTTTCGGAGATATGAGCTCCAGGCCGTCAGCAGCCGTTTAGTGCTCGAGTACCTGCCGAGAACAGCTTCATCTTGGCCAGTGCTTCGGGGATTTGCTGCTGGTTCTTATAGTGATTAATCATGAGATATAATTCATTTTGGGTACATAAAACGGGCAATCTTTGCTCTTATTAATCTATTACTTGTTCCAGAGCAAATCTGCTGTAATATTTGCGAATACTATACTTGTTGTACCACGAACTGTAGTTTTAAGAGTATTTTAGGTGAGAATGTAGTTGTTTAGACCTGAAATATGTGACTGATATTTAATCACAGCACCTATTTTACAATTTGTTTAGGCGTTTTCGGAGATGTGAGCTCCAGACCGTCAGCGACCGTTCAATGCTCGTGTACCCGCCGAGAACAGCTTCATCTTGGGGATTTGCCGCTGGCTCTTATGTAGATAGTGTTTAAACATGAGATATAATTCATTTGGGGAATATAATCGATTTGGGTTAAGGGGAAAATTAAGTTTCATAACTTTATATTTAGGCTATATTTAACTTAATTCCTGTACTAGAGCGCTGCTTTTGTACGTTTGACTAAATTGATTGCTTGTGTTTATTTCCTGTTGTCTTTTATAATGGCTATTGTTGTTCATTTAAATATTATTTTTCAATAAATATTATTTTATATAAATAATATGCCATATTTGGTATTGAGAAAGGGTCCGTCAATAGTATCAGTGAAAGTTACATTATTACGCCATTAGATGGCGGCAAAGACTGTGTTTATGAGTGAGTCAGAACAAGGAAGTTGTTTTAGCACTGTGGGAAATCCCCTTAACTTTTAAAAGGACAAAGACAAAGATATCGCTTTCCTCAGTGGACATTCAACTTGATTTTTTATAATAGATATATAATGTTATGAACATCGACCTAAAGAATGAATGCTATATCAGATGCAGGTACTCGTTTAGTCGATCTCTCTCTCATAATACCATAATACTAATACAATAAGCTTCAATGAAGCGACTCAACGTTTCTTCGTCACTAGCTCTAAAGTGACATTTTTTAATTAGTAACGGAGGTTTGAACTGTTAAACTGTCAACTTGAGATTTGAATCTGTGGCGGAAGGAAGTAGTTCCTCACAAAAGAAGGTTGTAAAGACACTCCGTTGTTGTATAAATGCAATATCACACTCGTAGCCGTGCAATATGGCTGTACATTAAGCACTCTGTGATTACCTACGGTCGACTCACAGCCGTGCTGATATAGAGTGATATTGCATGGCTACGGGTGTGATATTGCATTTATACAACAGTTGACAGTTCGATAACCTCCATTCAGTTTCTGCAAATTTTTTTTTTTTTTTTTTTGCAAGACATTGCACCATTTCATGGTTTTCATCTTCAGAAAGATCTTTCTTCCTCCCTATATTGCATGAGAACTGTGACATGCTTAATAATGTGGAACAACCTCTTTATTAAGTAGGTTTTCCATTTAGCTAAGAAGACCTGGCAAACTACTTAACAAACCTGTCTGAGATTGATACCAGTTATCTAAAAAGATACGAGAAATAAAACAATGTTTAAAATCCTACTGATATGAACAGTGTATATATACAGTATAATTGTGACTTGCAGACGTTGCAGGTCACAACTTCCCATTTCTCATCACTATGGTGACGGGACAGTCATGACACTCGCCTCTCAATCACCCTGACAACCAGTCGGCCTTAAATGAATACACGTACTGTTAGCCGAGCCCATTCATAATACAGAAACGTGAAATCTGAATATGTATGAAGGGCATGTATCTCCATAAAAGCCATTTCCATGGATTTTCCATGAACCCCAAGTCAAGTCTTTTTCCTCTCTGTTTTTGTAAAGCTCATAAGACGTAATTGTATGCACTGGAATTTAGGTCAGCTTCTGTGGAAACCCTTAATAAATGCATGTTTGTGGTCTACAAGAGAGCAAAACGTTGTGTTCATATGCGCCTGTGCTCGTGGATCACATTTACATGGTCAATCATTTACCAAATGCACAAATATCAGCATCAGCGCTCAGCAAATACACCAACGTCCTTTATTCACCAACACGAACGCTGGTTTTAACAGTCTGGACTGGACTCAGTGCTGGACTCATTAATGAATACATTTTCAGCTATATATATATATATATACACACACACACACTGACCAGGCCACCTTCTTCCATTGCTCCATGGTCAAGTTCTGATGCTCACGTGTCCAGTGTTGGCTCTTTCGGCGGTGGACAGGGGTCAGCATGGGCACCCTGACTGGTCTATGCAGCCCCATACGCAACAAACTGATGCACTGTGTATTCTGACACCTTTCTATCAGAACCAGCATTAACTTCTTGAGCAATTTGAGCTACAGTAGCTCGTCTGTTGGATCGGACCACACGGGCCAGCCATCAGTGAGTCTTGGCCACCCATGACCCTGTCGCCGGTTCACCACTGTTCCTTCCTTGGAGCACTTTTGATAGATACTGACCACTGCAGACCGGGAACACCCCACAAGAGCTGCAGTTTTGGAGATGCTCTGACCCAGTCGTCTAGCATCACAATTTGGCCCTTGTCAAACTCGCTCAAATCCTTACGCTTGCCCATTTTTCCTGCTTCTAACACATAAACTTTGAGGACAAAATGTTCACTTGCTGCTAAAAATCAAGGCAGCGAGCATTAGACCAACTGCAACAATGAGTAACGATATTTAGAGACGATTTTAAGCAAATTGGTTGAAAGCCTATAAATACAATAACTTGTAATGTGACATAATTGCTTATTACTTTTGACCAATAGGTGGTGCTGACACCACATTGATCTGGTGTGGTCACTGTTGGGTGACAATTTTTTGTGTGTGAGATTTTTGGTCAAACTGTTCAGAAGTTATAAGAAAAAATTACATATCTCCTGACCACTAGGTGGCACTGTGCCGAAACTGTGCAGGTAGCCTCAGGTCATGGTTGTCATAACACACACCAAATTTGGTCAAAATATGCTGAAGCGTTGTGGAGATATATCCTTGTGTCTATTTTGGCGTGTTGTTCGTGGATTTTGTTCTTAGGTTAAGCGAGATTAAAAATCTGACGAACCGTCTAGGACAAGTTCGAAAAAGTAGTTTTTTTTAGGAAAATTCAAAATGGCAAAAAAAATTTCATGACAGAAAATGTCATAGGGTGCATTCGAATCGTCTTGAGCCAAGGAATCAGTGGAAATTCGTTTCTAGCCCTTACGATTCAAAAGTTATTAGCATAAATGTAAGTGGAAATTTGGACAGTTGGTGGCGCTAGAGGAATTGAGTTACAGACTCCAAAATTGTTATGGTTAATGCTCGGACTGTCCTCTATCTGTGTGCCAAATTTCTAAACTTTTTAACATACGGTTCCATGGGCTGCCATAGCCTCAAGAGCGGAAGATGAAGAAGAACACAGATACATATAAGAAGAAGGTTCTGTTCCTGAAAATTATAAAACTTCAGAATCCTGCAGCATCAAAATAAGCCGCTGGAATCTCCTGATGTTCATTCAGGCGTGAAGATAATGTACACACAGAACAGAGAGGTTCAAGACAAGGCCGGGCGCATACCTGCACGCTGGAATTTTATCATCTACATATTTACCTGTTTCATGTCCACAGGAGACGACAGAATTCCCTGGCATCCCTCTGATCATTTCATGCTCCGAGGAGAAAAATTACAGACACTTTTTTCATCCTTCAGCCTGCGGGAAAACAGATCCAGCTGCACAAAAAGCCTCTAGTGACAGCTGGAGTGAGACATTTCACAACAGATATGATGAGACATTTGATCATTTAGACATTAAAAGTTGTTTTCAAACATCACTGTAGCTTTTCTATGGTAAAATGTTGGTGGAATTACATGGTAATAGTACTGAATGATACAAAATCACATTTATACAAAAAATACTATGGTATTACCATTGTGCAAGGTCTAAAAAAATGATATTACCATGATATCACCAAAAAAAAAACCCCCACTACTATTGGGATAATCATTGTAGAAAACAAAAAGCTGCTGATTAAACATTTGAGAGCATAACTGAACAAAACTTATTTACTATAGAATTTCCTGCATGCTATTCATTTTCATATTTAAAAATGCCTGATTATTCCAGGTTTTCTGTGAGAGTGGGAAGCCACTTTGGAAGATCAAATCTTATTCAGTGTCGCCACCTAGTGTCAGTATAATATCAGTACAAACACTCAGTTTCCATGTTTTATGAGCAATTTTCATAGACATGATGATTTTTGTACTGTACAAACTGTATATTCTCTGCCCTACCCTAAATCTACCATCACAGAAAACATTCTGCAATTTTACATGTTCAGAAAACATCATTTAGTGTGATTTATAAGCCGTTTTTCTCATGGGGACCAAAAAATGCCCCACAAGGACAAGAATATTGCCATCTTTCTGGGGACGTTTTGTCCTCATAATATAGGGTTTACCAGGACCACACACACACACACACACACACACACACACACACATAGATACACACACACACACACACTATAGATACACACACAAACACACACACATAGATACACACACACACATATAGATACACACACACGTATAGATACACACACACAAACATATAGACACACACACACACACACACACACACACACACACACACACACACACACACACACACACATAGATACACACACACACACACTATATGAGAGACACAAATACACAAACAGAGACTCAGAGAGAAGGACTTTATCCATTTGAGAATCTACAAATCATTGGAAACATACAAGAAACATCAAACCCAAATAACCATTAGAGAATGTTCTTTACAAGCTATAAATTTACAGTTGAAATCAAACTTGACGTCTAAAACACAAACACGTCATTAAACAAAGCTGCGCGGAATCATCCTAAACTCATTCCCTTTACACGTGGACATGATATGGGAATAATACATGTAAAATGTCCCAGACTCGTGATGATTCCCGACAAGTACAGATTAATATATAAACGGAGCGGGGTGAATCTGCACACACGCTTCAATCGGCACACTGTCGGAGGATCCGCTTCTCCTCCTCCACAAAGTTCTTATCTGATGTGGCCTGACCGATGTCCCGCTTTCTCTTCTCCTTCTGCTGAAATGTTTCCACGTGACGTTTCTTAGCAGACTTCTTCATCGATTCTTCGTCATCTGTGATGAAAAAGAGTGTCAAACACTTCAGTAATTGGATGGATGGATGATAGATAGATGGATGGATGGATGGATGATGATAGATAGATATATAGAGGGATCATAGATAGATAGATAGATAGATAGATAGATGTTGTCTGTCAGTGAGTTGGTCGTTACCAGAGTCTGGCTGCTGTGGCTCCTCCTCCTCCGGCAGGAATTGGGCGGGGCCGCGGTTGGCTTGAGGGGCGTCGTCTCCGTTGTCCTCGTACACATTGGACCATTTGATGGCCATGTCCATCCCAGCAGGAGGCCCTTTCTTCTTCTCCTCCGTCACGTACGTCTGTGGAGGAGGAACGGCGTTGTTCTTCCACATCTTGAACGGCTTCGGAGCCTGAAACATTTGAGAGTTTTACAGTTAAACTATTATTAATCTTCCAGATTAAATCAGATTTCACTCAAATGGCCTATAAATTATGATAAATAATAAATATGTTTGAAAAGTACTGATGCATGGAATTATTCAAAAATAACACCACAAGTTATATTATTTTTTATTAAATACTTCAAACTAAATGATTTAGTTCATTTTTTATATATATTATTATTTTATAAGCCCATTAATCTAACCTCAAAATTGTTCAAATGGAATAAATCTAACAAATGTTGATGTTTATATAAAAAGTCAAGGTTAATAAGAGCATAATCATTTAATAAATATGTTGAGATGACGTTCAGTGACGTCTATGATCAGAAGAAAAATTAAAGGGGGGATTAAAGTAAATCAATGTACTATTAATTAGTGTTATATAATTAAATATCTTAAAAGGAACATCTTTAATGTCATGAAATGATGTGTATCGATCGCGAGTGTCAGACTGACCTCTTCTGGCGCTTTGACGGTTCTTCTGTCCCAGTCGATGACTTTATTCAGCGGGTTATAGAGGAACGCGGGTTTGCTGACGGATCGGAACAGATCGTCCGGTTTCGGCAGCGGTTCGGCGGCTCGTTTGCGGCTCTGCGGGTTGGAAGATCCGGACGGTTCCGGTTCGCCGCGGCTCTTCTTACTGGACTCATGACTGTCCGAATCACTGCTGCTGTCGCTCAGATCATCGAAACCCATGAAGAAATTACGGCCCTCTGTATTCTTCTCATCGCTCATGGTGGAAGAAGACGAGAAAGGCGGTTGGATTCAATGATTTTGGGTTGATTCGGAACCGCAGATCAATAACAACTAAACAACAGCCGCCATGTTGAACTGGGCGCGCGCTGATGATGTAACAGAATACAGTATACAGAATAAAAGTACTCCAAAGAACGAAAAAAAAGGACTCCAAAGAATGGGATCACAGACATAATAATATTCAATTTAATGGTTTATTTTCAAATAAAATATCTGCCGTTTAAGTAGACTGCGTTGTCACGTGTTACCCGTTACATTTCATAACGCTCGTCAGGTCGGACCAATCACAGCCATTTATGATTGCTGGATAAGGCATTTTAAATTAATCTTTCCATCTAGCTATCATCAAAATATATTTGGACACTGACAACACTCAACATGTAATGTATTTGCATTCACAAGCTGCTTTATTTAACAAACCCAACAAAATCATTACAAATGCACAGTGTTAAAGGGATCATGGCACATACAAATCACAGATCTAAAAGGTCCTGAGTCACACACCTATCAAACATTTCCAGACAGAAAGTGGGTCGCCATTTTAGAAAATACAAGAAAATACTGCAGACAGAATCCTGGAGACCTGAGACTCTTTTTTTAGATGATGACAGATTTCTATGGAAGCCATTTCCACCACACAAGAAAAAAGAATCATGCTTTTGTAAATCATAAATTTATGGCATACTAAGTCACATTTCTGATGTAAACTCACATACTAAGTCATAATTATGAGATGGACTTAAGTCAAAATGATGACAAACTAAGTCGAAGTGACAAGACGTTGAATTTATGACTTAAAATGTCATAATTATGATATAAAAAGTCGAAATTATGACAAAAAAGTCAATTATGAGAGTCATAATTTTGACTTTTTAATCTTAATTATGACTTGTCAATATCGACTTTATCTTATAATTTCGACTTAATTGTGACATGATAGTAGTATGATAATTTAACAATTTATGTCATAAATATGACAGAAAAAGTCAAAATTATATATCATGTCGTCATAATTTCAACTTTTTACCGAGGCTTTCTTTGTGTGGTGGAAATGGGCTTCCAGATATGAGATGGTCTCTTTTTTAGGATGATGACAGACTCGAGCATGAATTTGCTGTGCAGATGAGGAAAACTCAGGGTGAACGGAAGTTCACGCTCTCTTCATGAGGAAACACGGAATTCTTTCAGGATGAGCAGACAGTTGAACTAGTAAACACTGCTTTCTTGTGATATCATACAGTGTGACTTTGAATCGTTACGACCTGCTGAGATAACGGTAGAATATTTTACAAGTGTCTTTCTGGCAGAGAGATAACGTATTTTGGAAAGCATCCAGGAGAAAAAGAATGAGATGTCGTAACATTATGAAAGCCCCGCGCTCTTTCATCGCGGCATAATTCACATTTTTATAAAAGGCGGCAAAAGTGTTTAACGGTCGTCATCGTAAAAGTGTTGTTAATCCTGTTATATGGCTGCTGGCCCGCGTCTCTGAGCTTTAAATCTCCATTTTCTCTTCAGCAGGAGAAATAAACCGATGCATTACCACAGAGTTGAATCTGTCTCTTCACAGAATACTAAATCACTTAAAAAAATAAAATCGTAAAGATCGCTAAACTGCGACTGTTTGTCAAAGCTAACCGCACAGCTTGTCAGATTAGCAGCTTTAGCTAATTGTCACACGCAGAAAGCGCCACCAGAAACACAAAAACTCTTCATATCTGGTGTTTTTAATATCACAGCATGACAACAGACTTCAAGAGAGAGTCAAGTAAACCTGAATCCCGTACATGAGCTAAATCGGACTCACCAGCTAACAAAAATATGTTCTGAGAAGGTTTTGCTAATGTTCCCATTAAGTTGTGAAGACGTTATGAACGTACAAAACGTTTCTTCTTGGTTATGTAATCATTATGGAAACATTCAGTTTTATCATTCTGCAAACATGGGAACGTTTCTTTTGAATGTTTTCCGAACATTCTGAAACTAGTAGAAACATTTAAAAAATGTTAGATGATACTTTTTAGTAGGCCTATAATTAATGTTTTTGTGATAACGTTTTAAGAATGTTATTAAAGACCAGATAACTTTGAATGGACATTCTATTAATGTTCATAGCCTAACATTGAGAAACCTTACCAGAACGTGTTAGCTGGATCACTCCTATTTATACTGAAAAACTAGTCACACACTTTCCTTCCTGAATTGTTTACATGATTAGAATTAGCGTCCCAAATCACAGTACAGTGCATCCATGCTTGCTCTTTCAGCTTATATTACCCATAAGCCATTGCACTGGATCATTTTTACAGCTGAAGGAATGAAGCAGGTTTTAAATGTATGAATCTAAATGTTTGAAATGGAGTACTACTTTATTTCTCCAGTGTGTAAATATTGCATAGTATGCAAATGTTCTGCATGCATGGAATACCTGGATGAACTGCAATACTGTATCGCACAATGCAATGCCTTCCAATTGACTTTCTATTTCTATTTCATATTGGTTCAAAACGTTTTTTTTTTTGCTTCAATTATTATGGCTTGTTTCACACATCACATCTGCAGTGCGCCTTGTAAAAATACAGTTCAAACGCTCTATAAATCTGTTTATGAATGCAATGCTTTGTGGTTTAGGTCATTTGTGGAGCTCGAGTTCAGTAATTCTGAGTGATTTAAGCAGTTTACAGCGACACTTTAGGTCTGAGGTTTAGATTAGTGGAATTTTTGTCTTGCAAATTAGATTTTATGATGATCAAAACTGTAATAGTTTTAACTCACTGACCCCTGGCTGGATAATTGACCAATTAAACACTGACTGGACCAGTTAAACCAGCTAAAACCAGCTGAGACCACTTCAGGCCGTTTTATCTAAAGAAAATGTTTCAAGTTAGAAAATTAAATGTACTTTATTTTCCTCACATATTAGAAAACTCTAACATTAACAGGATTGAAAGTATGTTTTTTTATATTCTCTGGTCTTCCTGACTTTTGAAAAAGCTAATATAAAACTACTTAATTAGAGACAGCGGTGGCTGAGCGACTGTAAATGGATTCCGGTCGTTTCAGACGTTGTTGTTCTTGCTGAAGAGCACCGAGCAGCAGGTCAGAGCGCCGTCCACCTTCACCTTCTCCTGATTGGACACTGGGATGAGCATGTGATCCTTCAGCTTCTCAAACACCTGCAGCAGGACACACACACACGCACACATCAGACACTGAACATGTGACATTTATCATATAAATTATATAAATTACTGAAATTTTTCTGAGCACATCATGAAATTATCTTTTTTATTTTAAATAAATTAAAAAATTACATATATATGTATGTGCATTTTTAATATTTAAAATTTTTAAAATATCAATTTTTATTTTTAAATTTTATATATATATATATATATAAATTTCGCAAATAAAAAAAAACAATAGAATAAAATAAACATGATTAAACTAAAACTTTCACATTTTATAAATCATTACATATAGTTAGATTTTTTGTGCTGTTAGTATAACTGCTATTTTGAATAAAATTTTATACAAATATTTTAATTATATATATCTATTAAGATATATAAAATTAGTATAATTTTATAAAATTATATAAAAAAGTATTAAAATAAATTAATTTTTTTATTGTTGAAAGTTTTTAAAGATAAAAAAAATGTATATAAAATATTAGTTAAATAAATAAATTAATAAATTATAATTAACTTTATTTAATAATAAATAAACATTTATTTTTTTTAAGTTTTGGTCATTGGTTTATATTTGGTTAATTTTATCTATATTTTATAATTTTATATATAACATTTTAATTATATATATATACATTTAAAAATCATTCATCGCATTAAGTATCTGTTCATCCTAATTAATTAATAGCTTTTTGCATTTTAATGAATATATAGAAGCTGTAATATTCCTGAAACTGCTCCAGACGGAACAGATGTGCATTTGGGATGAAGAAGCTGAAGTTAAACTGCATTAAAAACAGAAATGCAGGAATAAACAGTGTTGTAATAAACGCTGTCATTGGGTTTGGTGTGTCATGTGACTCGGAGCGCGCAGCTGTGTGTTAAAAGCGAAATGAGCGAGCAGATCTCAAACGCTGGAGGAGAAACATTACACCATCTCATAAAGAAATGTGTCACTTTATGGAGCTTCTCCAAAAGCCCAGCCGTGTTTTCCTAAGAGTCCTCCAGCTCTCCCGAAAATAACCGCACGCTTCTCTGACTCTGGACTGAGACTAGTTTAGACAATCACCTCAACGTCTAAACGCTCTGTGACGCCAACATCAACACATCAGTATTACACTTCTGTCATCATTCACAGCTCTGATCAAACTATCCGATCTTTACACACTTCAGTCCAGATAGATATATTTTAGTTAGCTGCTTTTAGTATGTTAGCAGTAACTACTGCTTTAAATATTAGTTACAAGGTGCTAATTGCTATTTTATTTATTAATAAATTAATTTATATTTGTATTTATTTTGAAGTTTTGCTATGTATTATCTGTGAATTAGCTCAGATTAGTAGTATTTTTAACATTATTAAAGTCCACCTGTGGTGAAAAATCAAGTTTTTATGTCTGTGTGGTGTTTTTAATATGCTTTAAGACAAGCCATGTGCAAATTCATATGTATTTTCTGTTTTCTGACGTTACAAACTACCTTAACCAATCACGTCACAATGGGGCGGGGCTTTAGCATATCATTAACTATGACCGCTCTGAAGCAGGAGAGTCTCAAGAGAAGGTTATTCTGGTACATTTTTCTGTTGATATGAATAATTGAGTATGTTATAATGGACTATATTCCTTTCTCCAGTGACATTCTGAGTTGATCAAAGCGTTTCTAATGATACTGATTGTTAAAAGGCAGCCGACTCTGAGATGAAGAACAGGAACATGGTTTGTAACATTAGCAACACATTATTAGCTGTTTGATAATGTAGTCAAGCCAAAGGCTAATCATATTAATTATCGTTATGTGTCCGACGTTGTAAAGAGCGAAACCATTGTGCAGCGTTTACCTCAGTAAGTTGACCGAGTGGATCTCTGAGCTGGCGCGAGCGAGTGGAGGCGGGGCTAATTTGCATATTCATTGATTTGCGTATATTAAATGAGGCATGAGTGTAGAGTTACATTTAAGCTATTTTAAGGCATGAAATTTTTTTCACAGGAAAAAAAACGTCATTTTGGTGAGTTTTAAGGGATAAAATATAATATATATATATATATATGTATTATTTTTTAATGGTCAAACAAACTAAACACTAAACTTGTTTAAGGTATTTATCTGAAAATTATTTGGCAAAAAATGCATAGAAAAACAAAGAACAAAAATTACTATTTCGCTGGTTAAATAAGTAAATCTAAGTAATATAATATTAAAAATACTATTTATCTGAGCAAATCACTTTACACATACCAAAACTTCAAAATAAATGCAACATTAAATTAATTTATATTTGTATTTTTAGTTTTGATGCCAAATACAATATACACCAGATCTTCAGTATAAATATAAATGCATTAACAAATGAAATTATTTCTATGCACATCAGGATTTTTTCTTTTATTTGTGAAATTATATATATATATATACACACACTTATCTTTGTCTGTTTTAATTGAGATATCAGTGATATAACAGAGACAACGCCGTGTCGTGTGTGTGTGTGTGTGTGTGTGTGTGACCTTGGTGCTCTCAGGAAACTCCTCCGGTGTGCAGTGCAGCAGGACGTCTCCTTTTCCCGGCAGCTTCATGTAGACGCAGTTCGCAGCCAAATCATCAGGAACCGTCAGTTTATCATATTTATGATCACTCATCTGCTGCATGATCTACACACACACACACACACACACACACACACACACAGAGAGAGAGAGAGAGAGAGAGAGAGATAGACAGGTGAAAGCTCAATACAAACAATATAATCGGCATCACAATTTGCAATATGATGCTACATTACTGCAATAAACTTAAAATAAAATAATAAACTTAGATAAAATAAAATGACTAACATCAACAATGGTTTTCAGGGAAAAAATAAAAAAACTAATAAAATAAAAAATTTCCTGCAAATAATAACAGACTGAACACACACACACACTCACAATAACACTTTCTGTCTGTTCAAAACCACACACACACTCTCAGTCTAATTCCTCAGTAATCTATAATAAGCGACTCTTTTATTGAGTAAACCAGAACGCATTAAATCTGCCTTAAACCTCCATCTGCAGCCGTATAAAATCAAGCATAATTACAGCGAGGGTGACGCCACACACAATGAAGCGTTTAGCAGCGAACTATTGTAATGTCTGTAAATGACGCTCCTAAAATCTCTAAATTTAGAGTGAGAATGAAGCTGAACCACAGAGAAAATCAGTGTTACTGCCGCTGTTCTGAGATGCACAAAATCTTCACAACGTGTGTTAGTGTGTGTGTGAGTGTGAGCTGACAGGACTCCACCAGTAGAGGGCGACGTTAAACTGAAGACATGATGAATAAGGAAAGAAGGACAACACATGCTGCTTTGACTGTAAGTAACTCTAGTTCAGAATAGCACACAGCGTTTGTTATTTCTGTCTTATAAAGAAAGAAATAGTAAGAGTAGCATGCGAGTATGCAAGTTCAAATTCAGCCTTACACACCTTAGTGCATCCCAGATCATTAACATGCCAAAGGTGTGCATTACATACATGTACTATTCCTGATGTATTTATGAAGTATGCATCAGCGCATGTTGTGTAGTATTGCATAATCACAATATTACATCAATATTTTAGATCCTTGCAACTATTTATTCAATTAATGTGTGCATTCACATTTTCTACAGGCCATTTAATGTGTAGTATGTCTCAAAACTTGCATACTTGCTTCCTACACACTACACACCAGTGAAGTACATATATTCAGTATGTAATAAAAGTGTGCGAATCATTTGCAGATGCATGCATTTCAAATTCAGTCTTACACACTATCCATTCTATTTAGTATACTAGATGAATTAGTGCATCCCAGATCATTAGCATGCTAAAGGTGTGCATTACATACTATTTCTGATGTATTTATGAAGTATGCATCTGTGCAGTCAGACTGTGACTATACATTTTCATCTATTTAATTCATGTGTGCATTCACATTTTCTACAGGTCATTAATGAAGAATAAGGTCATTTAATGTGTGTAGTACATCTACATTGCATACTGGACACTTGCATACTACACACTAAACACTAGTAAAGTATATATATTTAGTATGTAGTAGAAGTGTGCAAATCAGATGCAGATCAATAGTTGATGCATGCATTTCAAATTCAGTCTTACACACTCCATTCTATTTAGTATACTAGATTAATTAGTGCATCTCAGATCATTAGCATGCAAAAGGTGTGCATTACATACTATTTCTGATGTATTTATGAAGTATGCATCAGTGCATGCTGTGTAGTATTGCATAACCACAATATTACATCAATATTTTAGATCCTTGCAACTATTTTTTCAATTAATGTGTGCATTCACATTTTCTACAGGCCATTTAACATGTGTAGTACATCTCAAAACTTGCATACTTGCTTCATACACACTACACACCAGTGAAGTACATATATTTAGTATGTACTAAAAGTGTGTGAATCATTTGCAGACGCATGCATTTCAAATTCAGTCTTACACACTATCCATTCCATATAGTATACTAGATTAATTAGTGCATCCCAGATCATTAGCATGCTAAAGGTGTGTATTACATACTATTTCTGATGTATTTATGAAGTATGCATCTGTGCAGTCACACTGTGACTATACATATTCATCTGTTTATGTAATTCATGTGTGAATTCACATTTTCTACAGGTCATTAATGAAGTATAAGGTAATTTAATGAGTGTAGTACACCTCAAAACATGCATACTTGCTTTCTACACACTACACACCAGTGAAGTACATATATTTAGTAGGCAGAAGTGTGCGAATCAGATGCAGATCAATATGATGCACACATTTTCAAATTTAGTCTTACACACTATCCATTCTATACTTTATAGTATACTAGATTAGTGCATCCCAGATCATTAGCATGCCAAAGTTGTGCATTACATACTATTTCTGATGTATTTATGAAGTATGCATCTGTGCAGTCAGACTTATACATTTTCATCTAATTATTTAATTCATGTGTGCATTCACATTTTCTACAGGTCATTAATGTAGTATAAGGTCATTTAATGTGTAGTACATCTGAAAACTTGCATACTGGCTAAGAACGTATATTTAGTATGTACTAGAAGAAGTGTGCGAATCAGATGCAGATCAACATGAGTTGAATGCACGTTTTTCTGTCCTAAGCGTCAAAATGTGCATGTATATATATGTTTGTCTGTCTACGATTATGTAAATTCAGACCTTTCGTGCCTATTTCCAGAGAAAATGCCTGACACCATTACAGTTCCAACTTTAACACCTGTAATCACAAAAACTGCATGGATACAGGCCGGATCCTCCGTGCTAACACGCGTCCGAATACCTCTCTAGACGTGATGGGGAATGTTGAATCCCTGCTGGGAATCTGGGAATGAGCCAAAGCAACACAGAAAGAGGGATGGATAAATCGGCTTGAGCAATAAGGAAATTTTGGCACGACATGAACGATTTCCATGACGATGGTTTTCATGTTTGTCCTGATCCCACAAAATCCAGACGTTCCAGTGCCAACTCCTGATCCGAATCTGATCAAGAACGAACGTCACAGAACAGCCCGTTGTCATTAGACCGGAGATCCGGACGCTGGAGGAATGAAGCGCATTAAGAATGGAGAAAGCCTTTGGACTCGTCATGTTTATCAAGCCAAAAATCAAACTCTGGAATGTTTAATGCATTTATAAGATTTTGCTCCCTGGGAATATTTAGTACAATATATAATATATAATTATTCCGAGTGTGCCACGTTATCAGTTTGAATTTCCATGAGTTTTTCCTGATTTTCCCAGTCCCAGCATTTGAAAGAAATTACACTTATAATTTGCAATTTCTAGCAGAAGAAAAATGTGAAAAATTTCCATGAACTTTTGACTAATGTTTAACATTTTAATAATCGCAATCAAATTTCCAGGTTTTTATGACCCTAACCCTAGAGTTCTATATATAGGTACAAGCATTTTATGGATTATTTACATTATGCAATTGTTGTGGAAATACATTTATGCCACCGTTGAACACATTAATCAGTCTGTCTAAATAAACATAAATGACATGTCAGATGAATGATTTATTTCAATCATGACAACTCTCAGAATAGTTTTAGCATGTTACTGAATATGGCAATGTTGCAGTATTTGGTCTTGGCGACTAGATCTGCTGCTGCTGATGATGATTATTGCTGATTTTGCTGCTGCTGATGATGATTATTGTTGCTGCTGCTGATTATTGCTGCTGCTACTGTTCATTATTGCTGCTGCTGATGATTATTGCTGCTGCTACTGTTCATTATTGCTGATGATGATTATTGTTGCTGATGATGATGATTATTGTTGCTGCTGCTGATTATTGCTGCTGCTACTGTTCATTATTGCTGCTGCTGATGATTATTGTTGTTGCTGATGATGATTATTGTTGCTGCTGCTGCTACTGTTTGATTATTGTTGTTGATGATGATGATTATTGTTGCTGCTGCTGATTATTATTGCTGCTGATGATGATTATTGTTGCTGATGATGATTATTGCTGATTCTGCTGCTGCTACTGTTTGATTACTGCTGCTGCTGATGATTATTATTGCTGCTGATGATGATTATTGTTGCTGATGATGATGATTATTGTTGCTGCTGCTGATTATTGCTGCTGCTACTGTTCATTATTGCTGCTGATGATGATTATTGTTGCTGCTGATGATGATGATTATTGTTGTTGATGATGATGATTATTGTTGCTGCTGCTGATTATTATTGCTGCTGATGATGATTATTGTTGCTGATGATGATTATTGCTGATTCTGCTGCTGCTACTGTTGATTATTGTTGTTGATGATGATGATTATTGTTGCTGCTGCTGATTATTATTGCTGCTGATGATGATTATTGTTGTTGCTGATGATGATTATTGTTGCTGATGATGATGATTATTGTTGCTGCTGCTGATTATTGCTGCTGCTACTGTTCATTATTGCTGATGATGATTATTGTTGCTGATGATGATGATTATTGCTGCTGCTACTGTTCATTATTGCTGCTGATGATTATTGTTGCTGCTGATGATTATTGTTGCTGCTGATGATGATGATTATTGTTGCTGCTGCTGCTACTGTTTGATTACTGCTGCTGCTGATGATTATTGCTGATTCTGCTGCTGATGATTATTGTTGTTGCTGATGATGATGATTATTGTTGTTGATGATGATGATTATTGTTGCTGCTGTTGATTATTGCTGCTGCTGATGATTATTGCTGCTTCTGCTGCTGCTACTGTTGATTTTTGCTGCTTCTGCTTCTGTTGATTATTGCTGCTGATGATGATTATTGTTGCTGCTGATGATGATGATTATTGTTGCTGCTGATGATGATGATTATTGTTGCTGCTGATGATGATGATTATTGTTGCTGCTGCTGCTACTGTTTGATTACTGCTGCTGCTGATGATTATTGCTGATTCTGCTGCTGCTACTGTTGATTATTGTTGTTGATGATGATTATTGTTGTTGCTGATGATGATGATGATTATTGTTGTTGCTGATGATGATGATGATTATTGTTGTTGCTGATGATGATTATTGTTGTTGCTGATGATGATTATTGTTGTTGCTGATGATGATGATTATTGTTGTTGCTGATGATTATTGTTGTTGCTGATGATGATGATTATTGTTGTTGTTGCTGATGATGATGATTATTGTTGTTGCTGATGATGATTATTGTTGTTGCTGATGATGATGATTATTGTTGCTGATGATGATGATTATTGTTGTTAATGATGATTATTATTGTTGCTGCTGTTGATTATTGCTGCTACTGATGATGATGATTATTGTTGCTGCTGCTACTCTTGATTATTGTTGTTGCTGATGATTATTGCTGCTTCTGCTTCTGTTGATTATTGCTGCTGATGATGATTATTGCTGCCACTGCTAGTGTTAATTATTGCTGCTGCTGTTGATTATTGTTGCTGCTACTGTTGATTATTTCTGCTGATGATAATTATTGCTGCTTCTGCTGATGCTACTGTTGATTGTTGCTGCCACTGCTAGTGTTAATTATTGCTGCTACAGTTGACTATTGCTGCTGCAGAGCAAGTATGGACTTGCTATTGCTTATAGACACACAGACACGCTGCTGTAAGCATGTAAGATACGCTGCTGCTGCATATATAGACAGATAGAAATCCCGTAGCAGATCTAGGCAGGTGGAGCTGGAGGAGGTGGAGGGGTTTAGAGAAACTCTTATAGCGCTGCAGGACTAGATTACAGCAAACACTGTATAGCATATATACTGTATACCTTCAGTGTTCAGTATTTCAACTGCCTGTTGTCAATTATTTAATTCTCTTAATTCTAGTTTTGATAAGTGTGCCTTTAAGTTGAACCATCTGAATTTAAAGTTGACCAAGCATTCACCGTCATCCCTGCATCAAAAGCTTTGTCTCTACTGCAGTCCAGGCTTGCTGTAAATTTTAGATCAGTAGTTTTTTTGGACACATTCAGGTGTGTTTATACCTTCAGGGCTTTCTGGGCAGCTTCGCTGGATCCGATTGCAATGAGATCTGGTCCGGCCATGCTGCAGAAACTCTTCAGGTGGAGACAGCCCTGTACGGGAACCGTGGACACGGCATAGTCCTGTAACAATTGGGAGATACATCAGCACAAAAGCATTTTGGCTCTGACTGGAAAAAACATTTGCTCATAAAAACAGAATGAAAAAATTGAGTACTCCAAATAAACTACTAGTGCATTAGCTCAGCTGGTAAATAAAGTGGAAAAAATTGTTTGCTTATTGGAAAAAGGCACCTAAAGCACTCCAGACTTTGGAAAGGGAAGACAATTTGCTCAGGGATTCTTGAGGAGAGAACAAGGGAACCTTTCTGTGGAGAGTATGAATGTATTTACAAACACTGCTCTCAGTGGTACTATGAGCACGTTCAACAAGCATCTCTGCTTTCACTTTAGCGACCCAGGCGACTTTGTACAGCTGCCTGGTTAAAAGTTTCCATAAGCCATCAGCGTGTGAATGATAAGGAGCTGCAGGCATCTTCAAGCTCGTTTGCAGATCCTTACGAAATCATGACGTTAAAAGCATCTGTGACATTAACAAAGAATGTTCTGTTCTTACAATGAGCTTTTGATTTTCATTCAGAAATCAGAGTCCGCGGTTGACGGGGTTCATGGCCTGCAGAACCAGCTTTTCCGAAAACAAACATCCCAGCTGGGGCTTATTCTGATCCACACTAAATACTGAGAGTCTGATTATGTAGAGAACAGTATGATAGATAGATAGATAGACAGACAGACTGACCTTAAACGTGTCGGCCAGGATCTCCGCTCCTCTCTGATTGGTCCTCTTGGATAATCCCACGAAGAACTCTCTACCTGAACACCAGAACACACACTTACATTCACTTCCAGAAGAAGCGGCAGGAGCTGATCTGCTGACAGGTATTAACTGAAGCTTGTCTAGACTACAATTTGGATTGTATCTGTTTTCCGTCATTGATCAAAGGAGACCAAACTCAATTGCAGTGAGAAGTTAGTTAAAGCTTCTTAATGACTCTCTGGGTTCATTTGGTTCAACTCTACATCAGTGCCAGAACCTTCTGATCTAAGGCCAGTGAGAAGCTTTATCAACGTTTGGCTGTATAAAAAGACTCTCTCCGAGTCGTATGACTTTATGTTCCATTTAAATGGTGATCTGAGATCAGTTTCTCACATATTCTGGTGTAATAGTTCAGGTCTGCATGTCAATAGTTCTGGTCTGATCTGCGAACAGAGTAATGTGACACTTGAATCCAGAACAGTAGCCACTAAACGTTTTACACAGGAGATACGAGCTTCTTGACGCCAGAAGGAAATGTTTCTGGCCGGGAACGACTCCAGTCGAACGTCTCCAGACTCAATTAGGTGTACGGCTGCAGTTTTCCATCCACCGCTAAAGGTGACCCATATTCAATCCGAGGAACTAAGCAAACACAATGTACATTTCCACAGCATCTGAAGCAGATTCACAGCTGTGGATTTTAGGAAAACTGTTTGGCTGTGACTTCCTTTAGAGTCTCTGTTCAACAAAGGCATTATAGGCTGAACTGGTACCTGTGAACAGGACATCTCCTCCGTCCAGTGTGGCCGATTCATCGGTCATCTCAACAATATTTAGGCCGAGCTCAGTCAACGCATCTTTCATGGCCTCCGTCTGGAACAGAAAGACATTATCGATTACTCATTAAGCAGATACTTTCAAAAACACTTATCAAACAAAACCAGCAAAACGAAAGACACAGTTGCGCTCCATCTCAGAAAAGCCTAGCAACTGCATAGCAACCACTTAAAATCCCCTAGTAACTGCAGTGAAACTCCCCAGCAACACCCTAGAAACTCCCTAGCAACTATATAGCTACAAAGTATATCCCACTCAGAAAACCTCAACAACCACATAGCAACACCCTGGCAACTGTCCAGAACACTTTTTCAACCATATAGAAACACCCTAGAAACTATGCAGAAAACCCTAGCAACTGTATAGCAAGAAAATGATATACCACTCAAAACATCTTACATAGCAACACCCTGGCAACTGCCCAGAACGCTTTTTCAACCTTATAGCAACACCTTAGAAACTACCCAGAGCACCCTAGCAACTGTATAGCAAGAAAAGGATATACCACTCAGAAAACCTTAACAACCACATAGCAACTCCCTAGCAACTGTCCAGAACACTCTTTCAACCATATAACAAGGACTTAGTAATTACTCAGAACACCCTATTAACTGCATAGCAAGACAATGATATACCACTTAGAACACCTTAGCAACCACATAGCAACACCATGGCAACTGCCCAGAATGCCTTTTCAACCTTATTGCACCACCTTAGAAACTACCCAGAACACCCTATTAACTGCATAGCAAGACAATGATATACCACTTAGAACACCTTAGCAACCACATAGCAACACCATGGCAACTGCCCAGAATGCCTTTTCAACCTTATTGCACCACCTTAGAAACTACCCAGAACACCCTAGAAACTGTATAGGAACAAAGTATATACCACGCAGAACACCTTACGTAGCAACACCCTGGCAACTGCCCAGAATGCTTTTTCCAACCTTATAGCACCCCCTTAGAAACTACCCAGAGCACCCTAGCAACTGTATAGCAAGTAAGGGATATACCACTCAGAACACCTTAGCAACCACATAGCAACACCCTGGCAACTGGCCAGAACACTCTTTCAACCATATAGCAACGCCCTAGAAACTACACAGAACACCCTAACAACTGTATAGCAAGAAAAGGATTTGCCACTCAGAAAACCTTAACCACATAGCAACTGTCCAGAACAATTTCAATCATATAGCAACGCCCTAGAAACACAGTAGTATATGCCACAAAAAGAATATCCCACTCAGAAAACCTTAACAACCACATAGCAACACCCTGGCAACTGTCCAGAACACTCTTTCAACCATATAGCAAGGCCCTAGAAACACAGTATATGCCACAGTATATGACATCACCACCGAACCACATCCAGGGATTTTTTTAAAGCCAAGTCAGAGACGAGAGCCTTCGGCTATCTGACAGTTGGTGGTAAAACATCATGACGCAATAATTAAATGTGTTTATAGTCACATAAGCCCTGAAACACAGTGGATAAATGAATTGTGTTTATGGAGGAAAGAGAGAGAGAAAGAAGCATCCGGATCTGGATTGAGTTTCTCAGAATGACAACATGCTCCCAATCCCGTCCAAGAACCAGGGTCAGAATTAACAAGGATTTGAGTGGAAAAATGCCATCGCAAGTAACAAAAATGTTCTAGATATTTACAATATTAAATTAAACAGAGTTTAAACAATTATTTTCCCATGTGACAGTCGAACAGTGTATAAAGTTTCTGAGAGGCCAATAAAAACACAATGTGAGGGGCAGCAGTGCTGTGATTGGCCGATTAGCCCGTCAATATGATAACGCACACCTGTCATGTTCACAATCAGTGTTGGGGTAACGCACTACAAGTAACGTAATCAGATTACTTTTTAAGTAACAATGCATTACTTTTAAATTTACAACAAAGTTACTTTTTCAAACAAGTAACGCAAGTTTTTCCCATGTATTAACTGATTGTGAGAAAAATAATGCAAAAGTAGAATATCGCATTACTTTTCAGGAAAAAGTATCTAGGTAACACAATTAGTTACTTTTTTAGAGAGTGAAAAAATATCATAACACATTTCCCCAGCACGTCACACTGTTAGAAATGGACTGATTACTCAGTAAACAACTCTTACATGGACATCGCCACTTTCCGTCACATACAAATGGAAATGAACTCGAAATGATGTTTTATTAACAAAATTCGGGAGGAGCAACGTTCAAATAATCTGTCTAATCACGTCATCTCAGCCAGCTGTTAGCAATCAGTAATCAACATATCGACCCAATCAGCATGAGTGAAAGCATATATATAGACACAGTCGACTCACCCATATTCCTGGACAGTTTTACAGCATCCCTCCACCGCCCCGTCTCCTCACACTCGCCTGGTTACTTTCCTAACCAGAATACGGGGGGAGTACTCTGGGTTCGGGCCAAAATACCGAGCTCGGAGCCCTCTCCTCGGACAGCACGCCAAATACGCATACTACTAAGCATACTATTTACTATCTGATTATTTGTAAGTGTGAACTCGTGAAATAACAATCTGAGTCGCTTCCCTTGACTAATAGTCCAAAAAAAGTGACAACATCAAACATCACAGTTGTGTAAAAATCAAACTGAACTCTGCCCTCATAAAAGTAAAAATGCTCCTGTTAATCCAATCCCGGAGGTGAAAATCGGCCCATAAAGAAAAAGTTAATTTCGGACACTGCCAAAACCCGTCGATGACATCATCACGAGGGGCCGGGGGGTGATGTCATGCTGAAGGAAACATGTAAAACTTTTATGAGGAGAAAAGATGAAGAGGAAGTGACCTGCAGGGAGAAGAGGAACGCCATCCGTCAGAGGACAGAGGTGTGAAGGTGTGTGTGTGTGTGTGTGTGTGTGTGTGAGAGTGTGTGTGTGTGAGAGAGAGTGTGTGAGAGTGTGTGTGTGTGTGTGTGAGAGAGAGTGTGTGAGAGTGTGAGAGAGTGTGTGTGTGTGTGTGTGAGTGTGAGAGAGTGTGTGTGTGAGTGTGAGAGTGTGTGTGTGAGAGTGTGTGAGAGTGTGTCTGCGTGAGTGTGTGAGTGTGTGTGAGTGAGAGTGTGTGTGTGTGTGTGTGTGTGAGAGAGTGTGTGTGTGTGTGAGTGTGAGAGAGAGTGTGTGAGAGAGTGTGTGTGTGTGTGTGTGTGTGTGTGTGTGAGAGAGAGTGTGTGAGAGAGTGAGAGTGTGAGTGTGTGTGTGTGTGTGTGTGTGAGTGTGAGTATGTGTGTGTGAGTGAGTGTGTGTGTGAGAGTGTGTGTGTGTGAGTGAGAGTGTGTGTGAGAGTGTGAGAGTGTGTGTGTGAGTGAGAGTGTGTGAGAGAGTGTGTGAGAGAGTGTGTGAGAGAGTGTGTCTGTGTGAGTGTGTGAGTGTGAGTGTGTGAGAGAGTGAGAGTGTGAGTGTGTGTGTGTGTGTGTGTGTGTGTGTGTGTGTGTGTGAGAGTGTGTGAGAGTGTGTGTGTGAGTGAGTGAGAGTGTGTGAGAGTGTGTCTGCGTGAGTGTGTGAGTGTGTGTGTGTGAGAGAGAGTGTGTGTGTGTGTGAGTGAGTGTGTGTTTGTGTGAGAGAGAGTGTGTGTGTGTGTGAGTGAGTGTGTGTTTGTGTGAGAGAGAGTGTGTGTGTGTGTGAGTGAGTGTGTGTTTGTGTGAGAGAGTGTGTGTGTGAGTGAGTGAGTGAGAGAGTGTGAGTGTGTGTGTGTGTGTGTGTGAGAGTGTGAGTGTGTGTGAGAGAGAGTGAGAGAGAGTGTGTGAGTGAGTGTGTGTGTGTGTGTGTGAGAGTGTGTGTGTGTGTGTGTGTGTGAGTGTGTGTGTGAGAGTGTGAGAGTGTGTGTGTGAGAGAGTGTGTGTGTGTGTGTGTGTGTGTGTGTGAGAGAGTGTGTGTGTGTGTGTGAGTGTGAGAGAGAGTGTGAGAGAGTGTGCGAGTGAGTGTGAGTGTGTGTGTGTGTTTGTGTGTGTGTGTGTGTGTGAGAGTGTGTGTGTGTGTTTGTGAGTGTGTGTCTGCATGAGTGTGAGTGTGTGTGTGTGTGTGTGTGTGTGTGTGAGAGAGTGTGTGTGTGTGTTTGTGTGTGTGTGTGAGAGTGTGTGTGTGTTTTACGGGTTGTTTTAGCAGTTCTCGGGGGTCTGTGAACAAGGTTCTGTTTTTTTAAAGGATGAATCAGTGTTTCCACGGCGATATCTAGCGGTGAGGTCACTGTGGACTCCGCTTCCCCTCACTGCTGTCGCCAAGCATGAGGTCATCCAGGTATGTCGCCACGGCAACCATCACCTCACTTAAGTAATAAAGACACAGCAAACACCCAAACACACAGAGCAAATGTAACATAACTAGATTTATTGCATCACTATATATATATATATATAAATGCTTTTAATGAATACCTGTTCTGTCACAGTTGTGTGATGATCCACTGACAGTCCATCTGTCAAACACACATCACCACCACAACAACATCCTCTCAAATTTGAGAGAATTTGTGAAAAAAAAAAAAAAAATCAAAAGGTCAAAGGTCAGATGTAACCCCTGGCCACACTGTGATCACAGGCTGTAAGATGGCATGTTTGTCTTCACACGTCTCTCTCTCTCTGACAGACGTCACAAACTACGTCAACATCAAGTGCTTTTCACAGACTAATTTACTTCCACAGTCTGACGAACACATTCAACGACACGCTGATCTGAAGTTAATATTAATTGACTTACATTTTAGACAATTCTAAGCACAAGTTTTTTTCCTCTATTTTGGCGACAGAAACAGTTCCAAACAAACAAATCCACAGCAGTGTTTCATTACTGATGGAACAAAACGGTTGAGTAAACGATTCAATGACTCACTCAGTAAGCGATCTGTCGCCACCTACTGGCGGTTTTAGTTTCATATTTAAAAGTATCATTTTATTCTTCCAAAATGTTATTTTTAAAATATTATGTGTGCAGTTGTAATTGTAACTTCATTTGATTGGTAACAGCTCTATAATGTGTCGTTTATTCTAATTGTATGTATTGATTAAATATAAGACATTTCTCAGGCAGTAAATGTGGATGTTTTAGAAGAATTTGAGGAATGCTGGTCTCGGTTCAGGTGGTCTTGACTACAACACTCAGTGTGTCCACCTCACCCACCTCTCATTTCGTCCTGACGCACTCGAGCCGTCCCGCATGGATTAGAGCGGGATGAGATACCTGCCACATTCCTGCCATTCCACTGCGCATGAGCGCACGGATCTGTGATGGAGAACCGGCTCTCACCGGATACAGTGTCTCATGTACAGTCTTGAATAAATGGCCTACCACATCATAGTGCCGGTCACCGTCAAAAACGCTCACTGCGATCCATGTCAGAAACACTCAATGGCTCTTCTCACATGTGAGGGTGTAAATGATACGATTACAGTGAAGAATAAATGAGGGGTCTTGAAGAAGGTGGGGAGACCATTTTGTCCACCAGCAATCAGGGAACGTAAAACCTGCCGCAGATGAGAGATAGACGTGCATCGAATAAAAAGAAAGGAGTTATCAGCGCGCTGGAATGTAAATGTCATTGACGAAGAGAAGGAGAGCTCAGATAAGCTTTATCGGATCACTGCAGGAACTGGATCTGCGGAGTCTGACGTCACAGAGGAGCGCAGACGCAGACGCAGACGCAGACTCACGGATCAGAGATTCCAGCAGAACACAGAATCTCAGGACTACAGTTATGGACGAGGGCCTTTTTACGGAAAAACTTAAAATGCATATAAACACCTGTAAATATCAAATGAACTGAAAACAGATGAGGTAACCAAAAGATGAGGTAAAAAAAAAAAAATTATATATATATATATATATATATATATATATATATATATATATATATATATATATATCAAAAAGAATAGAATAAAAAATAATATATACATATAATAAATTATTATTTTTTATTTTATTTTATTCTTTTTGACCAAGTAATAATACAAGAAAAATATCTGACCAAAAGTTCAAAATCAAAAAGAATAAAGTAAAATACAAAGTAAAACCAAACTAAAACACTATATAATACTAAAAAATAAAATATAAAAAAAAATATAAACAAGATAATATTGACTTTGATGAAGTGAAAAAGAATAAAAAAATAAAGAAAAATTATAATACTAAAAATAAAAATATAAAAACAATTACTTAAAAAATAATAATAAAAGAAGAAAAATTCACCCTAAAAGGTGGTAAAAAATAATAAAATGAACAAAAAAACGAAGAATAATTTATAATATTAAATTTATAATACTAAATATATATAATCTGATGAAAAGTTGTTGTCAAAAAGAATAAAGTAGCATAAAAATAAATAAATAAAAAACAAAATAAAACAATTTATAATACTGAAAATAAAAGAATATAAAAATTCTAAAAAAAAAATTCTATAATACAAGATAAAATCAGACCAAAATATAAAGTCAGAAAGAATTAAATAAATAAATAAATAAATAAAATAATAATTAGTACTGTCAAACTGATTAATCACACTTAATTGCATCTAATATAAAAGTTTGTAAATATATAACATATGTCTGTTTATTATACACAAACGTTTGTTAGACGCAATTAATCTATTTGACAGTACTATTTATAATACTAAAAATAAAAGAATATAAAAATAAACATCTAAAAATCTGTAAACATCAGATGAACAGAGAACAGCTTCCGAAGCAGACGACGTGTTTATGCTTTACTTCTGATTTAATATGACTGAAGTTTGACCGCAGCTGCTGAAATTAATGAGGCGTGTTTGACGTGTTTAAAAGAAGTCTTGCTGAGGGAATTCCTCCGGCGTTCACAATCCTGCAGAACACCTTCAAACAACCTGACACACATTCAGCTCAAGAAATGATGCATTTATGAGTGAAGCACAATATTCCAGACATGAATGATTCCTTAAAAATGTCTTAGCAACCACCCAGAACACCCTAGCAACCCCTCAGACCCAGTCAGCACAGATCAAGTGTTCCTGTCCTCATCCCAGGAGCTCAAGGAAAAGACAGAATGCCAAAATGTGGAAGTTGGCCGGGAATTCAGCGTTTTTTGAATGCAGACGGACCCCCCAGACCGACGTCCCTCATTCCCACCAAGAGCCGCTCTCCCGGGGGGCACATTTCTCCGTGCCCGTGCCCGCTGCGGTCTCTCGGGCGGTTTCGGGTTCGGCTGAGCCATTAGAGGCCGCAGCTGCGGGTCAGTCGTGGCAGGGATTCGGTGTCCGTCTCTCGCTCCGCAGAGAAGCTTTGTTCACCTTCAACAGCTCAGAGGAATGGACTTCATTACAGACCCAGGAATTCCTGCAGAGACGCTCACATTTACTACTATCTCTCCTCTTTTACCGGAATCGCCACAGTTTTTTTTTCCCGAGCACAAAGAGACAAAAGCCTGAACGAACACATGAACCGTGAAAGCTCCTCTATCACCAAATACTCCCGCTGGCCATCTGCCTACCAGACAACAATTCCAGGCATTTTAGAGACTCTCACAGAGCAACTAAAGCAGACTTTCACATTTTCTGAAGAACATGATGAGCTGAAGTTCGTACAATTACACTAAAAGAACTTTTTATCGGTAATAGAGTCTAAACTATCAGTCAGACGACAGAAGGCGTGTAGTAGATTGTGTGCGACAGGTTTTTTCTGCTCATGTTGATCATTTAGAGGTCTTAGAAATTCATGTATGCAGTACACTAAAAAATGTTGGGGAAAAAAACAACCCAAGTTGGGTTGAAAATGGACAAACTCCCCAAACTCCAAAAATCAGACATAATTACTAGAGGCAACAATAATAATCAAAAGGTGAACATTTATTGATAATTATATCTATATAATATAATATTATATTATAATATTATATATAATATAGTATTTTATTACATCTTTTCAGACTAATCCGGCTTACGGTTTTTCTTAAAAATGATGATTAAAAATCGGAAAAATCCCACTGACTTTCATTGACGGAATGTTCAGATGAGCCAAGACTGTTCAAACTCCAACTGTCAAACTGTTCAAACTCCAACTGTCAAAATTCAAATTTAAACTGCCAGAATCCCGTCAGACTCAATTAAACTGCCATTCTATGAACTATTTCCATCCATCCATCTGTCCTCCATCCATCCATCCATCCATCTGTCCTCCACCCATCCATCCATCCATCCATCTGTCCTCCATCCATCCATCCATCCATCTGTCCTCCACCCATCCATCCATCCATCCATCTGTCCTCCACCCACCCACCCATCCATCCATCTGTCCTCCACCCATCCATCCATCCATCCATCTGTCCTCCACCCACCCACCCATCCATCCATCTGTCCTCCACCCATCCATCCATCCATCCATCTGTCCTCCACCCATCCATCCATCCATCTGTCCTCCATCCATCCATCCATCCATCTGTCCTCCATCCATCCATCCATCCATCTGTCCTCCACCCATCCATCCATCCATCCATCTGTCCTCCATCCATCCATCCATCCATCTGTCCTCCACCCATCCATCCATCCATCCATCTGTCCTCCACCCAGCCATCTGTCCTCCACCCATCCATCCATCCATCCATCTGTCCTCCATCCATCCATCCATCCATCTGTCCTCCATCCATCCATCCATCCATCTGTCCTCCATCCATCCATCCATCCATCTGTCCTCCACCCATCCATCCATCCATCCATCTGTCCTCCACCCACCCACCCATCCATCCATCTGTCCTCCATCCATCCATCTTCACTTACCCACCCACCCATCCATCCATCCATCCATCCGTCCTCCATCCATCCATCCATCCATTCATCCATCCATCCATCTTCACTCACCCACCCACCCATCCATCCATCCATCCATTTATCTATCCTCCATCTATCCATCCATTCACCCACCCACCCATCCATCCATCTATCCTCCATCCATCCATCTTTACTCACCCACCCACCGACCCACCCACCCATCCATCCATCTGTCCTCCATCCATCCATCCATCCATCCATCCATCTTCACTCACCCACCCATCCATCTATCCTCCATCCATCCATCCGTCCATCTTCACTCACCCATCCATCCATCCACTCACCCATCAATCCATCCATCCGTCCTCCATCCATCCATCTTCACTCACCCACCCATCCATCCATCAATCTGTCCTCCATCCATCCATCTGTCCTCCATCCATCCATCCATCCGTCCTCCATCCATCCATCTTCACTCACCCACCCACCCATCAATCTGTCCTCCATCCATCCATCTGTCCTCCATCCATCCATCCATCCATCATCCATCCTTCCATCCATCCATCATCCATCCATCCATCCATCTGTCCTCCATCCATTCATCCATCCATCCATCTATCCTCCATCTATCCATCCACTCACCCACCCATCCATCCATCTGTCCTCCATCCATCCATCTATCCTCCATCCATCCATCTTCACTCACCCACCCACCCATCCACCCATCCATCCATCTATCCATCCATCTGTCCTCCATCCATCCACTCACCCATCCATCTTCACTCTCACCCACCCATCCATCCATCATCCATCCGTCCTCCATCCATCCATCTTCACTCACCCACCCACCCACCATCTTCACTCACCCATCCATCCATCTGTCCTCCATCCATCCATCCTCCATCCATCCATCCATCCGTCCTCCATCCATCCATCTTCACTCACCCATCCATCTATCTGTCCTCCATCCATCCATCCATCCATCCATCCTCCATCCATCCATCCATCCGTCCTCCATCCATCCATCTTCACTCACCCATCCATCCATCTGTCCTCCACCCACCCATCCACTCACCCATCCATCTTCACTCACCCATCCATCCATCCATCCATCCATTCATCCCAAGCCAACTTAAAGTTTGTCTACAAACTTTATCTAGATATTATTTATTAAACTTATTAATAAATGTTGGGTTCATTTTAAGTGAGCAATATAGTAATTTTTAAACAGTAGTTGGGTTAAATAAAACTACCCCGCAAGTTTGGTCAAACATTTATCCCAACTGCTGGGTCAAAATAACCCAATTGCTGGGTTTGTCCATATTTAACCCAACTTGGGTTATTTTTAACCCAGCATTTTTTAGAGTGTAGGCTTTATAGGGTTAAATTCCACACATTTTCTCGCCAAATTAGCTAGGGAATTAAATTCAAACCAAGTCAGCAGATTCCACAGAGCAAACTCAAGTGAAAGGCTCCGTTTCCATGCAAACAGATACATAACGTTCCAAAATGAGCCATTAAACATTCCATTTCCCAGAATTCAGTCAGCAAACAATGTGTCAACCAATAAAGAGAGAAATGTATTCCGATCAAGGTTTTATAAGCCCCGAATAACACGCGGTCCGTCCTGATTGGCTGCTGTCGCAGGTGAGCACCAGAAGAGATTACAAGAGCTTGTAGAAACACACACACATATAAAAAACGAGCACAAACACAACATTCCTCCCAGACACCTCGGAAAACCCCCGGAGACAAACAAAACCCAAGCCGCGCTCCGGGACGCGGACCCACACTGAGCGTGTGAGCGATTAGCAATAAATATTAAGCAAGATCTCGCAGGAATGTGTTTTAAACAACGGAGACTCAACAAACACACCGCTGGCTGCTGGACAGGGGTTCGATCCGGCTCACGTCCAGCGTGTGTGTGTGTGTGTGTGTGTGTGTGTGATGGTTCGGGTCATTTTATCGCACCTCTCCATCTCACTGACGCAGACAGAGGAAATGAAGCGCTTTAAACACACACACACACACAGTTCTGATAAATAAACGCAGGGATCCAGGACCGTTTCTGCCTGAAGAGAGACAATTGATGGACGGAAAGTTTTGAGGTTGGGATTCGGGGTCAAAGGTCATGAAAACATGGAAAAATATACAACCTTATAGGGTTTCCCATCATTTTATGGATTGAAGGGGTCATGAACTGCATTTTATTTATTTTATAATGTTCTTTGAGGTCCACTTATAATGTTAGAAACTGCGTAGAAACATGGTAAAACCACCAAGAACACCTTACAGTCTGCACAGAACATACATTTACTTCAGAATATGTACAAATCTAGTTTCTGTCACGTCTATTAAGACAACAGAGTAAGTGTGTGTGTTTGGCATGAAACTCGCGGCTTCAGTTTCCATCCCTCTGTGACGAACGCTTCAGGAATCTGAGGTGAATTCCTGATGAACAGAGAGTCACCCTCGTCTGGTTCAAAGCCTCACACTCCCTTTTGCTTAATATCAAGCTCATTTATCACATGACACACGGTAAGTCACATGACTCAGTGGAGGAGTGTGTGTGCAATCAGTGTCCAAAATAAAACAACACCTGTCGCCAAAAAAGACAGTAAAAACGGCTTTAAGGAATAAATAAATTAGAAACCCTGAGCTAAAAACATTATTTGGATCGCAATGTAAAAATGAAGGACGTCTGATGTAAATAAAACAAACGACATCCACTTTAAATAAAGGCACAGAGGTTTGGGCATGAAGGTCAATTTACATTTTTGAGCAAAATATTAGACTATTTTTGGACCCTATGTATTTGTCAAGGGAGAAAAACAGAGCAACAAAAAAAGTAAAATAAATAATTAAATAATAAAAACAAGATTAAACTGAATAATTTGATTGCTATAAATAAAAAATATTAAAATAATAATATTTAAATAAATAATACATCTAATAGTACTGAAAAAAACACAATAATGTAATATAGAAACTAAATATTTTATAGTAATTATTATTTTATTAAATATTTTATATTACAAATATAATATTTCATACATATTTATAATATATATTTTTCACAGTATTAATCTGGTCTTTATACATAAATTTAAAACTGCCTTGTTATTTTTAAGCGTAAATAAACTAAAACTAATAAATAAAAATGAATAACAACTATATAGTGTTATTTTAGTACCATTGAGATACTATTACAGATTTCACTAATATTTTGAATTAGTTTTTATTTTTATATTCACCATTTTTATTTTTAGTTAAAGTTTTAGTAATTTTGTTGTGTTTTGTAATTTCATTTCATCTCTATATAGTATGTATGCTAATTTTTAGCACATTAAGTTAAACTAAAAAAAAGATTTTTTAGTATACTATATCTATATCTATATCTATATATTATTTAAAAAAAAAATTTAAGCAACGAAAAAGTTTTTTTTTTAATGATTTTAGTTTTAATACACTCTTAAAAAAATGTTGGGTTAAAAACAACCCAAATTGGGTTAAATATGGACAAACCCAGAGGTTGGGTTGTTTTAACCCAGTGGTTGGGTTAAATGTTTGCCCAGCCTAAAGCCTATATGTCTGGCTTAAAATGAACCCAAAATAGGTTGGAAATTAAAAATCAGACACATAATTACTAGAGGCAACAATAATAATCAAAAGGTGAACATTTATTAATAAGCAATTTAATAAATGTTTATTGTTTAATTATTATTCATTAAACTTATTAATAAATGTTCATTTCCAACATACTTTGGGTTCATTTTAAGAAAGCAATACAGTCATTTTTAATCAATAGTTGAGTTAAATAAAACTACCCAGCAGGTTGAGTCAAACATTTAACCCAACTGCTGGGTTAAAACAACCCAATCGCTGGCTTTGTCCATATTTAACCCAACTTGGGTTGTTTTTAACCCAACATTTTTTAGAGTGTAGTCTCTAGTTCAGTCATGAACCTCTAGAGGGCGCAGACTGATCGGTTTTAATCCAGTTTTGATCAGTTTCAATAATATAAACGTGCCGAGAGACGTATTACACGTTAGGTTAGTCGATAGAGAGGAGGCGGTCTTTAGTGGCTGTTCGATCACATGAGCGTCTACACTACAAAAACAATCCAGTCAAATGTGTTTTCGACTACCTCTGGAAGTGGTCAAGAGTGGACAAGCTCAAAACGTTTTAGACCCCATTTACACCTGTATTTAGTGTCGTCCACTTGTGATCCGATCGACCAAAACGCATCTTAATACAAGCTGTAAACAGGGCAATGACATCATAACCACATGGCACAAGCTGATTGGCCTCTGCTGATCCTGCAGCCAATGAGATTTAAGTCTGGTTCAGTGTTTGCCCCTCCACCTCCCCAGCTCCACCTGCCTAAAACTTACAATTGGAAAAATAAATTCTAATTCAAAATATTACCAGAAACAATAACAGTACATCGATGATGCTAAAATAACACTGCTCTAGACGTGGTCAGTTTATAATCAACACTAAACGGACCACAAAACGCTGAGCAGATACAAACGGACCATCTGAGACAGACAAAACATCTCATCTGCGGTCTCTGATTTCAGCCGTGGACGCTCAGGGAACACAACGCTCATTGTGTGGAGAGGAGCAGCTCCGGCCCGGGAACGAATGTTTTTTCCGAAGAATGCTCTGGCTCCTGTCCCGGAGGGAGCCTCCACCGAAATATGAAAAGCTTGTATGAAAAAAGAATAAGAAAATGAACAACAGACCAAAGAAAACGTAAAAATGTGTGAGAGAGAGAGATATGAGAAAGTAAATGTTGACATGGAGTTTTCCATAAATACTAACCCACTTTTTTTTCCTTTTCTTTTTTTGGATGCAATTTGATTGAAACAGCCGGCAGAGCTCACAGATGATAACGAACCTCGACTACATGAGGTCATCTTCAGGCCTGGACCTCGTCTGTTTATCTGGACTCTCACACACGGGTTCATCCCTGCGAGGAGCGTCTAATTTTAGCGTCGACCTGTCGGATACGAGCCTTATATGGGCAGTGTTTCCTCCAGATGTGTCTGATCTTGTGATTCATGAACTCTCAAGCACATGTGCATTAGTTCAGTTGTTCTTTGGAACTGGTTCTTATAAACGATTCAGCTGAACTGATTCTCAAAGCCTCTGGGAGTAAAATCAGTGGAGGGCTGAAAGACCAAACCACACACACACACACACACACACACACTCTCTCTCTCTCTCACACACACAGTCGCACACACACACACACTCTCTCTCTCTCACACACACACACACACACTCGCACACACACACACACACAGATGGTGTGATCGATGTGTGTGTTCCACATGTCCGTCAGGAGCTCGTCTGTATCAGCGCTGCTCCACACGAGTCTCTTCCTGCAGCGCATAGATCCAGACACACTCCGTCATGGAAACACTGATCCCAGACACTGATGGGAAAAGCGCAGGCATCCCTCCGCTAATCCCCCGTTCACAGACACACCTCCGTCAGGACGTTCACCTCTCACCCGCACCAGACGCGTGGAACCGGACGGAGAGGAAAACAGATGAGGAGACCATGAGAGAAAGTGTGTGTCTGTAAACAACTGGTCCAGCATCAGCATTACTCACACTTACAGACAGATTTAAACAAACTGCTGAACCTGAGTGTTAAACCGCAGAACTCCAGAGATGACTGGATGAACAAAGTGTGAGCAAACGTACAACAAGCACAAACGCTGCAGTGAAGCTTCGTCTGAACCACAGAGCAAAAATAATACAATAAAATGGCAATCAATAAAAGTTCCCTTCCAATTAATGTGTGTGTGTGATGATCATAGTAAATAAAGTATTTAAAAAAAAAAGCAATGCCACTGTTTTAATTTAATATGTTAATAATAATTTTTAATTTTTTAATAAATTAATCAGCAAAAAAGTATTTAAAAAACTTGAAGCAATATGGAAGGCCAAATTACTCAATTACTTTTTAATAATGGAGTGTTGAAGTATCATTTCCTTGTCAACTACTAAAATGTTGGTCATGTGACACGACAACATCCCTACTACACAGACTGACCACTCGATATTGAGTTTCAAACATTATTTACAACACCACTGGGATTAATGACACACACACACACACACACACACACACACACACACACAATACCACACACAGAGACACACACACACATCTGGAACACATCACATACCTCAGATAGTTGATATTCTTCAGATAATAACACACAGACATTGAGTTTCCTTCATCAGTACCATGTGCTGCACATTCCTGCTGATCCCAGAGCGACAACAACGATCACCTGACAGAGAGTGTGATATTCCCTCAATACTGTAACCTTCACAACTACTGATCATCTACTGACTATAAACTCACAAACACAGATCTGAAGAGCTGATGCCAGACACAAGACTACTGATTCATAGTGTACACTGGGTTATCACGCCTGACCCAGGATCTGGGTAACAAAAAAATTACCCAAACGCTGGGTTATCACGTCTGACCCGGGATCAGGGTAACACAAAAACTACCCAAATGCTGGGTTATCACGTCTGACCCGGGATCAGGGTAACACAAAAACTGCCCAAACGCTGGGTTATTACGTCTGACCCGGGATCAGGGTAACACAAAAACTACCCAAACGCTGGGTTGTTACGTCTGACCCGGGATCTGGGTAACACTAAAACTACCCAAACGCTGGGTTGTTACGTCTGACCCGGGATCTGGGTAACACTAAAACTACCCAAACGCTGGGTTGTTACGTCTGACCCGGGATCTGGGTAACACAAAAACTACCCAAACGCTGGGTTGTTACGTCTGACCCGGGATCAGGGTAACACAAAAACTACCCAAACGCTGGGTTGTTAAGTCTGACCCAGGATCTGGGTAACACAAAAACTACCCAAACACTGGGTTGTTAAGTCTGACCCGGGATCTGGGTAACACAAAAACTACCCAAACGCTGGGTTGTTACGTCTGACCCGGGATCTGGGTAACCCAAAATCTACCCAAACGCTGGGTTATTACGTCTGACCCGGGCTCAGGGTAACACAAAAACTGCCCAAACGCTGGGTTGTTACGTCTGACCCGGGATCTGGGTAACACAAAAACTACCCAAACGCTGGGTTGTTACGTCTGACCCGGGATCTGGGTAACACAAAAACTACCCAAACGCTGGGTTGTTACGTCTGACCCGGGATCTGGGTAACCCAAAATCTACCCAAACGCTGGGTTGTTACGTCTGACCCGGGATCAGGGTAACACAAAAACTACCCAAACGCTGGGTTGTTACGTCTGACCCGGGATCAGGGTAACACAAAAACTACCCAAATGCTGGGTTGTTACGTCTGACCCGAGATCTGGGTAACACTAAAACTACCCAAACGCTGGGTTGTTACGTCTGACCCGAGATCTGGGTAACACAAAAACTACCCAAACGCTGGGTTGTTACGTCTGACCCGAGATCTGGGTAACACAAAAACTACCCAAACGCTGGGTTGTTACGTCTGACCCGAGATCTGGGTAACACTAAAACTACCCAAACGCTGGGTTGTTACGTCTGACCCGAGATCTGGGTAACACAAAAACTACCCAAACGCTGGGTTGTTACGTCTGACCCGAGATCTGGGTAACACAAAAACTACCCAAATGCTGGGTTGTTACGTCTGACCCGAGATCTGGGTAACACAAAAACTACCCAAATGCTGGGTTGTTACGTCTGACCCGAGATCTGGGTAACACAAAAACTACTCAAACACTGGGTTGTTACGTCTGACTTGGGATCTGGGTAACACAAAAACTACCCAAACACTGGAAAAATAATCCCAAAAAATCCCAATAGGCTCAACCCCGGACTTGGGTAGAAAAAATAATCGAAGATATTTTAGAGTGTAATATTTCTCTGATTGTGTTCATCTGAAAGAAAGTTATATACATCTAGGATGGTTTGAGGGTGAGTAAATCATGGGATCATTTTAATTTTTGGGTGAACTATCGCTTTAACACAGATATTCACCACAGCTGAAGGAATGAATAATCTGGATTCACATTCCTGCATCATCTAACACAAACAAACACACCGGGACGCCTGATGCCTTTCCCATCTCTGTCCGTCTGTTGCTCTCTCAACACTGATGAAAACTCAAGCATGAACCTGAAATGTACTCTGGTATACCAAAACAACTTCCTCAATTACATTTCTAAAGCAAAAACCAGCACGTCAAACTCTCTTCTGCTGTAATACTGTGTGGAAACCAACTGCACGACTCGATGGATGAGTAAATGAGTAAAAGGTCCAAATGAAACTCTGCAGGAATGAGATACTGTGAGTTTAAACCAGAGAAGAATGCAAACGTCTCGCAACACGCAAATAATAATGAATCCAAGACTTGCACAAAAAAAAAAAAAAAAAAACATACCAGGGTTATTATCGTTAACTAAAACTAAAACCATAAAAATGTCAATTACATAATTTTTTATTAATCTTAGTTCATGCTGTTCTCAGCATTTTAAGCATCTGTTAACATTTTAAACATCTGTAAACATCTTATTAACTAACATTAAGAAAAGTTGTAGATGTAATCATATTGTTGATTGTTAGTTCATGTTCGTTAATCCATAATATTAACAAATGAGAGCTTATTGTAAAGTGATACCAGGAAAAAAACTTGTTTTATTTCAGTTAGTTGCCATTTCTCAATTTCATTTAGTTTAACCCTTTGATGCTCTTCTGTCATTTTTGACTGGAAAACTTTTTTTTTTTTAAGAATTTTTTGCTTCACCGGAATGGTACGAAACTTGGTAAAGGTTTTTACACTTGCTATATGAAAAAAAAAAAAAATCATGGACATGATTCGAAAAGGTTAAATGGTTCTGAAAAAAATACTCACACTTGAATTGTTCACGATCAAAAATGAGCACATTGGAAATAAATGGGAAATGAATTTCATTTAGTGGAAGCATTAGGTACTGCGCCCAAACTAAATCTTACTGAAAGCTCATTTTTTGAGATATCAGCCTCAAATTTGGAACTTAACTTGTTTAGATTTATGGCTTTGATTTTCTGATTTTTTGATTTTGGAAAATATATATTTAACATATAAAATACCAAATCTTGAAAATGGTATTTTTATGCATTTTTCATGATGAAAAACATAGCTGCTCAAACTTCATTGGCTGATGAAGTTTGAGATACGTCAGTGTCCTCATAGACAATCATGGCACCTTGGACAAAGACACTGCATGCCAATTTTCAAATCAATCGGACTAACGGTAAAGTAGTTATAGCCATTTTCAAATTTTTTCCCCTGTTATAGCGCCACCAAATGGCCAGTCGCCACATCCTTTTGCACACGACCACAGACTGAGCCCATACACATGTGTACCAAGTTTGGGGAAAATATCTCATTCTGTTCAAGAGTTATAGCCATTTTAGTACAAGTGGCTCCGCCCACTTTGAACGTTTTGGCGGCCCTTAGGGACCATAAATCAAAATTTCAACTTTTTTTTTGATAACTATTGACAATCAGACTCCGGAGAATCTCGCTGCACTGGTTTGGTTCTGATCGGGTCAAAAACCGAAGACTACTACAAAATACCCGAAATTTTGAGCACAATAATCTGTAACTTATTCTAATAAACGTACAAAATTAACATTAACTGAAATTAATAAAAGCTTTAGAAGTATTTTTCATTGTTAACTAATGAAACCTTGTTGTAAAGTTAACCACAGTCGGTCATCTGTTAGACATACGAGAGGTCAGAAACTAACAATGACATCATACGCATTATAAAACACGCGATGAAGTGACGCTAACGAACAAATCCGTGCGGAACTCAAAACAAACAAACAGGAACGGAATCAAAAGCAGCACGAACGAATCGTGAGTCTCTAGCGGAGCTTTAAACAAAAACAAGGACAAACAGACTCAATCAAGACAACGTTCGCAAAACAACAACAGCAACAACAGATGCCTGTTGCCATGACAACCGACCACTGCCTCCAAATATTGTCGAGCTCAGCTGGGAAGCATCTTCCTTCCTGTTTATCGGAGCATCTCTATCGTCCTCCGTCCTGTTTGTTATTCCGATGACCTCATGTTAACATTCACATCATGATCTGCTTAAAGGGAACGTTCACCCAAAATCAACAATTCCGTCATCATTTACTCACACTCATGCTGTTTTTGTGCATAAAAAGATGCAGGAAGATCCTTCATAACTTATTTTGTACTCCAGGAAAAAAAAAAGACACTTTGGTGAATAAATAATCACTGAATTTAACTGTCCTAATGCATTCAGGTCCATTATGACCCGGAATTTTTTTTAAATCCATAGTTTTTAGTACAAAAATGAAACTTTGGATATGTGTTAAGACTGTCAAAATATACTTCATTTATTTTTTTCAGATTTTTAAAATAAAAAAAAATGTAAGAGATATAACCATTTAAACTAAACTGTTACACTTTTCGCGTTCCGGGTCTGTTTTGACCCGGAGTTCATACCGATAATTCCCATGTTATACATTCTTATAAATTTCATATAATGATATATTCAAATTAAATTTCTCATAAATATTGATAAAAATATATACATATTTTTGCATCACACTGTTTTTTGCTGTAGTTCTTGTAACACTTGTAGAATTTGAAATTGTCACAAGTGTTGCTCGTAACACACAATGTGTGTTTTATTGTGAGGAATAATTCATGTGTTTCTACCTAAAATATAGTTTAAACTTATTTGACAAATGAGTTAAAAGTCACGCGTGAACATCATCTGAATGCCTGTGTAACCCGTGGGTTAATGGCTCGCCGTCTCACGACACTCACATGATCCGAGCGCATCTCTCTCCGCCCTACATGGACAGCAGACGGTTAATGACTTCAGATGCCAGCGAACAGCTGACCTTTACAGGGGTCGTGACATGATGGATGTGTTTGAGGCATCGGGAGCTTTACAGGACGAACGTCATCTGCTGTATGAACACATGAGATGATTCCAGAGCAGCAAATCATCATTTCTGAAGGATCATGTGACACTGAAGACTGGAGTAATGATGCTGAAAATTCAGCTTTGATCACAGGAATAAATTACACTTTACTATATATTCACATAGAAAACAGCTGTTTTACATTGGAATAATGATTCATAACAATACTGTTATATTTATATCATGTATATAATGTAATGAAATGCAGATACTTTGTAACTTTGTTAGTGTAAATCGTACCCAGTACTTCAAAAGGTGATTAATTTTGCTCTTGGTGATCAGCTTGTTACAGTTTCATGAAAATATTAAAATTTGCCACCCCAAAAATCATCAGTGCCACTGAACTGTACTGAAAAATAACATATAATAATAATTATAATAATAATAAATTATTTTTTAAAATAATTGTGCATTATAAAATAATTATTTATTCAAATTAAATACAAATAATTTTACATAAAATATTAATAAATATTATTAATAATAAAATTAAAGGCTAAAATAATTCACTAAATATTATAATAATATATTAATTATAATATAATAGTAATAATTACACTGTAAAATAATTAATAATTAAATGACCAATTTTATACAGTAAAATAATTTATTGAAATGAAATTATAGAATAATTCTACATGGTATAATAATAATAATAATAATAATAATTTAATTTATTAATTAAATGACCAATTTTACACAGTAAAATAGTAATAATTTATTAAAATGAAATTCTAAAATAATTCTACATTTTAAAATAATAATAATAAATTATTATTAAATTATCAATAATTAGTAATAATGTACAACCCGAATTCCGGAAAAGTTGGGACGTTTTTGAAATTTGAATAAAATGAAAACTAAAAGACTTTCAAATCACATGAGCCAATATTTTATTCACAACAGAACATAGATAACATAACAAATGTTTAAACTGAGAAATTTTACACTTTTATCCACTAAATGAGCTCATTTCAAATTTGATGCCTGCTACAGGTCTCAAAAAAGTTGGCACGGGGGCAACAAATGGCTGAAAAAGCAAGAAATTTGGAAAAGATTCAGCTGGGAGAACATCTAGCAACTAATTACGTTAATTGATATCAGGTCTGTAACATGATTAGCTATAAAAAGGATGTCTTAGAGAGGCAGAGTCTCTCAGAAGTAAAGATGGGCAGAGCTGTGAAAATGCGTAAAAAGATTGTGGAATACTTTAAAAACAATGTTCCTCAACGTCAAATTGCAAATCTCATCATCTACGGTGCATAACATCATCAAAAGATTCAGAGAAACTGGAGAAATCTCTGTGCGTAAGGGACAAGGCCGAAGACCTTTATTGGATGCCCGTGGTCTTCGGGCCCTCAGACGACACTGCATCACTCATCGGCATGATTGTGTCAATGACATTACTAAATGGGCCCAGGAATACTTCCAGAAACCACTGTCGGTAAACACAATCCGCCGTGCCATCTGCAGATGCCAACTAAAGCTCTATCATGCAAAAAGGAAGCCATATGTGAACATGGTCCAGAAGCGCCGTCGTGTCCTGTGGGCCAAGGTTCATTTAAAATTGACTGTTTCAAAGTGGAAAAGTGTTCTATGGTCAGACGAGTCCAAATTTGACATTGTTGTTGGAAATCACGGACGCCGTGTCCTCCAGGCTAAAGAGGAGGGAGACCTTCCAGCGTGTCATCAGCGTTCAGTTCAAAAGCCAGCATCTCTGATGGTATGGGGGTGCATAAGTGCGTATGGTATGGGCATCTTGCATGTTTTGGAAGGCACTATGAATGCTGAAAGGTATATAAAGGTTTCCAGATGACGTCTATTTCAGGGAAGGCCTTGTGTATTTCAGCAGGACAATGCAAAACCACATACTGCAGCTGTTACAACAGCATGGCTTCGTCGTAGAAGAGTCCGGGTGCTGGATTGGCCTGCCTGCAGTCCAGATCTTTCACCTATAGAGAACATTTGGCACATCATTAAACAAAAAATACGTCAAAGACGACCACGAACTCTTCAGCAGCTGGAAACCTATATCAGGCAAGAATGGGACCAAATTCCAACACCAAAACTCCAGAAACTCATAACCTCGATGCCCAGACGTCTTCACGCTGTTTTGAAAAGAAGAGGAGATGCTCCACCATGGTAAACATGCCCCCGTCCCAACTATTTTGAGACCTGTAGCAGGCATCAAATTTGAAATGAGCTCATTTTGTGGATAAAAGTGTAAAATCTCTCAGTTTAAACATTTGTTATGTTATCTATGTTCTATTGTGAATAAAATATTGGCTCATGTGATTTGAAAGTCTTTTAGTTTTAATTTTATTCAAATTTAAAAAACGTCCCAACTTTTCCGGAATTTGGGTTGTATTAATGTTATCATGAGTTCACAGTCGTCTGCAGGAAGCTCTTATGTAACAGGATCTGCAGCTCATCTGTGATCCATTTCTGCATGAATATCCAGATCTGATCCGCGCTGGATCGGTGGACATCTCCGTCTGGAAGCAGACGTGTGCTCACAGGAACGGCATGCAGAGGTGCAGCGTGGGACAGGCCTGAGCGGGACCTCGGCACAGGTGCATGCTGGGACACCGAGCCACATTCACTGCGGCCAATGAACGAGAAGTGATTCAACAACAACTGCTGGAAACAGAGAAGGATCGAGATCCGCGGTGTTTTTCCAGCGTGAATGTTTCTGTCATTATCATTCCTGAAGTGGCTCGTGTTTGAGGTAACGCTCGGAGCGCACGGGTCCAGACAGAAGCTCTCCTGTGATGGACAAAACACACGTCTGCGCTGGGAACGAGAGCGCGGGCGAGACACACGAGAAGGAAGTTACAAACACGAGCAGCAGATTTAACTAGAAACTCGTGAAGAGAAGAGACACTTCTGACCAAAACTGGGAGAATAATGACTGTTTCCAGACAGATTCACAAACAACAGGAGATCTTTTAATTAAACACAAAGATCTTCACATAAAATAACAGAATAAATAACAACAACAACTATAATAATAATAATAATAATAATTTATTATTATAAAACAAGTTGCATCATAAATAATAATTTATAAATAAAATTAAAAATCACAAAATTTTTATATTAAACAATAAAAATAGTAATAATTTATGATAAAACTATTATTATTATTAATAAATATGATTATATTTTAATTATAAAACAATTTAACATCATGGCAAATATTCATTTATGATTAAAATTCAGTCAAAATAATTTTTCATTATAAAATAGTAATGTGTGATTTTGTGTGAAAAAATATAAAATAACAATAAAAATAGTTTTCATTAATAAATTATAATTTATTATTTAAAAAATTCAAATAATTCTACACTGTACAAACACTGTATAATAATAATAATTTATTATTAAATTTAAGTTATAAACAACTGTAGATTAAATTAGAATCGTATTGTTAAATTTATTTACATGGTAAAACAATAATAATATTATTATTATAATTATTCTGCATATGTTTGTATTGTTGTCGTTATTATTGTGTGAACAATTAAAACAGTCCAGCTACAGGACTCGTCAGGACTTCTGTTTGACTCTGAACGTTACAGTGGAATATGAGAAGATCCTCCAGCATCCAAAATATGACACACTTCACCTTTAAGAGCGTAGCGTGTGAGCAGCAGGTGATGTCATCGACCCCAGTCCAGTGCACAGAGGTCACCGGGGAAACAATGACGTCAGCTGATGGTCTGAGGACACACACACACACACACACACACACACACACGCCAGAGGGAACATGTGTGTTCTGTTTATGGACACTGATGAACCAGTGATGTCATGCACAGGCCATGTGCTGCAGTCATAACTCAGAGCCTCAATGATCATAACTCACACACACACACACTCACACTCACACACACACACACACACACACTTGTACACGCACACACACACTCGCACTCACACTCACACACACACTCTCAC
>CM077446.1:757500-795000 GCA_039654765.1 Mylopharyngodon piceus
CACACACACTCTCACACACATATAAACACACTCACACACATTCACTCTCACAAATAATCACACACACTCTCACACTTTCACACACACACACACACACACACACACACACACACACACACACACACACACACACACACACTCACACTCACACTCACACTCTCTCTCTCACACACACACACACACACACACACACACATCACTGAAACACAAAAGCATGAGATTGTGGCTGGAATCCATCAAGCACGTGAGAAACACGCCGCAGGACACACGTGTATGTGTGTGTGTGTGTGTGTGTGTGTGGTCAGAACCGCAGACTCAGCAATATAAGAAACAGACAAACCTGGAAAATCCATGTTTCTGTGAGAGTTACTGCATCAGTTTTCTTTGGATTGAGTTTGTTTCTGTTTATTAAAGGGACAGTTCACCCAAACACTACCACATCCCAAATCTGCTCTACTGGAGATCTGTGACTGTGAGGCTGTTGGAGTTTAGTGAACTCACGGTCACGATCAATACACCAGTTTAAAATAATTGAGCTTTGTGACATCTGCGTTATCCTGCTGGAAGTAGGTCAGAAGATGGTCCACTGTGGTCATAAAGGGCTGGACATGGTCAGCAACAATACTCAGGTCGGCTGTGGTGTTTAAATGATGCTCAACTGGTACCAACAGACCCAAAGTGAGCCAAGAAAATACCATTACATCACTATCAACAGCCTGAACAACTGATACAAGGCAGAATGGTCCATGATTTCATGTTGTTTACGCCAAATTCTGACTCTACCATCTGAATGTCACAGCAGAAATCCAGACTCATCAGACCAGGCAACGTTTATCCATCGTGAATTGTAGCCTCAGTTTGCTGTTGAGAATTGCTTGATATAAAGTCAGAATTGCGAGAAATAAAGTCAGAATTGCGAGAAATAAAGTCAGAATTGCGAGTTATAAACAACTGCGGAAAAAAAAATTCAGAATTGTGAGATATTAACAAATGCGATAAATAAAGTCAGAATTGCGAGATATAAAGTCAGAATTGCGAGAAATAGTCAGAATTGTGAGATATAAACAATTGCAAGAAATAAAGTCAGAATTGCATGATATAAAGACAGAATTGCGAGAAATAAAGTCAGAATTGCGAGAAATAAAGTCAGAATTGCGAGAAATAGTCAGAATTGCGAGATATAAAGACAGAATTGCGAGAAATAAAGTCAGAATTGCGAGTTATAAAGTCAGAATTGCGAGAAATAAAGTCAGAATTACGAGATATAAAGTCAGAATTGCGAGAAATAAAGTCAGAATTACGAGATATAAAGTCAGAATTGCGAGAAATAAAGTCAGAATTACGAGATATAAAGTCAGAATTGCGAGAAATAGTCAGAATTGTGAGTTATAAAGTCAGAATTGCGAAATATAAAGTCAGAATTGCGAGAAATAATCAGAATTGCGAGTTATAAAGTAAGAATTGCGAGATATAAAGTCAGAATTGCGAGTTATAAAGTCAGAATTGTGAGATATAAAGTCAGAATTGCGAGAAATAGTCAGAATTGCGAGTTATAAAGTAAGAATTTTGAGATATAAACAATTGTGAGAATTAAAGTCAGAATTGCGAGATATAAACTTTGTCACTTTGTAAAGAAACACTATGCGCCTACAGACTGTTTTTGTAGTTTAGACAAAGATGAGAATGGTATCGGTTTCAAAAACTTGCACTTTGAAACCCGTTTTCAAAAGTTTGCGTTTTCAGGCCCCACAAATCGCCATTGTCGTATAAATGAATGGCAAAAATGGATAAAAAGTTGTGTCGTGTAAATACCCCCTAAATGTTAACAGAATGATCATTTTTGAGGAAACTATCCCTTTAATTAGGGCTTTTTGTACAGTATTACAGTATAAGATTTAATAAGAAATAAGATACACACACACACACTCAGAGCTCTTGGTTAGCCGAGTGAAGTTGGGATGTAAATCAGGGAAAACACGTGCCGGTGGGTTTGGATCTAATCGAGTGTGTGTCCATCAGTGGAGGAGAAAAATAACATGTATTCACAGTATGAGGGAGAAACACACACGTGTTATGTCAATCAAACAGCTCTTTTCCTCCACTGAAGCATAATTTAGCCCGGCAAACACAGATCCGTGTGTGTGTGTGTGTGTGTGTGTGTGTGAGGCCACGTGAGTGTATGAGGTGAGATTTACCTCACTTCATACTCGCCATTTAGATCAGCTGACCCTAAAACCACAGCAGTGTGTGAATCATACAATGACCTTCAATAATAACTAGACTAAGTTAATGACATACTGTTGTCTTACCAGCCCGGCCTATTTCAGATAAAATCATTTTTGTGAATCTGATGTGGAACTCAGTGGGACTGTGAGGATGAGTCAAAACAGACAGAGAAACACTGTGGAAACCCCACTAGAGCCCCTTACAAGTGCTTCCCTGTGCGCTCATTTTCCACACGTCATGCCAGTAGATTTACACACACATGCAGTTTTAGTATGAAAAGCAAGTGTGAATCCTCAGGTGTGCGCTCTGTGCAGATGTTATAGTGTGTTTGTATAGTGTAATCATATGTAATAGTGTGTTTTCCTCAATGGCCAATCAGAGGTGTTAGAATCTGCTCAACAGCACTCAAAATGCTCAGGGGAAATGCTGGTATCATCACATTTTTTAAATTTCAGCATCAACTTGGTACCGAAGACGGTACTTTTGACAACTCTAATACATATATATGTTGCAGTGCATGCTGGGAGCTCACAGACGATGCTGTGCGTCCTTGTGATGTGATTAAGCTCATGTAAAAACAATACTGATATGATTAGGTGGTTATAATCAAGAATATAGTAACCATAAGAGCAGTACAATATGTTAATATCAAAATTACATGAATAGCCTAGCGATAAAACAAACACATTTCTCAGCGAATAATCAAAATTATTTAGATTAAACTTCTTAAATAACATTTGCTTATTTATGCTTTTATGTAGATTTAAAGTAATTTCTTAATATCTGTGAACAAAAAGCTCCACATACTGGATAAAATGTAGTTGATTTTCTCACTGAAAGAGTTTCCCACACTCAGAAATGAGAAATTCTTCATGTATTGGTGTGAGACGGGAAGGACTTGGCCTTGCTGAGAGCACAAACACACACACACACACACACACACACACACACACACACACACACACACACACACACACACAGAGGTCACAACATGCTGCCTTTGACCAGTCATCTCTGAACATTCAACCCCACAAAAACCCTAGTGTGTATCAGACCACACAGACACAGCTGAGCACACACACACACAGCTGAGCACACACACACACACACACACACACACACACACACACACACACACACACACACACAGAGGTCACAACATGCTGCCTTTGACCAGTCATCTCTGAACATTCAACCCCACAAAAACCCTAGTGTGTATCAGACCACACAGACACAGCTGAGCACACACACACACAGCTGAGCACACACACACACACACACACACACACACACACACACACATATATACTGTACAGCTGAACGCACACACAAAAACACACAGATGGCAAAACTACTGTCTACCTCAAATCTAGAGCAACATAACTCAGGGTCTATTTACAGACAATGAAGCTTCAAGCAATTCTTGCGTGAGACCTTTGAGGGGCACGTTCAGTGTTGCCAGGTCTGTGAAACAAAACTAACCCAAAGGCCGATCAAAAATAGCCCAAAACTAACCCAATGACCCTATCCCAAATATCAAAATATGCCACTCCAATACCTAAAATTCATATTCACTGTATATTCACTCCCATACCTAAAATTCAACAGTCACTGTTATGTGTTATACACAATTTTCAACTTTAAAATCACTATATAGAAGTAATCACAAACATCATAATGCATTCAATACCAATCTTTCATTTGAAAGCCACATTTCTAGCATCTGTAAAACCGCATTTTTCCATCTCTACACTACGACATATGCTCTCAAAGACAAATGCGGAACAGTTAGTTCATGCGTTCATGACCTCAAGGCTAGATTACTGGGTGGTTGCCCTGCACGATTAATAAACAAACTCCAGCTGGTCCAAAATGCAGCAGCTAGAGTTCTTACTAGAACTAGGAAGTATGACCATATTAGCCTGGTTCTGTCAACACTGCATTGGCTCCCTATTAAACATTGTATAGATTTTAAAATCTTGCTTATTACTTACAAAGCACTAAATGGTTTAGCTCCCCAGTACCTGAGCGAGCTCCTAATTCATTATAGTCCTTCACGTCTATTGCGATCTCAGAATTCAGGCCAGTTGATAATACACAGAATATCAAAATCAACCGCAGGCGGTAGATCCTTCTCCTATTTGGCACCTAAACTCTGGAACAATCTTCCTAGTATTGTTCGGGAAGCAGACACAGTCTATCAGTTTAAATCTAGACTAAAAACACATCTCATAACACATTATTAATTTATATATTCACATCCGTTAATACCGTTAATACCGCAGTCAGTCAAATACAATTTATGCAATATGTCAAATCTTTAAATCGTAGGGGGTGGGGGGGTGGGGGGAATCAACCTGCGGCAATTTAGCCCAATTCTGCAGGAAAACTTGGCAACCCTGGCTCATTAGCATTTTAATTATTCTCCTTTCACCATTCTCATTAACAATCACATCATTCAGCTGAGAGACAATGTAATGCAGTGATGTGTGTCTAAATAAACTGGTTTTTGAATGAGCATGTTCATGGGTTACAGGGTGGGAACTAAACACTGTTGTTTTACTAAGTGATCAGATTTTTTGCTGGACGATAAAACAGGTGAAAAATCCCACAGACTTACATTGAAGGAGGGACCCAAGCCATTTCTAGAGACCATAAAATCACAGAGACCAGAGTCTGCAATTACTCAGAAACACAACAGAAACCACTTAGCAACACCCTAGCAACCACCCAGAACATGCTAGTAACTACAACACCCTACAAACCATCTAGCAAGATCTTAGAAACTACCTAACAAACACCATAGAAACTACCCAGAACAGAACACCCTAATAACAAACTAGCAACATCCTAGAAACAACCAAGCAACACCCAGAAAACCCAAGAAAACACCTAGCAACACCCTAGCCACCACCCAGAACACTTTAGAAACACTCTAGCAACCAAGTAGCAAGATCCTTGAAACTACCTAGCAACACCATAGAAACCACTAAGAACACCCTAATAACCAACTAACAACACCCTAGAAAGCACCCCAGAACACCCTACAAACCACCCAAAACACAGTAGAAACCACCTAACAACAACCTAGCAACCACCCAGAGCATGCAAGTAACCACCTAGCAATACCTTAGAAACCAACTAGCAAGATCTTAGAAACTACCCAGCAACACCATAGAAACCACCCAGAACACCCTAACAACAAACTAGAAACAAGGGGAAACTGAAACCCTAGAAACAACCCAGAACATCCTAGAAACACACAGAAAACCCAAGATAACACCTAGCAACACCCTAGCAACCACCCAGAACATGCTAGTAACCACCTAGCAATACCCTAGAAACCAACTAGCAAGATCTTAGAAACTACCCAGAACACCCTAGAAACCACCCAAAAACCCCAAGAAAACACCTAGCAACACCCTAGCCACCACCCAGAACATACTAGAAATCTCCTAGCAACAAACTAGCAAGATCCTAGAAACAATCTAGCAACACCATAGAAACAACCCAGAACACCCTAATGACAAACTAGCAACATCCTGGAAACAACCTAACAACACCCAGTAAACCCAAGAAAACACCTAGCAACACCCTAGCCACCACCCAGAACGCTCAAGAAATCTCCTAGCAACACCCTAGCAACCAAATAGCAAGATCCTAGAAATTACCTAGCAACACCCTAGAAAGCACCCAGAACACCCTAGAAACCACCTAAAACACATTAGAACCACACAAAAGACAATAGAAACCACCTAGCAAACACCCAGAACATGCTAGTAACCACCTAGAAACACCCTAGAAACTAACTAGCAAGATCTTAGAAACTACCTAGCAACACCATAGAAACCACCCAGAACTCCCTAACAAACTAGCAACATCCTAGAAACAACCTAGCAACACCCAGTAAACCCAAGAAAACACCTAGCAACATCACAGCCACCACCCAGAATGCTCTAGAAATCTCCTAGCAACACCCTAGCAACCAACTAGCAAGATCCTAGAAACTACCTAGGAACACCCTAGAAACCACCTAAAAAAACCTTAGAAAACCAAAACACAGTAGTAACCACCTAGCAACACCATAGAAACAACCCAGAACACCCTAGAAAACACCCTAGAAATCACAGACGTAACCGATGAGTGTGTCAACACAATGGCCAATCAGAGGTGTTTACGAATCCGCTCAACAGCGCTCAAAGCGTCATATTTTTAAAATTTCAGTACCGACTTGGTATCGCGGTTGGTACTTTTGACAACACTACACCTAGCAACACCCTAGAAACCATCCAGAACACCCTAAATAATAAACTAGCAACACCCAGTCCAGACATCATGTATGTTGAATAAGAGGTGTGATGTGGACAGGACGGTCACACACACGTAAAAACACACTTGCCCTTTGACATCACTTTTGGCTACATTAAATTTTTATTAAATATTTGTATTCAACTGCGTTTGATTTCCAATCAATTATTATATTAAATGCTAAATCATTAGATTCATTTTTTATTTCCAATCAAGCTTTAATTTTGTCAAATTATGCAAAAAGCATTAAAATATTATTGAATTGTGTGTGTGAAGGATTCATAAAATGCTAGCCAAAAATTTGAGCATTTTCATTTCCACAAGAGAATGAAGGATGATTTGGGATGGAAATGGGATTTGTCCATGACGGTGCAGGGAAAATGAATGACAGAATTCTCCTGTGATGAACGTATTAACCGAGGAAATAAACACACTCTTTCCTTTAGTGCCAAACGTTCCCACATGGCCGGGTCTGATGTGTGGAGCAGGAATGTCGCAGGGGGAACGGGAACGCTAGGAATGTCAGACTGACCCAGGAATGGCCATCCTGGATGACACAGGCAGGTTTTCACACAGATGTGGAAGTGGTGCAGACGGAAACTGGGTCACTTCCGAACAGGACGCGCTCCGGCGGTGGACGGACAGACGGACGGAGAGCTCCTGTCTGAACGCTGTCTAGTCAAAACAAAGAGACGCAGTGTGTGGTTTGAGTCAAACGCCAACGCTAACCTTCCCAGACACTGGAGCAGGACGCAGAGAGAAGACTGTTCCAGAGATCCTGATGTAATTCACACACACTCTCACTCTCTCACACGCTCACTCACACACGCACGGTAAAAAATATTTTCATGATTTATCACAACATTTTTTCTTTTTTCAAATCAACTTCAGTAATTAATGTGGTTCAGATAACAATATTTTGAGTTTCTGTTGATTAAATCAATCGCCTTCATTGAATTAAATCAAATTTTTCATTTCAATGAACTCAAAATTTTAAGGCAACGAGGTAACTTACTTTAAGTTAAACAACAATTCTTTTTTACAGTGCACACACACACACACACACACACACACACTCTCTCACACACGCGCACACTCACACACTCTCATGCACACACACACTCTGACACACTCACGCACACACGAACACACACACGAACACACACTCGTGCACACACTCTTGACACGCTCTCGCACACGCGTGCACACACACACACATAATGTGTGTGTGTGTGTGTGTGTGTGTGTGAATTACATCAGGATTAATCAAGATTAAATCATTATTATTATCATTAATGTAAGGTTTTTATTATTAATAATAATAATAATAATAATAATAAGGAAGATTAAATAATGATAAAATAATAAATATTTAAATAATATTTGTATTTACTAATAACAATAATCAAGATTAAATAATAACAATAGAAATTATAATAATTATTTATTATTAGTTCCATAATTTATTTAGGAATAATAATAATAATAATAAAAAAGATTAAATAATAATAATTATTTTTGTATCATTTATACGTTTTATTCATTAATAATAATAATTTATTAATAACTTATTATTCAGTAATAAGCAATATTAATAATAATTGTTATTAATAAAAATATTAAAAAATTAATTATAATTTACACATTTTTATTTGGTGGTAATAATCAAGATTAAATACTACTACTACTACTACTACTAATAATAATTACTATTATTATGTTTTTATTTATTAATAATAATAATAATCAAGATTTAACAACAATAAAAATTTGTTAAATAATATTATATTTAGTAATAATAATCAAGATTAAACAATAATAATAATAATATTTATTATTATTATTATTATCATCGTTGTTGTTGTCACGTTAACCTCGCCCACAGTGAAAACCTCATTGGCCCAAAATCTCTAAATGTCAAAAATATAAATCAGTTTATTAAATATCCGACACATTCTGATTGTGATGTTGTTGGGAAAAAAACAGAATACAAAAACAGCTTTCAAACCAGGAAATTAAACTTCCCATCAGGCACTTTAACTCTGAACTGCAGTAACCTTCACACCAATACACACACGGACTTGTAACTCATGTCCAGAAAGATAATGTATTATTTGTAAACTTTACAGTCAGCTGATCGGGTCAAAGATCGGACAGTCTGTGTGGATGTGACTGAAACTATTCCAGACAGTCACTCACAAACATCGGTCAGTGAAATTAACCTCAATCCAGCAGCAGGTTCGGACGAATCACATGACTTAAATCAGAACCCAATCTGCATTAATGTTGAAAACACGCTTCATCTGAAATGACTTTATTGTGACTCATTCCACAGAAAAATCAACCTCTAAGAGTTCCACAGAAACTCTCCTGGAAAAACATGGATAACATTTCCCAACATTTGAGTCTGAGCTTCATTTATCATCTTATAAACACAGTGTAGGTCTTATATTGTGAAACACCTGCATCACTAAATAAAAATACCGCGGTTTAAATGCAACCGACACCAAACAGAAATCAAGCTCACAGTAATGCAGCCACAGCTGGAATCCGTCTCGGAGGATTTAAATGTGTTCAATGTTCCTAAGTTTCCATGTTCATGACATCAGTCGACATGTTGCTTGTTTCTAGTTTCCGTAAGCATTTACTTTAAACTCACTTTTGGTTTGTTGAGGGATGAGCTCAAGTGTTGTGTGACGTGAACCTTCAAACCAACTCTGACAACGACAAAGTCCAGATGTTCTGATTGAGCAACTGAGTGAATCTGACCTGATTATTCTGAGTTATGAACTGAATCACATCCTCCTGCCAGTGTTATTTTAGTATCATTCATATTCCATTATAGTTTTTAATGAGATTTTATTTTTATATCATTTTTACAAGTCTTTTTTTAAATGTGTCTATTTATTCATGTATTTTTAATATATTATTAATAAAATTATATCGTGTTTATTAAAATATTTCATTATTTTTATAATATATTTACAATGTTCTATTATTTTATTTGTTAATAAATATTTATATTTATTAAATTAAATATATTTTTATTGACATTTTTATTTCAGTTCAAATCCTCCTGCCAGTGTTATTTCAGTATCATTCATATTCCATTATAGTTTTTAATGAGATTTTATTTTTATATCAGTTTTAATTTAAATTTTTTAAAGTTTTAGTAATTTTGTTGTTTTTTACAAGTCTTTTTTTAAATGTGTCTATTTATTCATGTATTTTTAATATATTATTAATAAAATTATATCGTTTTTATTAAAATATTATTTCATTATTTTTATAATATATTTATAATGTTCTATTATTTTATTTGTGTTAATAAATATTTAGATTTATTAAATTAAATATATTTTTATTGACATTTTTATTTCAGTTCAAATCCTCCTGCCAGTGTTATTTCAGTATCATTCATATTCCATTATAGTTTTTAATGAGATTTTATTTTTCTATAATTTTTACTAGCCTTTTTTTAAATGTGTATTTATTCATGTATTTTTAATATATTATTAATAAAATTATATCGTTTTTATTAAAATATTATTTCATTATTTTTATAATATATTTATAATGTTCTATTATTTTATTTGTGTTAATAAATATTTAGATTTATTAAATTAAATATATTTTTATTGACATTTTTATTTCAGTTCAAATCCTCCTGCCAGTGTTATTTCAGTATCATTCATATTCCATTATAGTTTTTAATGAGATTTTAAAATTAGTTTCTGTTTTCATTTGCGTTTTTTTCTCATTTTTACTAGTCTTTTTTTTTTAAATGTGTCTATGTAGTTATTTTTATTCATGTATTTTTAATATATAATTAATAAATTATATTATTTGTATTAATTTATTATTTCATTATTTTTAATATATTTATTTTGTTCTATTTTATTTGTTTTAATAAATATTTATATTTATTAAATTAAATACATTTATTAAATATATATATTTAATATTTATTTTAAAATACATTTTATTTTATTTAAGTTTTATTTATTTTAGTACCTTAAACTAAGTGAAAATTAGAAATGTTGCCTTGGTAAATATCTGAAATAAAATATTATTTTCTTAAATTTCCCTTAACATTTATTTCGTTTACTGCTGGGCGATATCTGTATCACGGTATCTTTTAAGATTCTGCTGGTTTCACTGCAGGGGCGGAGCTACAGGTGGACCTGCTTGATTGACAGCTTGCCCACCCTGTCAGATTTATGGAAATACATTTTGGTTTAAATATTTTCTTAATGTTTAACAATTCTTCAGTAATTATTTTAAATGTGATTTGTTTTGTCATGCATAAGAACTCTATCCTTATATTAATAAGAATAAGCTAATTTGCCTCTTTAGTTACGTTACACCAGAAAAACAGTCTTCGCATTGCCATCCTTGTGATCCTAACATTAACACTTCACTTCATTTTACTGCGGATTCATTTTTAAGCAAGACAGAGACTGAAGATTAAAGATGATGCAGCGATGATGACTATACTGGACCCGACAGTAATGTCGCAACACACAAGTGGGAGTAACAGTGTTTACCATGTGTCACTATTGCTTTGTCTGATCCAGATCGTCTGATGTACTGAGTATTTATACTGTAGAGTCGCAGTCAAACTGAATAATTATAATTTGCTGTTTCTCCTTTGCTTCGGCATTTATGGGATTAATGCATTGGATTACGGTCAAATACACTCTAAAAACACACACAGACCGCTTTTTGTGCATGAAAATGCTCACAATCCACTCCAGCTTATCAATCATCACTTTATAAGACTCAATGTGCTTTCGAAAATGACCCATTTTATCAGACTCCTGGCAGGATTCCCCTCATGTGCTTTTCCACATCAAAACTTCATTAAGCTTTCATGAAGAAACTGACAGTTCAAAAACTTCACGCCAACTTATAATGAAAACGATTCTGTCAATCATGCGGTCACCAGCATCTCTGCACTATTAGGACCAGAACATATATGGTTTTTATTAAACGAAACGTCAAAAGGCAGAACAACAACTTCGTTCTCCATTCGATTGGTCAGAATCCAGTGTTGATCTGAACGCATGACCTTCATACAGATGCACATTCTGTTCTAAAGAGAATTTAGAGCTGATTTAACAGAACAGAGAGTACCGGTGAATTAGACTGTTTATATAATCTCAAGACATCAAACCAGATGAACATTAATAATGCATGGCTTCTGTTTGGAAATGTTTGGTTCACATTCAAAATGTATTCAACATCTGACTCAGTACTGGCAATGTTTTAACCTCCAGTGTTGTTTTGGCGACTTATCTATCATCTTATGAGCTTCATCTCGCCAGATGTTCCTCTGAAAGTTCTCCAAAGTAAAACAGTCGGTGATCTTAAAAGAAGGCGTCGATGATGGACACTGGACGGTGAGGTCAAGAGTCAAAGCAGCTGAGGACAGTGAGACTGAACACACGGATCTCCAGAAAATCAGTTTAAAACATGAGGTTCAGCATTCAGAACTAGTTCTGTTGAGGAGTTTCACCAATGTGCAATGGGAAATCTTAGTAAACATATTTTTTTTGCTCCAAATGCATCACATTTTGGAAGTAAGCAAAGTAGTGCAAATTGGAAGTAATGCATTATAGTGTTTTGCATGCATTAAGAGCAATTTATTTTGAATATAAAGTGTCATTCTTGTTGTTCAAACTGAACTGAGCACATTTGCAACATTTACCAACGTACCTTGATAGTAAGTGTCAAAATAATCAAATCAAAGTCGCCCATGGGTCATTTTTTATGTTCTCATACATATAAATGTCTATAACTCCAAAACGAAATGAGATATTTTCACCAAATTTGGCACACACATGTATGGGCTCACTCTGAGGACACATAAAATAAGTGGTGGGATTGTGCCTCTTGGTGGCGCTATAATTGAACAAAACATGAAATTGCCATTAAAGGATTAGTTCACTTTCATATAAAATTTTCCTGATAATTTACTCACCCCCATGTCATCCAAGATGTCCATGTCTTTCTTTCTTCAGTCGAAAAGAAATTAAGGTTTTTGATGAAAACATTCCAGGATTATTCTCCTTATAGTGGACTTCACTGGCCTCCAAACGGTTGAAGGTCAAAATTATAGTTTCAGTGCAGCTTCAAAGGGCTTTAAACGATACCAGACGAGGAATAAGGGTCTTATCTGTATGTCCTACGCCTTCCCTCTTCAACTTACGGAACGAACGCAGCGCCAGTTACATTTTTTCCGTAAGTTGAATAGGGAAGGCGTAGGACATACGGCGTAAGCGTTTTGAGGAATACGAAAGTACGGTTTTGGCGGAAGCACTTGGAAGGCAATCATTTGTTTATATAAAGCATATACAGTTACATTTTTTTCGAAAATGACCGACCGTTTCGCTAGATAAGACCCTTATTCCTCGTCTGGTATCGTTTAAAGCCCTTTGAAGCTGCACTGAAACTGACATTTTGACCTTCAACCGTTTGGAGACCATTGAAGTCCATTATAAGGAGAATAATCCTGGAATGTTTTCATCAAAAACCTTAATTTCTTTTCGACTGAAGAAAAGAGCATCTTGGATGACATGGGGGTGAGTAAATTATCAGGAAAATTTTATATGAAAGTGAACTAATCCTTTAACTACAATACAGTATTATGATATAAAATGCAATACTTTATGAATGCATTGGTGTGTGCCATCGGCACCATGCTCTGAAGGTACTCAAAAGGTTTCGAGACAAAAACTCAATTTATCTGCACGCGTTGCAGACCTTTTACATTCATAAACAGCTTTATTACACACTGCGTGACAGGGAATATCCGAAAAAGCATAATAGGGGCACTTTAAAAATCATCCTAAAGATATAATAAAACAGCTGAATTTTCTGCATCAGTCGCTGCATTGCAAATTCATTTCAACGTTGCCACTGAAGACTTGGAAAAATGCACTTCCTCATATAAAAGCTACTAATGTGTGGCTGAGCGAATGATCTCAAAAAAGTCTATTGTACATGCATTTCCTTTAAAGGCAAATCTAAAATAAGTTTAAAATAAATATATCAATATTTTGAAGATATATTCATTAATATTTCAGTAGCGCGGAGTCAGTGGTGGGGTCAAAGTTAAGTGCCATCTATCGATGCATCTGTCACCAGACATCAGTCACGCCACAGTGAACAACAAGAGTGTGTGTGTGTATTTAGACCAATCAATACACACACACACACACACACACACACACACACACACACACACTGAGCCAGATGGCCAAACATATTCAGTGTCTCTGAGTTAAACAGCTGTCATGCACTGCTGCGACTGCAATATGAGCGACGAGCTCAAGAGAAAGTTGACATTGGTAAAATGGGAACATTTTGCATATTTATTGACAAGACTAAGAGGTATGATACAGTACAACAATAAAAAGTACATTATTTACATGTGAAAGCAACAATAAAACACGCAAATACAGTTAGAATTGGAGAAATTGGAGTTTACTACCTCTAAACCATGGTAAAATCACTGCATCACGCAGCATTTTGTGGATCATTGCTTATGCATATTTTTTACACAAGATAGTGCTGTACAAATGACCATAACAGGGTTAATATCTAACCAGAAACTCCACAGAGGCCAAAGATCGATGGTTTGTTACAGCAGCTTTTGTGCTCCAGCTGGAAACAGTTTTATATCTGAAACCTTCTCTTTTATCAGCCAAGCCTTTCAGGGCAACGCAGACAGCTTTATAAACGTCAGACTGGGCGTTTCACTTAGCTACGGCATGTGAAGACTAAAAAATGTTCCTAAAGCAACGGCTGCAAGATTTAAGATATCGCTAAATTGTGCTACTGAAGGAACGAGACCTTCCACGCAACCCTCGTCGTACCCGTAAAAATGTGCTCTTGATTTTGGCCAATCTGCACTCAAATGACAGGCGAGATTGCCATGACCCAAATAACTTGATCCAAGCGTCTTTCACAAAGACAATGTTTGCTTTAGGAAACGCTGCCAAGCAGTTGCGTGTTGAAGCACAGAGATGCCGGCCCTCTATGTATATTCAAAGCGAACAGATATACATTTCAGCAGACGCCGCAGGCATGCACCCATTATCTTTCATGAGAGCTGACAGCAAAAGTAGGTCTAACCGCTTGACTTCCGTACGACTTCCCAGCGGCTCTTATGTAATTTTCCATTTTGCATGAATTGAGCATTTAAAATGACAACCATTTGAGTTTGACCTGAATTCCTCAGTGATGCAACAATCCAAGAATTTCCCAAACTTCACGGCTAAACAAATCAAGATTTACCTGAGGTAAACAACCAATAATCCAACATATATAAAAGTCTAAAGGCAATGATTTGCCCATGCAAAACCCCTTTAAAGAAGTCATGACATGAGAAATCAAATTATTTAAATTATTTTAATGGCATCCCGAATTGTGTTGGAGGATTATTTGTTTGTTCGGAGCCTTTTGTTTTGTAAACGAGGCACAGTGTAATGGAGAGTTCGCAAAGAGTTTGACAAGCCTTAAAAATGGATAATTTCAGAATGAGGGTTGAAAATAATAATTTTTCTGCATTTATATGTTTGGGGGGGTGTTTTTGTATGAAAAACTTTAGTGACATTTTAAGTGAACCTAAAGGAACATATTAAAAATATATCTGCGAGCAGCAATTATCGGGGTTCAAGCCTTTTAAGGCCTTTAAGCACATGCATAAAAAGGTATTATGTTTCAATTAGCAAGCCTGTAACCATCTCGACCGTGAAGGCGTTGAGATGTCCTCATAGACAATCATGACACCTTGGACAAAGACACGGCATGCCAATTTTCAAGTCAATCGGACTAACGGTGAAGTAGTTATAGCCATTTTCATGTTTTTTTTGCTGTTATAGCGCCACCAAGTGGCCAGTCGCCACGTCCTTTTTCACACGACCACAGAATGAGCTCCTACATAGGTGTGCCAATTTTGGTGAAAATATCTCATTTCGTTCACGAGTTATAGCCATTTTAGTAGAAGTGGCTCTGCCCACTTCAAACGTTTTGGCGGCCCTTAGGGACCATGAACGTTTTTTTGATAATTATTGACCTAGAGATTGAGCGAAAAACCTAGGATTAGTTCGCAAAAGTATATATTTTTTTTTTTCAAAAAAAAATCCCAAATACCCGAAAATTTTGCCGGATTGAGCCATTTTGTACTTATGACCACTGTAGCGCCCCCATCAGGCTTGGGGCGAGCCTTGGTGACGTTGTAGACGGTGTGAGTACTACCAGCCCTCAAAGATTTACGGTTTGGTCTGCCTGATCACTTTTAGGGGAGAATGCTGATCCGAGGGAATGTTAACAATTACAATAGGGTTTCAGCGATACAAGCTACTAAAAACCCATGTCATGACCATTTTAAGTGCATTGCTACCTGGGTGTTTGCTGTAGGACGACGCACACAGTGAACTTTTAAACTTGCTATGAGAGGTTTGTAATGGGGATTCTTGACTTTGCAAACATCATTAATGAATGTTCAGACAATCAGTCAAGTGCAGCAGGACTAAAAGCACAATTTCACCCCTGAGAGAGTGAGCTGACTTACTAGCAAACACACAAGACCTTCATTAACCACAACCATCAGGGTAATGTCTCAAACACAGACCTTTAAAAACTCTAGTCTTTGACAGGAAGGATGAATAAACCGTTATTGCGATTCACCAGGGTCATGGGTTCACAGTGAATATGTAAATATACAACATACACGTGTAAAGAGTCATAAATGTAAAAATTACGTGGATGTTTTGTTGTCTGAATGTACAATAACCTACCACAGCTTACTCTGTTGTGAACTGTCAAGCAAATAACCTCACATTCTTATTTTAAAGCTCATAACAACTTCAAAATTCATGTTAAAGCCTCTTTAAGTAATCAAAAATCTCAAAAAAGGCTTTAAATTTGGGTTGTAGAACTACAAACTAAACAACTCCATTCCATACTGACATACAGATGAATCCAAATATTTTCTTCATCCAGATGAACAACACACCTGCTACAATCCCTCAGCGCTGCTTTCACAGGCTCAGATTTCATCTTGTAAAGTATAACAACATTAAAAACCAATCACAATCTATTAGGCTGGGTTCCCAGCTGAGCTGGGCTACAGAGCGACACACGTGACTGATCGTCCCGCGGGGAGCCGCACACCGACGCCTGAGAGACCTGGGCCGAGATTAGAGTCGCCCACCAGAGCTGATGCAAGAACATCAACCTGCGCCGAAAGAACGAAACTAAACCAGTTACATTCTCACTCAGCTGATCCAACAGCCTCAAACTAAATCATGCGCAGGGAAATCATAACTATGACATATCTAAAAAGCTAAAACATAAATGTCAATTATGACATAGAAAGTCATAATTTTGACTTTTATCTCATTATTATGACTTAGTATGAAACGAAAATACCTAATTTAGCCACATTTTCACTCAACTGATGCAAACAACCACAAAAATCATGCTTTTTAAAATTCATAATTATGACATGTCAATTATGAAAAAGAAAGTCATAATTTCGACTTTTTATCTCATAATTATGACTTACATTCTCACTGAGTTGATCCAAATGGTCTCAACAAAATCATGCTAAATCGAAATTATGATTTAAAAAGTCATAATTATGGCATAGTAAGTCATAATTATGAGATTCTGAAATTATGACCTAAAAAGACAATTATGACAAAAGGTTTAAAGGATGCTAAATCGAAATTATGATTTAAAAAGTCATAATTATGACACTAAAAAGAAGAAATTATGAAATACTAAATCATTTTAATGATATGAAGTGTCAAAATTATGGCATACTAAGTCATAATTACGAGATGAAAAGTCGAAATTATGACTTAAAAAGACAATTATGACAAAAAGTTTAAATTATGACAAGCTAAATCGAAATTCTGATTTAAAAAGTCATAATTATGACACTAAAAAGTAGAAATTATGACATAAAAAATTGAAATACTGACTTCAAAATTCATAATTATGACAGTCAAAATTTTGATTTTATCTCATTATTATGACTTAGTATAAAAAAACTAAACTATTCTCACTCAGTTGATCCAAACAGCCTCAAAAAATCATGCTTTTGTGAATCAATCATGACAAAAAGTTGGAATTATGACACTGTACTAAGTTATTAATGAGAAGTCAAATTATGGCATACTAAGTCATAATTATGAAATGAAAAGTCAAAATTATTACTTAAGACAATTATGACAAAAAGTCAAAATTATGACATGCTAAATCGAAATTATTATTTAAAAAAATTATAAGTATGACTATGGCATAAGTCATATTAATGAGATGGAAAGTCGAAATTATGACATACTACATCAAAATTATGATTTAAAAAGTCAATTATGAAATTATAAAGTAGAAATTATGACAAATTGAAATTCAAAAAGTCATAAATTATGACATAAATGTCGATTATGACATAGAAAGTCATAATTGTCACATAAAGTCATCATTTTGACTTTTAAACCAATTACATTCTCACTCAGTTTCTCCAAACGGCCACAAACAAACTCCTGGATCCACTTCAGAGACGATTAAATGATCTCTCACTACAAGCAACTGTTCCAAATGCATTAGCAACCCCTAACAACACCCTGGCAACTACCTAGAAACCCCTAACAACACCCTGGAAACTACCTAGAAACCCCTAACAACACCCTGGAAACTACCTAGAAACCCATAACAAGCATCCACACAGCAAGTCATATATAACTGTTTTCATATTACAACCTTCAAACTTCAAACCTCTCTAACAGACGGTGCCTGAACGCAGTTCCATTAATGCACATCATCATCATCTCTTTCATTCATGAGTGATATTATTGTGTTTTATGAATGACGGTCATGTGCTGCTGTGTTAACCCTTTCAGAACTCTGGAAACACACATTCATTTGCTGCATGCAGCTGAGTGCACACGGATGCTGACGGCGCACATCAATGATTATTCACCAGCTTAACTGGGTTAATTTTTGCAAAAAAATCCTGTAACTTTAACTGAAGAAAACAAGATTTTAACTATAAAAGGCATTCACTATAGAGCAAAACGTGTTGGTTACACATGCATACATCATTAACGTGATGATATATATAAGGACAATACATTGATTCGGTATATTTTGGTGTAATCTGATCTATAAACCAGTCAATCTCAGCATGTTATGCCGGTCATTGCACAACATGCATGAACACACATCCATCAAACTGAAACAAGTTATTGAGCTGAATGCATGTTACTAAAGGAGAAAGCTCAAAATGACCCTTGACCTCAAGCATAAGGAAAACTAAGACTTGGCACATTTTTGTTGGACGGTCTGTTGAAAATGCATAACCTTTAAAAACAAACCAAGATCATTTTAATATAGATTAACAACAAGAATCACTCTTGAATGAACAAGTGCAGCTTCCATATACACTGCATGAAAACCCACATTACAGATATTCGTATCAGTACCTCCTTCCTTCTGCTCTCCGCTCCGGGTCTGGTGATGAGCGCCGTGTCGCCGCACACCACCGCCGCATCCTCCACGAACACGCAGTCCGGCAGCGTGTCATCCGCGGGCAGCTCTACCACCTCCAGCCCGAGCCGGTGCTTCAGAACCGACACGTACTCCTCATGCTCCTTCTGCGCTTTCAGCAGGTCCACCTCCAGACTGCCGGTCCTGAGCGCTTCTTTGGCCAGAGACCGAGGGACCGCGCGAACCACAGCGTGCGTAAAGCTGCCGAACTCGGACATCAGCCCAGCCATGCCTCACTTCCTCACCGCTCGAATTCCGCGATCGCCGGGTCTAAACGCTCCGGATGGTTGTAAAGCGGTGCGCCTGGAACTCTGCGTGTTGTGTGTTTATTGGACCGTTTGTTTGTTGTTGTTGTTGTTGTTGTTGTTCCTCCCTGTTGTGGTTCTGCACGCGCACAGCTCGAGCTCTGGAAGGGAGAGGACAGCGCACTGATGACGTCACGGACGCTCCCCAAGCGCCGCGCACCAGTGATAACAGATTTAAAAACAATTAACAAAAAAAAGTACCAAATCTTAAGTTTGTTTATTTTTTTAGAAATAATATATATATATATATTTTTAAATCATTAAAGACTGCATACAATATTGTCTAGAAAAAACGTCACGTGTAACTTCGCTGTGAACAGGCTTGTTCGAGATGCATCGGCGCTGCGCTGCCCGATCGGCGTATGACATCAAAGTACCGCGAGAGGATTCAAAAGCATAAGGAGTCGTAAATGCTCTCGCGGTACTATGATGTCATACACCGATCGGTCTGTGCAGCTCCTGTCAAGCAACAAATAGCACGTGGCCGCTGTACCACCTGACCACTGCAGATTTAAGATGTGTTCGACTTGAAGCGGCGCTATGCAGATTGATCGGTCTACGACATCAAAGTACCGCCGCGAGAGCGATTCGAAAGCATACAGATCTTTATTTGCGGTAATCACGACATGGCGTGAACGCAGCATAAGTTACACGTTACGTTTTTAATTTTTACGTTCTACTCTGACTGAAAATGATGCATTTCTATGGCAACACTATTAATACATAAATGAAGTTGCATTCACGGCATGTAGTATTTACCATAATTACGAGATTCCAACTTATAAAAAGCATTCACATCCTTGTAGAACTCGTAATAAATAATAATAATAGCAAAAAATAATTATGATTTACGATTAGAAAAAATGACAATATGTAAAAGGTGCGTTCACGCCATGTTGTAATTACCGTAATTTGCGTACTTAAGAGATTTCAATTTGTAAAAAGCGTTCACGTCCTCTTAGAGCTCGTAATTACAACTTGTAAGCTGGGAATTTTCCGAGACCTCCTTCTGGTACCATGTGACTACTGCAGATTAATTTAGGCATTGATAGTGTTGCCATAGAAACGCATAATTTCCAGTCCGAGTAAAACGTAAAAATTAAAATCGGAATGTGCAACTTATGCTGCGTTCACGCCATGTTGTAATCACCGTAATTTTGAGATGACAACATGCAATATTCTACTCAGACTGGGAATTATGAGTGTCTATGGCAACACTAAATGAATCTGCAGCGGTCATGTGGTACAAGTAGGAGCTCTCAGAAACTTCCCAGCTTACAAGTTGTAATTACGAGCTCTAAGAGGACGTGAATGCTTTTTACAAGTTGAAATCTCGTAAGTACGCTAATAACAACATGGCGTGAACGCACCTTTTACATATTGATATTTTTTCTAATCATAAATCATAATTATTTTTCGCTATTATTATTATTATTAGAGGTAGTATTAGTAAATAACATTAATTTTCTGATTTATGTTTATGCCATAATTATGCAAGGTGTTTTGTGATCTAAATAGTTTGTTTTTTGCTGTGTCTAATTATCAAGCTTCACATTTCTCACATGATTTTAAAAGACAAGTAATTATCTAAACAATAAAAAATTAGCCTGGCATTTTTGAGCTAACAGCACTTTTAATCTATTGTGACATGCATGCAAAACACTGATTCTTGGCCAGTGTTGTATAGAGTTGTTCAGTTTTAAAACCCAAAAGAGAATGAGCATTTTCAGTGCTTTTTCCTTTGAAAATATCCTGGTTTTTTATATAGTGGTGGTTTTGGATTTATGAGTAAAATAAGGTCTGTGGTCAAAAGTATTAGAGTACAGTAATAGCTTAAACATGAATTTCAAAGCCGCTGTGTATGTTCCTAAATAAGGACTACAACTACAACAAGCACTGTAGTCCTTATATAGCAACTTGACAGCAGCTTAAACCCACAGAAATTCCTGAGGAAACCCATGGAGAACTGACGTCATGAGCTCTGTCACGTTCACTTCAATCATTAGTCTCGCTTATTCCAAACAGGATGAAGCAGGCGACTGGCACAGATCCAAACGAAACCATCACTGCATTCAGACTTTTGAAATATAGGCCCTGTCCCAAATGGCACCCTAAACACTCACTGTCTTTATAGAAGTCAACACTTTCATAACGTAACACCGCTTTGACTGTCGAGTTGAGTAGGTACTTATTTTGAATAAGTGTGGAAGCTTGTTTCCGCCAATGAATAAAAAATACAAAAGGTAATTGCGACTTTTTGTCTCTCAATTATGACTTTTTTTTAAGAATTGTGTGATATAAAGTCAGAATTGTGAGATATAAAGTCAGAATTGCATGATATAAAGTTGCAATTGCAAGATATAAAGTCAGAATTGTGAGATATAAAGTCAGAATTGCGTGATATAAAGTCAGAATTGCGTGATATAAAGTCAGAATTGCGATATAAAGTCAGAATTGCGAGATATAAAGTCAGAATTGTGTGATTTAAAGTCAGAATTGCGAGATATAAAGTCAGAATTACGTGATATAAAGTCAGAATTGCGTGATATAAAGTCAGAATTGCGAGTTATAAAGTCAGAATTGCGAGATTTAAAGTCAGAATTGCGAGATTTAGTCAGAATTGCGAGATATAAAGTCAGAATTGCGAGTTATAAAGTCAGAATTGCGAGATATAAAGTCAGAATTGCGAGATATAAAGTCAGAATTGCGTGATATAAAGTCAGAATTGCGAGTTATAAAGTCAGAATTGCGAGATATAAAGTCAGAATTGCGAGTTATAAAGTCAGAATTGCGAGTTATAAAGTCAGAATTGCGTGATATAAAGTCAGAATTGCGAGATATAAAGTCAGAATTGCGAGATATAAAGTCAGAATTGCGAGATATAAAGTCAGAATTGCGAGTTATAAAGTCAGAATTGCGAGATATAAAGTCAGAATTGCGAGTTATAAAGTCAGAATTGCGAGATATAAAGTCAGAATTGCGAGATATAAAGTCAGAATTGCGAGTTATAAAGTCAGAATTGCGAGATATAAAGTCAGAATTGCGAGTTATAAAGTCAGAATTGCGTGATATAAAGTCAGAATTGCGAGTTATAAAGTCAGAATTGCGAGTTATAAAGTCAGAATTGCGAGTTATAATGTCAGAATTGCGAGATATAAAGTCAGAATTGCGAGATATAAAGTCAGAATTGCGAGATATAAAGTCAGAATTGCGTGATATAAAGTCAGAATTGCGAGATATAAAGTCAGAATTGCGAGATATAAAGTCAGAATTGCGAGTTATAAAGTCAGAATTGTGTGATATAAAGTCAGAATTGCGAGATATAAAGTCAGAATTGCGAGATATAAAGTCAGAATTGCGTGATATAAAGTCAGAATTGCGAGATATAAAGTCAGAATTGCGAGATATAAAGTCAGAATTGCGAGTTATAAAGTCAGAATTGCGTGATATAAAGTCAGAATTGCGAGATATAAAGTCAGAATTGCGTGATATAAAGTCAGAATTGCGAGATTCTGACTTTATACCACGCAATTCTGACTTTATAACTCAATTCTGACTGCCATTTACAAATCCTCTCCTGTGGCCTCATGGGATAATAAAGTGTCCATCATATGCACACACTTTAGAATCTGGCCGGAAGTAGTAGGTCATCCGGGTACTTTTTGCAGACTCTTTTATGAGTACTGTGAATTCAGACACACTACTCTTGTCACATACTGTTTTTCACCTACTATAGTAGGGAAGTATGATATTTCGAGTATGCGATCTGTGTGTGTGTGTGTGTGTGTGTGTGTGCACGGCTGGAATTCCTCTTTTCTATGGACATTCCTCTGTCTTTCCATCTTTCCATCGAGCCCGGCTGGAATCATTCTCCAGACATCCTTGAGTACATTCCTGCACACCCCAGGAACAAAGTTTGTCTTTTCTTGTTCCAAATCCACTCAATTATCCAGACCGGTCTAAACATTCCTGGAGCCCCACATTCCATCCCCTCATTCCGTTCCCTCATCCCTCCCAGAGCTCCGTTTTTCCATTCCTCCGGCTTTCCCCTCGGAGAGGAAATATGTGTGTTGAGCAGGTCCGAGCGCACCTGGCTCGCAGCTTGGAGGGCCGTAAAAGATGAATGAACTTTGAGCTTCAAAGACCTTTTGGAACTGGTTTTCGGGGCCTAAACACATTCTATAACGGCGCTCTCTGCGTGAACATCATATAACATCCGCTATAGTCTTCCAGAACCGGCTGAGCAGCATCCCAAATGTCTCTGCACTGTTCTTCCTCAGTATTTCTGTCTTGTTTTCCAGTACAAATATCTAAAGACTTCTTACCTTATGTCATTTCGCTTCTCAAGTAAATGTATCTTGAGTGAAGCTCACTAGGTTTCGGAACAGCGCTAACGATTTTCCACCAAAACAAAACTGTTAACCACATTTATTGTTGTTAGTGCTGTAAAACCAGGATAGGAAGCTCCATAATCTTCCTGCTATTCAACATATTTCCAGTATCAACTCTATGTGGCTTTATTAGGAGCGAGACATTCAACTGGAGCGTGTGATTTTATGATCTCATTCTGAAATGACCCGCACTGTTTTCTCAGTAACTTTTCTGAACAAAGCTCACTCAGAATCTAACCTGTAAACAGCTCCGCTCCCACAGGATTGCCTACGGAATGTCATCAGGATAAACACTTTCTCCTTACAGTTGGAAGAAGCACATGTCATGGCTAAAATATTTATCCGTGAGCAGCTGTCTGATCCAGTGTAAACGGTAAAACCTCAACATGAGAGGAAAATTCCACTCCGTTAAACACAGATTATTAGTGGCAAGCATCAGTAACACTGTTGTTTGTTCTTTAAGCATTATCATTAAGTAGGCTGTTTATGCTAAATGAATGATAAATAGTTGAGGACAGGAGATCTGCCTTTCACCCTACCACATAGCAACACCCTGACAACCATTCAGAGCCTCGTAGCAAACACCTAGAAATGGCTTAGTAACCAACCAGAACACCCTAGTATCATAGCAATTAGTTTTGTGCAACAAACTCTAGCAACAGCTTAACCACACAGACCACCCTAGCAACGACCTAGTAACCACCCATAACACCCTTGTATCATAGCAGTTAGTTTTCTGGGCTTTCAGAACCCTTTAGCAACCACCTAGCAATGGCCTAGTAACCACCCAGAACACCCTAGCATTATAACAGCTTGCTTTCTAGCATTTCAGAACCCCTTAGCAACCACCTAGCAATCACCCAGACCACCCTAGCATCATAGCAGCTAGCTTTTTAGTGTTTCAGAACCCCTTAGCAACCACCTAGCAACCACCCAGAACACCGTAATGATGTGACCATGTTTTCAACCCTCTCTTAGATTTATGAATTAAAGTCTCATAGATGTTGAAGGGACAGGTGACCCACAAAAGAAAATCCTGTCTTCATTTACTCACCCAAATCAAAAAAGCAAAAAAGATATTCTGGGAAAAAAAAGTGCTTTTGTTATTTTTTAAATTAGTGGCATAAAATGTCTAAAATAGCCATAATCAAAGGAGCCTACATCAACATATCGCCGACTAGCAAATAAACAGCCTGAATCAAGTAATGAATGACATTCTGATGGACACTGATTGACAAACGGCAGCCTGTTATTGCAGTGCTGGTCCTAGGAGAGTAGAGTGTGATTTTAGTAGCAGTTCATTCACAGGAAATGACATCGCATAGTCTCAGTGAACTATGACAGGAAAAGCCACAGAGCAAACAAGGGCCGAAATACCTGGATAACATCTCTCTGATCTGGCTCTGGGCAGTACGGGATGAAGAGAACTTCCACACCGGAGGTAAAATAAACATGGCCAGAGCCGCCGCTTTACGTAATGTAGAAATATGGCCGCGGCCCAGATCTCCTTTAAGAGGGGGTGCGATCGGAGGGTTTGAGCCACTGAGTCATGCGTTCGTAATCAATCGCCGCTTCCAAGGCCCTGGAAGAAAGTGAAGCCCAGTGGAAAATATTATGTTTGCCATTACAACATGGCGGACGCAAATAAGAAACGCTCTTGTAATGGTTCCTGGATGTGTAACTCCAGAATAGAAAAATGAGCGGTGACTCCACTGGAACACAATGACAGCACTGTTTCCTAAACCCCCACGCCCCTCGCGTCAGGAGAGATGGAGAACGCTGCAGGAACAGATGTCAACCTTCATGAGCTCATTCTCTCACTGGACACTTCGTTTGACCTCGAACACTGGGAGAAGCAGAATGCAGGCCGCTATTGAAAAAATGATGACTTATATCACTTGACATAGAGTAGTCTCAAAAAGTACGCCCTTAGCAACCACCTAGCAACGGCCTAGTAATTTCCCAGAACACCCTAGCATCATGGCAGTTAAATTTCTAAACTTGCAGAATCCTTTAGCAACCACCCTAGCAATGTCCGAGTAACCACCAACAACACCCTAGCATCACAGCAGTTGTTTTCCAAGTCTTTCAGAACCCCTTAGCAACACCCTAGCAACACCTAGTAACTACCCAGAACACCCTAGCAACATCCTAGTAACCACACAGAACACCCTAGCATCATAGCAGTTGTTTTCCCAGTCTTTCAGAACCCCTAAGCAACCACCTAGCAATGGTCTAGTAACACCCTAGCAACATCCTAGTAACATCCAGAACATCCTAGCAATGCCTAGTAACCACTCAGAAGGCCCTAGCAACACCTAGTAATCACCCAGAACATCCTAGCAACGCCTAGTAACACCCAGAACATCTTAGCAATGCCTAATAACCGCTCAGAAGGCCCTAGCAACACCTAGTAATCACCCAGAACATCCTAGCAATGCCCAGTAACCACTCAGAAGGCCCTAGCAACACCTAGTTATCACCCAGAACATCCTAGCAACGCCCAGTAACCACTCAGAATGCCCTAGCAACACCTAATAATCACCCAGAACATCCTAGCAACGCCCAGTAACCACTCAGAAGGCCCTAGCAACACCTAGTTATCACCCAGAACATCCTAGCAACGCCCAGTAACCACTCAGAATGCCCTAGCAACACCTAATAATCACCCAGAACATCCTAGCAACGCCCAGTAACCACTCAGAAGGCCCTAGCAACACCTAGTAATCACCCAGAACATCCTAGCAATGCCCAGTAACCACTCAGAATGCCCTAGCAACACCTAATAATCACCCAGAACATCCTAGCAACGCCCAGTAACCACTCAGAAGGCCCTAGCAACACCTAGTAATCACCCAGAACATCCTAGCAACGGCCAGTAACCACTCAGAAGGCCCTAGCAACACATAGTAATCACCCAGAACATCCTAGCAATGCCTAGTAACACCCAGAGCATCCTAGCAACGCCCAGTAACCACTCAGAAGGCCCTAGCAACACATAGTAATCACCCAGAACATCCTAGCAACGCCCAGTAACCACTCAGAATGCCCTAGCAACACCTAATAATCACCCAGAACATCCTAGCAACGCCCAGTAACCACTCAGAAGGCCCTAGCAACACCTAGTAATCACCCAGAACATCCTAGCAACGGCCAGTAACCACTCAGAAGGCCCTAGCAACACATAGTAATCACCCAGAACATCCTAGCAATGCCTAGTAACACCCAGAGCATCCTAGCAACGCCCAGTAACCACTCAGAAGGCCCTAGCAACACATAGTAATCACCCAGAACATCCTAGCAACGCCCAGTAACCACTCAGAATGCCCTAGCAACACCTAATAATCACCCAGAACATCCTAGCAACGCCCAGTAACCACTCAGAAGGCCCTAGCAACACCTAGTTATCACCCAGAACATCCTAGCAACGCCCAGTAACCACTCAGAAGGCCCTAGCAACACCTAATAATCACCCAGAACATCCTAGCAACGCCTAGTAACCACTCAGAAGGCCCTAGCAAATGTAGACTTTAGATCCATATTGAGAAAATGATGACTTTATTCACCTGACATCCAGTGAATACCACACATAAATGTCATGAATACTTTTGAATGGTATGACTGAAACAGACACTACAAATCATAAAACAAATTAGAGAAGCAGCTCACCTTTTATTAGCCAATCAGAAACATTATCTGCCCGTCAGTCATTTTGCTCATGCAGGTTTGCAATAACAAAATATAATTTTTTTTTTTTTTTTAAGAAGCATACTCACAATTTTCAAGCACATGTTTTTTTGTTTGTTTGTTTTTTCATTTCAAACCAAATTTTCATTTCAAATTTTTTTTTTTTTTTTTTTCAAATTATCAGACAATAGTAATAAAACTGATGAGCCTAACTGGATACTGGTAAACCAAGCAGTTGGGTTTTTAAAGCCATTTGACTATATAAAGAGCATCTTTCACCACTGACAGCCATTCAAAACATTCACGTATATTCTGGCAAATTGTTATTTTGGGGTTTGGGAACAGCATTAACGTGATGTCATTTTCCAGCATTTACAGCTCAGGTGACTCGCTCAGAAATTTATGTCCATGAACAGATATGGTTTGCATACTTCACAAGCTCCATGCATCAGCTGTTGGGCAATACATGTTAAATGGGTAGCAGTGTTTGGAACATGGTCACTAGTTTCTGCCGGGTCAATAAAAATCAAAACATAACACCATGGTTCATACAAAACAGCCTGACCATCTTCAGATGGTGTGGCGCTGGTCCAAGATAGTCTACAAGCCAATTCAAGTTCCAAATTTCAAATGTTATTATGAATAAATGCGATTTTACCCAGTCATTGTAACCAGAACATAAGAGCCCATCAAACACTCTCACAGATCATCTTTACTACAATGACACAGTACAGCACATCACCATCTAGTGTCGCAATCTGGGAAAAATCAACTAAAACCAGTTAAACAACAGGGTTTCCAAACATAGCAGCAATGAACGGATCAGATGCATATTTCATACACAAACCTGACTGATCAGTAGAAAACAACAGTGGTTTCATTACACACATGCAACCCAGTGTAAACAATACTGTAGCTACAAGCAAACAGTCCATAAAGATGTAAAAGTAAACCATACCTGAGATATGACAAGAATCTCATTCCAGGTGCCAAACGTTCTCCATCAGGACGTCTCAGTGTCCACACGCTTCTGCTCTCTGCGAGTCTGTGGAAAGAACTATTCAGTGCTGTCAGGACAATACTGCACATTCCCTTTTGCTCTCACAGTCGGTTTGGTTTGTGCATCCAAGAACTTCTAATCTCTGAATTTTGGTGGCATGCCACTTATTTGGAATCTCAGAGAAAAACAGTCTTTTTTTTAAACATCTTATATGGAAAACTGGATGCCTGTTGCACTTTTTCTTTCACTTTGTGATAGACAGACTGCATGAATATTAAATTAGCTGGAGGAATTTCCTCCACGGTGAGCATATTTAGGGACCCTTTAAGCTGTCAGGAATGCTTTGTGGTTGGATAACTCCAGCAGAAATGTTAATAATGCAGGCTACTGCCCAGACCAAATATGGTAATATTGTTACGTCTGGAATCAGGCTCCACATCTGGAAGCACTTAGAGCTGTTGAGTCAAGAGAGAGGAGCGAGCCGAGCCAAAAATAGAAGCCGTAAACTTTGAGTTTAGAACGTCTCCAAACGCGCACAGAATTAAGTGCATAGATGAGTTTTTAAACATTTGTATTTCTAAAAGGGGAAGAGTTTGGAGGTTTGAAGATGGATACAATTCCCCAAAGCGCGTGGCCGATCTGAATAAGGGAACGCACGCGCACGCGCGCGCGTGCTGTGGATTAATTTATGGTTGACGCGCGCGGAATGAACTCGCGTAACGCCATTAATAGACCCCTGGGGGCGACGAAATATTTCTAAGCCGAGTAATATTGCTAATCTTTTACATGACGTTAGCCAAAATAAAGCAGGTTAGTAAGCAATGCGCTGATGATGCTGGTGAAATAATACTTAAAATTAGCCCTCCAACACATGCACTCACACACAATCCAAAAAAGTCAAAACTAGTAGCCTACTAACACTTTCAGTTATTAATGCTAGGGGCACCAAAAAGAAACAAACACTGATAATAAAATAATTGAATAATCTGCACACTTAATAAACCCATATCTGTCTCCAAAATACAAAACAAAATAGCTTCTTTACACATTTGAATGTGCTGCTATCAGAACGTTTTATTTAGATAAATAATATATGGTTTCAAGGCTTTAAGCGTTTACGCAAACCCAAAAAGGAAACGAGAAGAGCTGAGGGAAAGGGAGGAGAAAAGAGAAATATAGAGCGGGGAAACAGTAAAAAATGTGTTCAGTGAGAGGGGAAAATTCATTTAGGAGAGAGAGGGAGGGAAGAAAAGAAAGTTAGACAGGGTGGTGCTTAGCTCGGATGGAAAACGCGCCAAGAAACATTCCTCGCATAGCTTCGGAACAGTTCAGCAATGGTGACGTCAGGGCTCCACTACCGTATATAAGAGGAGCTGAGCGCGTCTTCACTCTCAGAACGCTGCGCCTTCAGACGCACGAAAACAAAGCGAGAACGCGACGCATCGCCTGGAGTCAGTCAAACGAGGACTTAAACCGAGGAACTGTTCGTTTGATACAACAATCTACAGCACACAGAGGAGCGAAGATGTTTGCTTGGGCTGTTATCGTCATTCTTGTTGCACACTTCAGTGTGGTAAGTTGCTTTCATTACTCGTATGCTTATTATAGAAGTTGTGTGTGATGATTTAGAACTTACTAGACGAAGGAAATATTAATCCATTCATTGGAGGATCAGCACAAAGTTTGAGCTTTATATGTGATAGAGTAGACATTACACCATTGAGGAGGCACATCCACAAAAAAATTCTACATATGGTTTCTTCATCTTGTAAAGTGACTTTATACTAAAGTCCCTTGGTTTTTCTGCTCAGGTCTTCTCCAGCTGCCCAGAGGCACGCTCATGCCCGCAAGAGCTTCCCAAATGCGCGCCTGGAGTCAGTCTGGTCTCAGACGGCTGCGGCTGCGGCAAAGTGTGTGCCAGACAGCTGAACGAAGACTGTAGCAAGACGGAGCCGTGCGACCACACCAAGGGGCTGGAGTGCAACTTCGGGGCCAGCCACGGGGCCACCAGAGGCATCTGCCGAGGTATGTTTCTCATTATGCTTTGTGAAAGACACCGAATGGAAAGCATGTGTGGATGAGGAGGGGGGAGGGAAAAAAATAAGTTGGAATTCTCAAACTTGTGGATTAAAATATACCTTTCGTTTTCCCTAACAGCCAAATCGGAGGGCAGACCGTGCGAGTACAACAGCAGGATCTATCAGAATGGAGAGAGTTTCCAGCCCAACTGCAAGCACCAGTGCACTTGCATCGACGGGGCGGTGGGCTGCATTCCGCTGTGCCCGCAAGAGCTCTCCCTGCCCACGCTGGGCTGTGCCAACCCCAGGCTGGTCAAAGTGCCAGGCCAGTGCTGCGAGGAGTGGGTCTGCGACGATGGGAAGACTAGGGAATCCGGCGACAAGCTGTCTGGCAACGACCCGATGGTGGACGACTCCGAGAGCGACCTCACCAACAAGAACGAGCTCATCTCCATCGTGAAGGCCGGACTCAAATCCTTGCCTGGTAAGATCAAAGATGCATTGGATTTGCTTGATTGACTTGCATATGAATCGAGTTCTAAATGGCACTTTGTTTATTTGCAGCATTCCGATCGCAGTTTGAGAAGTGCATCGTGCAGACCACACCCTGGTCCCAATGCTCCAAGACCTGCGGCACTGGAATCTCCACCAGGATAACCAATGACAACAGCGATTGCAAGCTGGTGAAGGAGACCAGGATCTGCGAGGTCCGTCCATGCAGCCAGTCACCCTACACCAGCCTGAAGGTATGCAACACCCCTGCAAACAATAAAACCCAAACATATTGCATGACATGCATTCGAGTGCATCTGACTTATCTCGCGTCCTTCAACAGAAAGGGAAGAAATGCAACCGGACCAAGAAGTCCATGCAGCCGGTGAAGTTCACGTACGCCGGATGCTCCAGCCTGAAGAAGTACCGCCCCAGGTACTGCGGCTCCTGCGTGGACGGCCGCTGCTGCAGCCCGCAGACGACCCGCACCATCCGCGTCAAGTTCCGCTGCGAGGACGGCGAGACCTTCAACAAGAACGTCATGATGATCGAGTCCTGCAAGTGCACCTTCAACTGCGCCCAAGGCAACGATGCCACCTACCCCTTCTACAGACTCTTCAACGACATCCACAAGTTCAGAGACTGAGCGCCGGGGAATCCCGGAAGCGCGTCACGAGCGACGACCAATAGCAGCTCAGCTGCGCAATCAGGGGGGAGGGGCCCGTCCGCCGGCCAATCAACTCCTGTTGTAACTAGATTCCCACGGAATTACAAACGGACTTACATTACGGGGACTTTGAAGTGCACTGTTTGCTGAGGCCGCGTCAGCGTTTTGGAAAAGGCTCGCTCCACACTGGAGCGCTACGTTTTATAGCTTCGTTATGGAGCAACCTGTAAAGATGTAAATATTGCAATTCCTGATGTATATCTTGATGTCTAAATACAAAACATGAACCAAACTGTAGACTTGTGTGTGTGTGTGTGTGTGTATTCCCAATTGTAGATATGCACATGCAAAAACGTACAACTGGTAGACTTTGTCCACGGTAACACTCCCTCCTGATGTGGGTGAACGCATCCTCATTGTTTGGCAGCTAATGGAATCCAACTCCACCACACGATCAACAACAGACTTAAAGGGTTGAATGAATGTTTTATTGTTATTATTTATCGCAAATGTAGCTCTTTTATTTGAACATTGTCATACTGGAATAAAGTGTAAAATGATCTAATTTTATATGTTACAAATAAAAGATTTATTTATGAACTAAACACCTTGAGTTGCGTTCTTGAATGCTCAATGGAAAGATGTGCATAAAGCACAGGTAATTCATGAGATTCAATCTTTGATTGAATGAAGGGATGGTTATATAATGGCACTTCTGGAACTTTCCCCCCCTCTCTCTTTCTGTTGAATGGAATGCTATTGGGGAACCGTAAGACTTGACTTGCTTCCTACAATAAAACCTGAGCCGCTCGTTCATTTAGCTCCTTCAAGAAAACAATTAAGAGACCCAGCAATAGCAGAAAGCATGGAGCTACGCCTGGAATCTTGAGTGCTTTTCCAAATGGAGCTCCAGTCTGTTTACAGGAGTTTTCAGAGAATAAGAACCAAAACATCAGGAATCACAGGGAAGAGGAGGCCTTTATATAACTCCTCAACCACCCATTCATGCACTTGTTGTTTTGACGTTGCACATGAGTTTAATGAGTATCGATCTTATCTTCGATCGGAGATTTTTATAATCATGCATTCCGCACATCTGTCTCTGACCCCCGCCCCTTCAGCTGGAGTGATATATCTCCAGTGATGTTTGATCCAGGTGAAGGAAATCCAGCTGAGGAATGCAGACGCGCTGATGGTCGGCAGATGTTGGAAAATATTTGGAAGCAGCTTGTTCGGCCATCCTGCTAAAAATATGCCACTTCTAAAAGAACAGAGATCCTGCCCTAGAGCAAAGCTGGGCTTTATGACATCCCTACGGACAACGGGAACACAAACGGACGGTTATATCACACCATGGAGGCCTTTAAGCAGTTTCTATCAGTAGGACAGAGGTCCAGACGTTTCCTTGAGATATGACGTTGCAGACAACACCAGCAGCGTTTGACTTCTAAAGAGGGAATAAAACGACAAAAACAAACAAGACTGATAACACAGCTGATGGTGACATAGTCAAATGGAATGAAAACTGTAATTTTAATGGTTTTCCACTAGGCATAAAGAATGCAGTCGTTTGTTATGCAATCTTTTATTTTGACATTCGATTCAAAAAAATTACATGCACTTTTTGTAGATTTTATGGTCCTTTCAGAAGAGATGGTTAATATGCATAATGTTTTCAATCCTTAAGTCTCCTGTCCTCTTCAGCGGTGTCCCTCACTGGGGTTTTACCTGTCCGTCATTTCACTGATGACCCCTAGTGGCCAAATACAGGGCTGCTGAATGTTTTAAAGGGACAGTACAGCCAAAAATGACTAATGTTGTTCCAAACCTGCATGCATTTCTTCTGCGAACACATTTTGAAGAACGGTGAGGTCCAACAACATTGGAGCCCATTGACTTTCGTTGTAAATTTGTTTTCAAAATATTTCTTACATTCTGCAGATGAAAGGTTTTGATCAACATACACTCTTAAAAATAAAGGTTCCAAATTTGTGCAGCAATGCCATGGAACCACCATTTTGGGTTGACAAAGAACCCTTCTTAAAAGAACCATTTATTCTTAGTGCAAAGAATATAAAGAACCAATACTATAAAGAACCAATTGAAATGTTGGATGTGAAAGGTTCTTCATGGACCCATCTACTCCAGTAAAGAAGCTTAATTTTTAAGAGTGCAAGGGTTCATTATTTGGGTGAACTCTCTCTTTAAAGGCCCGTTCACACCAACCACAATTTTTTTCCAGCTGATGAAGGATAAAAAATTGATAGCCAATCAGAATCCACCAGACTTCAAAGAGCTCGAGCATTTAAAGTAACAGACAACAAACCTCCTGTAGACGTTAATACAGTTATCGTTATAGTTCTTGGTGTGAACGGGCCTTAACTCTTGAATTATTTCCAAAACATTGTGAGCCAACAGCGAAAAACATCTATATATCTTGTAAAGCTCATATCATAACATACAGTACTAAAAAAGGCAAAAAGTCAACTACATTTGTAGGGTGTTGCTCACTAATCTAAGGCCTTGTGCCAATCTGATCTGTAGATTTGGTTTGGGTGTGGATTTGTGTGATTTTTTTGTCCAAATGATTAAAAAAATGGTGCATCTGATCACTTAAAGTAACAGCACACCTCACACATTTGGGAAATTGCATGTCCATGTGTCTTCAGAACAAGTTTGTGTACAACGACGAACAGCTTGAGTGAGACTAAACGGGTGTGCGTAACACGCTGCCAAAGAGAGAGTATGGGGAATAGTTACTATTAGAGTGCTTAACTAGCCATGACAGACACCTAATCTCACACGTGCGCTGGATGTAAGCAGTGACGACATGCTGCAGACGGCGTTACATAAGCGCTAATGATGAACTTAACGAAAATCAGCCGCGCTCCAGAGAAGGCGTCAGCGGCGAGTCCGGGGAGGCAAAAATGTCTGTTTATCTGTTTAAACAAAGCGCTCTTTGATGGGGAAATGAAGCGTTAGTGCTGCTGTCTGTGGAAAAGGGTTCGAGAGCCAGGTCGAGATGGTCCCCGGGTGTTTTCTTGTGCAGAAACATGAACAGAAAACACATGGATTTAACTCCACAGTGACGTGAGATTACTTAGAAATGCTCGTAACAACTACAGGCCTGCCAGGTTTGGCAAACCTGACTAGTTTGATGCACACATGAGCTGACTGAAATGACCAGCTCTAATCTGATTGGTTGGATTTACTGTACATAACTTTGAGTTGGTGATGCACCAGTTCGACTGGAAACAAAATGGTTTATTATATGATAAAATGAGGACATACACAAAGTTTTTTTAAAAAGACATTTAAATGTTAACAGAAGATTCCTATTTCAAATAAATGCTGTTCTTTTTAACTTTCTATTCATCACAAAATTCTGAAAAAATTGGCAGTTTTTAACACTGATAACATTGATAACTGTTTTTAACATTGATAATAATAATAAATGTTTCTTGAGCAGCAAATCATCATATTAGAATGATTTCTGAAGGATCATGTGACACTGAAGACTGGAGTAATGATGCTGAAAATTCAGCTTTGATCACAGGAATAAATTACATTTTAACATTCACATAGAAAAGGTAATGTAAGGTATGTAAAGGTAATGGTGACTTTTTTTTCTCAGAATTGCATGATATAAAGTCAGAATTGCGAGATATAAACTCGTAACTCTGAGAAAAAAAGTCAGAATTCCGAGATTTAAACTCCCAATTCTGAGAAAAAGTCAGAATTCCAAGATGTAAACTCGCAAATCTGAGGAAAAAAAGTCAGAATTCTGAGATGTAAACTTGCAATTCTGAGAACAAGTCAGGATTCCGAGATATAAACTCGCAATTCTGAGAAAAAAAGTCAGAATTCCGAGATGTAAACTCGCAATTCTGAGAAAAAAAGTCAGAATTCCGAGATGTAAACTCGTAACTGAGAAAAAAAGTCAGAATTCCGAGATTTAAACTCCCAATTCTGAGAAAAAGTCAGAATTCCAAGATGTAAACTCGCAAATCTGAGGAAAAAAAGTCAGAATTCTGAGATGTAAACTTGCAATGCTGAGAACAAGTCAGGATTCCGAGATATAAACTCGCAATTCTGAGAAAAAAAGTCAGAATTCCGAGATGTAAACTCGTAACTGAGAAAAAAAGTCAGAATTCCGGGATGTAAACTCGCAATTCTGAGAAAAAAAGTCAGAATTCCGAGATTTAAACTCCCAATTCTGAGAAAAAGTCAGAATTCCAAGATGTAAACTCGCAAATCTGAGGAAAAAAAGTCAGAATTCTGAGATGTAAACTTGCAATTCTGAGAACAAGTCAGGATTCCGAGATATAAACTCGCAATTCTGAGAAAAAAAGTCAGAATTCCGAGATGTAAACTCGTAACTGAGAAAAAAAGTCAGAATTCCGAGATTTAAACTCCCAATTCTGAGAAAAAGTCAGAATTCCAAGATGTAAACTCGCAAATCTGAGGAAAAAAAGTCAGAATTCTGAGATATAAACTTGCAATTCTGAGAAAAAGTCAGAATTCCAAGATGTAAACTCGCAAATCTGAGGAAAAAAAGTCAGAATTCTGAGATGTAAACTTGCAATTCTGAGAACAAGTCAGAATTCCGAGATGTAAACTCGCAATTCTGAGAAAAAGTCAGAATTCCGAGATGTAAACTCGTAACTGAGAAAAAAAGTCAGAATTCCGAGATTTAAACTCCCAATTCTGAGAAAAAGTCAGAATTCCAAGATGTAAACTCGCAAATCTGAGGAAAAAAAGTCAGAATTCTGAGATGTAAACTTGCAATTCTGAGAACAAGTCAGAATTCCGAGATTTAAACTCCCAATTCTGAGAAAAAGTCAGAATTCCGAGATGTAAACTCGCAATTCTGAGAAAAAAAGTCAGAATTTCAAGATGTAAACTCGAAACTTATTTTTTATTTAGTGGCAGAAAGAAGCTTCCATAATATTTAGAGTTCAAATCACTTAGTCACCAAATTAACTGTGGATGGTTGCTTAACTCAGTTAGAATAAACTGTAATGTGTCAGTCTGCGTCTGGTTATTATATTTGGATGATGATGATGATGATGATGATGATGATAGGTTAGCTGTGAACATCAGACAACAGGTGCTTTATATGAAGAGCAGCAGCTGCACAGATCATGTTCATATTGGGCAAGAACACGTGCCATGATGACCGATAATCACTTATGCAAGAAATGCAACCTGGCCAGTCAATGATACTAGATCATTATGGGATGTTAGAATAACAGCTACACACTGTAGAGACAAAAACACAACACAGAGGAAAAAGCAACTGGACTGAATGACGAGTACTGTGGTTGGTTGCCAGAGTTCTGAACAGTTAGTGTGTTGCTAGGCAGTTGCTAAGGAGTTCTGCCTAGCAACACACTAACAACGGGTCAGAACTCTTTAGCAACTGCCTAGCAATGCACTGGACTCATCATGAGTGTAAGTTTTACACTCTCACATTTACATATTTACACATTTACATATTTACATATTCAAGTTTAATACTTAATGTCCAGGGTTTGTTGAAATCAAGTATAGTAAAACTGACGGTTGAGCAAATAAGACAAACTCGTCTAAAGACCCAGCATGCCCCTGTCCCTCTGAGTGCAGCTTGTTTTCTAAAGCAATGGTAGTCGCCAATCTTGTCGCATTAAAATGTAATTACACACAGTGCGAAGACCGAACCAAATATTTGAGGAACTGAATCACAAGTTGATTCTGAAATGTTGTAAACAAAAACCGCAGAGACCTTCAAACAAGCCGTTGTGTTTGTTTGGGATTCTTTGCAGGATCGTATCGTTCCGCTGGCAAACAAACGGTCACAGAG
>CM077446.1:800000-865000 GCA_039654765.1 Mylopharyngodon piceus
GCTTTTCTCTCGCCAAACAGCCCTTTCCCTTTCTCCCTCGACCTTTTCACGAACGCTCGAGTTACGCAACGGCCAGAGCAAGTAGCACACATGTTCTACATACAAGTGTGTTGTGTAAGTGTGTGTGTGGAGAGGAACTGAATCCGCTTTCTCCAAAAACATCTTTATAGTGAGAGAACTCGCAAACGCTGTAAACAAATCAAGCCGAGATTATGGGCGCCTCGTGAGGATCTACACCACATCAACAGCCCTCCATTCATCTCATCAGAGCTTTGTTGACGGACCTGCTACCAAATGAGTTACATAACTGAATTAGCATATGAAGAAAGTTAGATGTGCTAGAAGGAACTCTTTCAGGGGAAGTCTGGTCCGTTCCACTTGTCTGTTGTAGTGAATGAATTTCACAAAAAACTGATAAGAACATGAACAGAAACAACTTTTAGCTCACAGAAATCAAGGCTGCTTTTGGACCATTAAGTTGTTTTTTTTTCTACATTATGATCAGTTTTATGACAATTAAACACCCTCTGATGTAATATGCTAAAAAATATAATATTATAGTAATAACAATCATCACTGAGAATATTAATAACTACAAAATTTTTCAGTAAAGTTTAAAAGTAAAATAAGAATGGGAGGAGAAAATATTTAATTATCTTGAAAATTATTTCTCAATTATTTATAAACGTAAAAATGTATAATTAATAATATAATTCATCATTAATAATATATGATTACTTTAACACATCTAATATTAATTAAATACTTAATGTGTAGTAATTGTTAAAATTATTTAAAATATTTAACTTAAAGTAAAATAAGGGGTAAATAATGCTCTATAAATATGCAAAAATGTTCATAATTTATAAAAAAATATTATAATTAATATTATAATTTATTGTTAATAATATGTGATTAAACATCTAATATTAATTAAATAATTGGTAAAATTATTTAAATTACAACTTAAAGTAAAATAAGGGGTAAATAATGCTCTATAAATATGCAAAAATATTTATAATTTATAAAAAAAAAACATTATAATAATATAACTTATAATTACTACTAAATTATTTTAAAATATCTAATATTAATTAAATATTTATTTAAAAATATTAAATACAGAAAAATAGTAGTAATTGCTTTTTTTTTTAAAAAAAGTATTTAACTTAAAAAAGCAAAATAAGGGGGAAAATAATGTTCTATAAATATGCAGATTGTAATAAAAAAACCCTGATAATTGATAATATATTATGTTTAATACATTTAACATTGAATAAATAAAATAAAATTATCAATTAATAGAATTTTAGTAAATAATGGGGTAAATATGCTTAATTGTCAAGCAAATTATTCCTTAATTATTTAATAACCTAAAAAAGTTCCTTGTGCAAAATATTAATTAATAATATAATTTATAATTGATAATGCTATTTTTAATACATCTAACATAGAATGAATGAATTAAATAAAAAGAGCAATAACTGAAGTTTTTTCACTAAAGTACTTGCTTAAATGTCATAAAAATTATTGAATTATAGAAAATTCCATATGCAAAATAATAAATAATGCATTTAATATTGAATGAATGAATAAAACATGTTTTCTGCTTGTGATTTGGGGCTGATGTATGATATATTACACACAGTATTAGTGTGTGTTCAGAGAAGCGAGGAGAGCGTTTTGTGTGATTCGGAGTGTGTTTCATACCTGGTATGTGAGCGAGGAACTCCTGACTGTGCTGTTTCAGAACCACAAAGACTTCTGGGTATTCCACAATAGTCTTATGCATCAGGTTTTCCTGCAGACTTTTCTTCAGGTCCAGCTCGAGATACCTGCCAAAAACAACAAACAAATGAAGTGACGTCACACCACAGTCGTTTTAATGATATTTGATATACATCAAGACATAATGCATTTACATTTATGTACACTAAAATATGAAGCAGCTCAACTGTTTTTAACATTGATAATAATCATAAATGTTTCTTGAGCAGCAAATCATCATATCAGAATGATTTCTGAAGGATCATGTGACACTGAAGACTGGAGTAATGATGCTGAAAATTCAGCTTTGATCACAGGAATAAATTACACTTTATTCACTTTGTCGTACACTTTATTATTATTAATAGTTCAGAATTTTACTGTATTTTTGATCAAATAAAGCTTTGGTGAGCAGAAGTACTGAGCCCCGCATATGACATGCAAGAAAAAAAAGTAAATTGTGCGCACGATTTACTACTTCGTTCTCTCGATTTTTTAAATCGTGAGGGTGATCTACTACTTCGTTCCCTCGATTTACTAAATCATGCGCACAATTTCCTAATTCATTCCCTCGATTTATACAGAAGAGATGCCACTGAATCAAGAATTGATTCATCGACTCAGAACTGATTCATCGTAAATATAATTAAATTAATCAATTTATTTTAACATTAATATTCAATACAATCGTCCATCTTCTTGTGTTGACGTTCTCCGCTTCCAGAACATTCCCATGACATCATGGTTGGAGGTGCGAGAGGAAGCAGTCACGTCTTGGCTCCATAAAAATCAACTCGAGGCTAAATCTCGCTCACGGCTGGAAACTCGTTCAACACGAATCAGTAACAGCTTTAACAAACGCCGTGCCCTTTTACTTTCTCTCACATGACATCACCGAATCCCTGAGCCCTGCCGTCATGAGTCGGAGAGCCTCGTAAATCAGGGATTTTACAGCGGTCGATTCCTCACAGCTTGAAAGTGGCTCGGGATTCATCCAAAACACAGGAGCTTTTAGAGAGCCAGGCATTTCCAACCGATTCCAACAAATACGACGCTGTTGGTGAACATGCAGCCACCTGCGTCAACAGATCCTCAGACGCCTCATTCTGTTTTCCAGGCCAAATCAAAGAGGCAAAAAGCACCGCGAAGGAAAACAAGCCGGGCCGAGCCAAACCTCAAGGGACGTGCGAGGCTTCGCTGGCTCGACAGGGCCGAGGGACACAAAACAACGCTTGTGCGCAACAAACAAACGGCCCGTTTCTGTGAAAAGAAAACCTCAGTGAGCACAAAGTTCAGTTGCATAAGAATTCAGATTTATGAACTACATTATGCACAGATACTGGAGCAATGCAACCCACTCAAGTCTATGCAGAAAAACTTATCAGTACATGAATTCCTCAGGCCTCTAATGATCAGTGTGATCTGATAAACCTGTGGCACACACGCCTTCTGTCATCTGATCGATAGATTAGACTTTTTTAGCAAGTCTTTTAGACTTTTACTTGTCGACCTTCAGCTGTGAAATGGTCCAGCAGGTGAAGATCAGGCATCTGATCACTTAGTGAAGCACAAGCCTGAAACTAGGGATGCTCGTAAACACCATTAAACGCCAAACCGAAGCCGCGGTGGACAGAAGAGACGAGCTGCTGTTAGAGAGTAAATCAGCGCTGATGGTTTTCATGCTGACAGTCTTACTGCCGTCAGAACAGTGTGTGTGTGGGTGTGTGTGTGGGTGTGTGTGTTGGAGAGCACAAGAGTCTCTCGACCACAGGTATGCTCCCAGAGCGTTCACACAATTATCTTTTAAGTGGAAAACAGTCATTTTAGCAGAATGACTCCAGAAACTGTTCTATTTTAATCTTGTGTTCTTTTGTGCACGTACATTCAGCCCCTAAATCATAAAAACTAGCGAGCTGTCAGAAAACTAAGTAACAGAAGAGTGTGTGTGCGTGTGTGTGTGTGTATATATATATAATTTAAAATTATTAACGCATTTAACGCACCCGCCCCGCCTACAGTTCATCTTATATTTGATACAGTTGATTCATAATGAACATGAAGCAGGGCAACAACTCACTGCATGATGAGGCCTATAGAATGAGTTAGAATGACCCTAAAATTCAAGATATCAGGGCAAAAATGCCCCTGTATGAGTTTGTCGTATCATATGATATAGTTAATATCACACGAGTGCAAATGTGATATTGATTTCATACAACAGTTCAATAAATAAGTTAATATTGTGTTATATCTTAGTTAGACTACCTATAAAGCCATAGCAGAATGATTGTGTCTCGTGTTTCTAAATGAATCCGCGTATTGAAGGAATCAATCAGGTGAATCAATGATTCAATGACCCATTCATAAAGAGAGCCATTTACTTCATTCCTGAATGAATCAGCTGTTTGAATGAATCGAATGAATGATTCAATGACTCATTTAGACATTTACTGCCACCTACTTTAGTTTCTTATTTAGAGTATTATTTCATTAAAGGGATAGTTCACCCAAAAATGAAAATTTGATGTTTATCTGCTTACCCCCAGGGCATCCAAGATGTAGGTGACTTTGTTTCTTCAGTAGAACACAAATGATGATTTTTAACTCCAACCGTTGCGGTCTGTCAGTCGTATAATGCTTGTCAATGGGAACACAATCTATAAGAGTCAAAAAAACATGCACAGACAAATCCAAATTAAACCCTGCGGCTCGTGACGACACATTGATGTCCTAAGACACGAAACGATCGGTTTGTGCAAGAAACCGAACAGTATTTATATCATTTTTTACCTCTAAAACACCACTATGTCCAACTACCTTCAGCATCCGGTAAATATTGTTCGGTTTCTCGCACAAACCGATCGTTTCGTGTCTTAGGACATCAATGTGTCGTCACGAGCCGCAGGGTTTAATTTGGATTTGTCTGTGCATGTTTTTTTGACACTATCATTATACATATAGCATTATACGACTGACAGACCGCAACGGTTGGAGTTAAAAATCATCATTTGTGTTCAACTGAAGAAACAAAGTCACCTACATCTTGGATGCCCTGGGGGTAAGCAGATAAACATCAAATTTTCATTTTTGGGTGAACTATTCCTTTAAATAAAATCGTAAAAAAAAGTAGATGCTTTTCTCATTTAACACAATAATGACTTTAAAAGATCTTTTGGGGGTAATTTCTCAGGCAAATTTGAGGTGCGATTAATTAGATTAAAAATTATCATCACTTGACAAGCCTAATTTTTTTTATATATATATATATATATATATATATATATGCACAGACATATTTCAGTACATACACGTTGTTTCCACACACGTTCAGGATAATGTTTTGATTTGTCATGCGTTTAGTAACTCTGAATGGATCTGTGTAGTGTAGTAGGTAAATGCAGTCAGGTCAAAGCAGTTGGTTTAGGTTTAGGGGTTTTTTTTTGGCATCTCCATGTGGTTCTGCTCAGTATTGCAACTTGACATGAAAATGAATAAAAACTACATGGACATATTTTTAAAAAAAATAAAATAAAATAAATAAATAAAAATGACAAAAACCCCAACAAAATTACTAAAACTTTAAAATTAAAATGAAAACAGAAAATACAAAAATAAAAATTAATTCAAAATAAGAAAGAAAAAAAAAATTATAATAGTATCTCAATGATACTAAAATAACACTGGGGGCGAAAACACTTGCAAAGCCACTGATCCAGGAGCAGCTCAGACCGTGGCTTTACGACTCTCACACGGCCCTCTGACACAAAAACAAAATCATCTCTGATGAGTCCCAAAGTGCTCCGACTACGTAACTCCGGGGGAATTTATGAGGAGTGATGTCATTCCCATAAAGCATTTTTTGTCGATTTCATACAAGAAGGAATAAATCAGGGAGAGGACTTCAGCCAATCGAAAGCCTCCGTTATCTCAGGGTATGTTTCCGTTCTTACCAAAGACACTATAAAACACACACATATCACTCAAGTGACATTTACAAGGACAGGAAGCCGAAAACACACGTCACATGCTAAGATTAGGCGATGAGAACATCAACATTCACTGTTCTTTTTCTTCTAGTGCTTGTCAGCAACTAAATAAAAGCAATCAAATCATATCTCATCATGTGTCATATTTTTGACAATATTTGGTTTTATAACTGCTGAAGTGCCCCTATTGTGCTGTTTTAAAGGCTCTTAAATGTATTTTAGAGTCTCCTACAACAGGTTCACATTCATCCAAGGTCAAAAACACTGATTTTCTCATAATATCCACTGCAGCATCAGCTCTTTTCTCACAGTGTCTGAAACGGTTCGTTCAGAGATTCGGTCTCTCTAAACCCCGCCTTTCTGAGAGCTGCTCTGCTCTGATTGGTCAGATGGCCCAGTCTGTTGTGATTAGTCAGAAACCAAACGCTCATTAGCATATCTGAATTTCAGCACTTGTGATATGAACAGTAATGATGGCGTCGGTTTTACCGTATCAATCTCATCAAAGTGGATTTGCTTTGGCAGCAGAAAACAGCGTCTTCTCGACATGAACAACACGAACCAAACTCTTCCAGTCTCAGATACAACTACAGTGATTGAGGGCGGGGCAAAGAGACGCTTTTCAGCCAATCAAGACCATTTGTCTCTTTCGGTAGACAAAAACTCCATTTATTTGCACTTTGAGCTTTAAAACTTTGCAGATCATTCAAAAACAGCTTTATTACACACTGCATGAAAGGTCATATTCGAAAAACCATAATAGAGGCACTTTTAAAAGGGTAATTGTCATTACCTCTAATTGTCGCCAATTAGATCTGCATGTTTAACGGAATACAATGTAAGACCTTTTACAGAGTTATCGCAGCTTTTGGCCAATGCATTTCCATGATTTTGATGATATAAGGATTTTTAAAAATCAATTTATAGAGATTCTGACAATTTTAGAACCAAATTAATAAATATAAATAATTATCAAATATAGAAAAAACACATTACGAAATAAATAAAATACATTAATAAACACAAAATAAATAAAATAATTTCATTAATAAAATAAAAAATAGCATTTAGTAATAAACTTAAAGAAATAAAATTAATTTAATAAACAAAAATAAAATAAACAATTACATTATTAAACAAAATGCACATTTGTTAATATTTATTAACATTTAATAATAAAATTAATTAATAAAAAATTATAAACAAATTAAATAAATAAACATAATAATTACAAGCAAATAAAATAACAATAAAGTAATGGGATTTATTAATAAATGCATAAATAAATAATTACATTGATAAACAAAATGCACAAGATAAACTAAACATTAATAAACTAATTTAATTAATAAATTAAACAAATAAACTAAATAAATTATATTATTACGCAAATAAAATACATACATAACATCAATAAACACACAAACAAAAGTAAAGACAGACAGACAGGTACAGTCTCTTACCCGGGAGAGTCGGCTGGTTTCTGCTCTGCCTTCAGAAAGACTCTGATGTCCTCCTGAGGACTGTGGACGTACACCTTCAACCTGCAAACACAACACATGAGATCAGCCTCACCGGACAAAACTGGAAATACACATTCAGTGCCATCAAACTGTAGTGTGTGTGTGTGTGTGTGTGTGTGTGTGTGTGTGTGTGTGTGTGTGTGTGTGTGTGTGTGTGTGACATTAAGCTCACAGTTAAGCACTTTCTGCTGGTGGTGACGTGTGTGTGTTTGGAAGGAAAGACATGTAAAGAGAAAAACAGACCTTTTAACAGCATTCACAACACGATTTACTTGCATAACGTGACATATCTGAGTAAAACTGGCTGGATACTGGAATGTGCATTAAGAAAGTAAACAGTGTCAGTTTTGATTTCATCTTGACTTTATTGAATATATACACACACAAATCCACATGGTTTGTGTCCGCAGTCACACCTGATAAGACTAACTAGCTGGTTTGGTAACATCTAGATGACCAGTCACAAGTTCAGACACATTTGACTGAATTTATGCTTCTTGTGATCTTAAAAAAAAAAAAACTTTATTTAAAGTTGAAATGTTTAAAATGAGACAAATATAAAGTGTGCCTAAAGATGAATTAAAAATGTTGTAGGACCTGATGAAACATTTAATTTTTTCCTAAATTACTTTTACCATCTTAATTTTTTCTGGATTTCTGTTTTAATGGTTAAGTTAAATTTTAGTAATAAAAATGATGTCGAATTAAAATGTATTAATGTGTTAAAATGTATTAAACGTTTAACAAAAATTTAAATTTTAGGGTTCTATGAAATTCTGTGTTTTCTGTTTTAATTTTTTTGGATTATGTTTTAATGGTTTAATTAAAGTTTAATAATCAATTGAAATCATGACACATAATTTAACAACAAAAATGTATTAAAAGTTTAACAAAAAATTATTTTAGGGCCCTGTTTTTTTTTTTTTTTTTTTGATTCTGTTTTAATCAATTAATTACATTTTAAGAATCAAAAAATATGTTCAATTAATTGAATTTAAAAAAACTTTAACAATATAATAATGTATTATAATTCTTTACAATAATAGAGCCCAATCAAATGTTTTATTTATTTTTTTAATTTGTGTTTGAATTTTTCTGGATTTCTGATTTGATGCAATCAGATAAATATAATCACACACACAATCATGCAAACTTCCATTTGTGTTATTTCAGAGTTTATCACGACATATGGAAAACAGTCTGAATAAAGAACAAGTATGTGTCCAAACTCTTGACCGCGAGTGAAACGGCCCTAAACCTCATCCCTCAGTGTCCGACATCTCAACCCGCCATGACGCATTTCCATTGTGTTCCTGAAGCTGATGGTTATCTTGATAAAACCCATCATTCATTTCAACCCGTCTCAGACAGAGTCGAGCTTTCATCGGAGCCGAATCCGACAGCGTTCATCACCGGAGAATCCAAAGCACACAAACGCATTCATGTGGAAGCATGGAACATGTTCTGACAGCTGATTCCTGAAATCAAAACAATGCATTCGCTGCTCTCCATGTTGCGTAACTAACAGAGACGACGGAAAAAGGGTTTGGACATGATGCTGAATCATTCAACTCCCTCTGTTCTGTCAGGAGACGAAGCAATGTTTATTTGATTTTGTCCCTCGTATGATTTCCAGACACAATTAACTCTCATCTGTAATCTCAGTAAGAACAGCAGAGATATGGAGCTAAAATGCTCTCAAAATCAATGCATTTACAAAATGAAATGTAAATGAAAATGTAAAATGTTGCTTTGACAACTAGATGAAATAAAATATATTTTATTTATATGTTTTTATGGTTTTAGTTTTAGTTAAGTATAATAACCCTGCAAATATTAGGGCAAGGTATTGACACAAACTTCATGATTCAATTTGATTTCCATTCACAAGCTTGTGATTCGATTCTGTTCCAATTTCAATTCAATATCGATTCAGTACATGGCAGATAATACAGTATATATGTAATATAGTGCATATATTTATCAAAATACTATTATTTAGTTATTTTTCTAGCTGAATAGTCTCAGCCGCAGACATCACAGACCGTTGGCTGAACATCTGGCGTATACGGCACACAAAATGGGAAACACTTAAAAGAGTTTCGAAGTCGTCATCTGTCATCTGATTGGTTGAATTCGACAGGATTTCCGGGAGACGCGTGTTACGTTCTTTAACGGTTTGCCTGGAAACAAAGCTGTCGTGATGTCAAACCCCCTCATGGAAAAAGAAAGCCAATGAATGCTTACAAGGATCAACTAAACGCTGGATTTTCAAAAGTACATGAAGATTGCCGAGTTATTGTTGCAGTAAACATTTTTGAATGAATAGTATATCAGAATGAAAAGAATGAAATATATATTTTTGTAGGAACATTTACTTTATATTTTCGTGCCCCCAAACATGACGCAGAACAAAACGGGTCTTATCTAAAGAAACCATTGCTCATTTTCTAAAAATTTTTAAAAAAAAATATATACTTTTTAACCACAAATGCTCGTCTTGCACTGCTCTGTGATGCTCCACGCATTACGTAATCACGTTGGAAAGGTCAAGCGTGACGTAGGTGGAAGTACCGCGGTAGGGCGAAAAACTCCATCTCATTTTCTCCTCCAACTTCAAAATCGTCCGTCATCGTTGTTTTACCTTTTTTTGTAAAGGGCGTTTGACTTGGTCTTTGCACGTTCGCTTTGTAAACACTGGATCGGTACTTCCGCCTACATCACGTGTGACCTTTCCAACATGATTACGTAATGCGTGGCGCATCGCAGAGCAGAGCAAGACAAGCATTTGTGGTTAAAATGTATATACATTTTTATTTTTTTTTTATAGAAAATGGCCGATGGTTTCTCTAGATAAGACTCTTATTCCTCGTCTGGGATCGTGTAGAGCTCTTTGAAGCTGCACTGAAACTGACATTTGGACCTTCAACCCGTTGAGCTCCAGTGAAGTGCACTATATGGAGAAAAATCCTGGAATGTTTTCCTCAACCTTCATTTCTTTTCAAATGAAGAAAGAAAGACATCTTGGATGACATGGGGGTGAGTGAATTATTAGGAAACTTTAATTCTGAAGTGAACTAATCCTTTAATACAGTAAACAGGGTGAACTCTCATGCCATGTTAACATTACCCACTTGAACCCTTAAAGATGATATTCCACCACTTTAACCGACACGTCTGTACACGTTTAATGAGCTACTGTGATGGAATAACACGAATCAGTACTGATCTCTGGGCTTAAACTGTTGAAAGTAAGCACTAACTTTCACAATAATTTACAAAACTATCAAACCCTCCCTGAAAGATGCCTGGAATCAAGAGCAAGTCATCCAAAAGATGCCCAACTCTATTCTAGTGTTGATTTTGTGGCTTATTATCACACTGTAAAGAGTTTATTTCCAACTCCAAACCACAGCTTCATTTCTACATGCACGCTCCAGCTGAATTTCATGGTCTGAATAAAATGGCAGACGTTTTGTTCATCTGTTCATCAAGTCGTAATAATTACAAAGTGCTGACCCAAATGGTTCTAGAAAGAAACAATCGCCACTTTCATCATGTTTTTCATCATTTTGTGGAAAAGTTAAAAAATGAATCTGTCCCACTTTTCCCTGGCAGTCTGTCATCAATAAACTCTGACAGAACCAACAAAAAGAGCCAGAAACAATCTCACTGACTGACAATGCTGCACTTATGCCACATGTCAGCTGTAAAAAGTCCTAGAGATTACATTAAACATCAGAAATGAGATGCAGACATCAAGAAATCTGAAAATGTCACGCACCCATCAGATGTCAGCGGCTCTGTTGAGAACTATGACGTCAACTTGAGACCTGCGTGTTTTAAAACGGCATCTTCTGTTGAGCCATGAGAGTCGTCGTCCAATCGGATCGATGTTAACTCGCTGTTTGTCAGCAGTCAGACTCATTATGTGTGCGTTTTTCTGCATTTTTCTTGTTTTGATGGCATTTTATCCAAACTGGCTGAAGTAAGAGTACTGAACTTTCTTCTGTGATCCAGAATTGTAGCACAGCTAAAAGGTTTGAGCTGCGCCCTCTACTGTACAGACGTGAATTGGCATTTTCTTCAGCCTGAGGCTTATTCATTTCACCTCTGGCCTGAAAGGGTCTTTACATTTGCCAAAATGGGGTTTCAGCCAATAAGGATGATTAAAATACGATTAATCATGCAGCACTAAGAACTTGTACATTTAAAGTCAGATAAATGTGGCATTGATGGGATGTTCGACAGGAGGATACATACTTTTGGCGTTTGACCGGATCTGATTCTGAAGGATGAATGTAGTCGTTGAGAATCTCATCGAGCAGTTTGTTATCAGGAAACCTGAGGAAATGGGCAATCAAGTAATGAAAAACAAATAAAATTGACAAATAAAAGAAACAGCTTGCCCTAAAATGAAAATTGTGTCAATATTTACACACCATCACCCTTATGATTTGGACAAAACATCATGCAGCTCTTATCTATACAAGAGTTCATAGTGACCAAAACACTTCTGTGGTGTTTTCTGAATCTTTACAGATATGGTTGCTATGAATTGTTCTTCAAGATATCGTTTCATGGATTTGGAATGATGTAAGGGTCATTTTGATGGTGGATGAAGTTAATACTTACAGAATTTTTCATTCTATCCCTTTAATAATGCTACTCATAACTATTGGCTTGTCATTTTCCCCATTTTAATGTCTCTGGATTCCATTTTAATGGTTAAATTACATTTAAGGAATCAAAACGCATGTCTATTTAACAACAATTTATTAAAAGTTTAACAAAAGTTTAATTTTAGGGCCCTATGAAATCCATTTTTTCACGTTTACCACATCGCAGAAATCATAGGGCCCTATACAACATCATCAAACCAAAACGCTGAATAAATACTTTTAAAAATACTGAAACAGAAGAGAAGGGTGTTTTATACCTCTCTGAATAAACCGCATTGCTCTGAGGAAAATGGATCTTCATATGCCAGTGGAATCGTCCTTCCCTGCAGGATTAAAACCAGACAGATATTTCACAATTGAGTTTTTATGGTTCCCTAAACACCATCTAGACCACATACTGCAATATACATCCCGGCCTGGAGTTACTGACTTACATCAGAGCAATAATTTGAAAATCTGATCGATGTGAAGCACTGAAATCATGGTCTCAATGTTCTAGCAGAAAGAAAGTTATGTTCATAAAAGCTCAGTTTGACAGCCAACAGCAAAGTTTTTCCAGTAATGAAACTCTGACTTGACAAAGCTGGACAGTCCAGGCAACATTACTATGCACAACAATAAACCGGTTCACGTAATTCAGATTGCACATGTTGATCCAGGCCTGTCTGGCATCATCGATAGTATTTACTGGAACAACATGCTGGAGTGTTGCCCGCACTGACAGGCCAATGTTGCTAATGCAATCGAGAAGGTGTGCGTTTGGAGGGAACGAATCAATGCTGGGCATCATGGTTATGATGACGATAATTCAGTTGGCCGAAACCCCCATGTTGAGCCACAAACTGGAGTACAGACAATAAAACGAAGGGTTTCTTTACAAGATCCAAAGAACATGAAATACCACTGACCGCTTCCACAGCTGCTGCTGCTGCTGCTAAGAGTTTTACACTCAAGACCTCTTAATGCATCATGCCAACATGCCAGAAAACTTGGCTCTGTCAACGTGATCCTGGCACTGATCTGCTTCAGAATGGATGAATAGAAAAATACAAGCCCTGTAATCAGCCGGGCAGGATCCCACCCTCACTGGAGCGGTGTCAAACCAGCAGCGCTGCTGTAGGGCGCATGGATGCCAAGTGTAAACTGCTATGGATGGATGGATGGATGGATGGGTGGATGGATGGATGGATGGATGAATGGTTGGATGTGTGAATGGATGGATGGGTGGATGGATGGATGGATGGATGGGTGGATGGATGGATGGATGGTAGGTTGGATGGATGGATGGTTGGATGTGTGAATGGATGGATGGGTGGATGGATGGATGGATGGATGGATGCCTTTTTTTAATTAAAAAAAAAAAATTTAAAACTGAGAAAACTTCTGAAATCTAAAATCTAGATCAACTGATCAATATTATATATGCATAAAAGCCTAAATTAAACTCGTTTATTATATGAAGCGATCATATCTCTTCTGAAGACATGGTGTAAACCTCTCAATTCATATGGATTTATTTTGCAATGTCTTTATGAACCTTTTGAAGTTTTGGGTGAATAGACTTTCAATGGAAGAAATCTCTCAGATTGTATTACAAATATCTTCTTTTAAGTTGTTATGATGAACAAAGGTCTTGAGGGTTTGGAGCGACATGAGGGTGAGTAACTGACAATAACATTTTTGGGTGAACAAACCCTTTACTGTGACAAACATTCTCCAGTTTACCTTTGCATGAGTCAAAATGGGCCAAAAGGTGGATAAAACACTCAGTGCTGACTTATTTGCTACATGTGTCACGAATCACATGACTAGAACAAGAAGAATCTTTGATATGCCCATCATCCGCTGACTCATCTGCTTCCACAAAACCCTGCGTGCCAATCCCAGAGAGAGTCGCCGCCAGCGTACACACCAATCCAGATGGCACTGTTACACAACCAGCCCCTCCAAAACACACTTTAGACGCGAGATCAGATATCAAGGTTCTGGCAGAAGAGTTCGAACAGGAACGGTGGTGAATTTCCACCCCGGGGTGGGCAGCAGTTCAGGGCGGAGGTTCGGGGTTTGGTCGGTGTGCCCCTGTGGAGGAGAATTTCCATTCACAGGTGTAAAGACGTTCCAGCGTTCTGCCGCCCTCCAGGCAAAGGAATTTATGAGTTTGCACAGGCTTGGCAGCCCGCTGGAGATCAGGACGGAAGGCGTGGCGGTGAAGGCCTGGAATACCAGGTGCGAAGGCATTGTTACGCCTCCAACAGCCAATGGAAACTTTTTTTTGCCCTAATGGAAAAAGCAATGTGATGCACTGCAAAAGGGATTTTCTTCCTCAACATTTTTTGGCTTCTTTTCCAGTAGAAATATCTAAACACTCTTAAAGCAAGATACATTTCTTGGCATCCAAAATATCATCTTGTTTTCGTAAAAAATGGTTTAAATGAATTGAGTTTGTGATTCAAATGAAAACAAATATCTGCCAATGGGGTCAGAATAAAACCTTTATCATTCTGACCCCTATACATTTCTCAGAAAACAAGACTTTTTTGGATCTCAAGTAAATATTTGGAAATTTCTGTTCAGAGGGATGCGCCAGAGGACAGGAAAAATTGGGACACCCAAATGAAAAATGAAAATACGTGTGAGTTTTCTAATCACCATGGGCACTGGTTTTGTTTTCATAATATTTTTGGAATACAGAAGGAGATCCAGGATTCTTCAACAGTGAGGTCAAGTCGCTCATACACCTGTTGTAGGCCCTGGGCAAGGAAAAACCATAAAAAGGTGTCTTATCATTTACAGCACCTGGTTAGCCCTCAGCTACAGCTCCCAACTGGTCGCTCAAGTCCAGATCTTTTCTCAGGCTGTCCATGGTGCAGAAGCCAAAGGACACAGAGTACTGTAGAGGTACTCGAACACAGATTCGAGAGATCAAACTGACCTTTGTTTTAGAGACTGGAGAGCTTTGTGATAAGTTTAAAGGGGACCTGTTATGCAAAATTCACTGGTGTTTGAACATAAATGTGTGTCGGCAGTGTGTACACAACCACCCTATAATGGTAAAAATCCACCCACTCCTTTAGTTTATATTCCCCATAAATCGTAATCAGCGTCTCAAAATGAGTCGTTCACGTTTTCTATACATTGTGACGTCACTATGTAACAGAAACAGGTGCAGTTACAGTTACATAGGCTGCCGCCATTTTGTTTGTTTTCTTTTTAACACAAAGTTTTATTATTTCTGTGTTACAAATATTCATATTATCACAGAAGTACTGGGATAAAAGTTTATAGTTCGGATATAAACACTGATGTCTACGGTAGTAATCAAAATAGAGCAAATCACCTTTTGAAAGTAACTTGGTGCTTCAAATAATGATTGTATCGATTACATCATTACACCAGTAGATGGCGACAAGTGACTGTTAAAAAAACATGTGCTTGTCATTGAATCATTCATTCAAAACATTCGTTCAAAACCACAGATTCATCCAGTAATGAAACAAGTAAAATATGTGAGTCATTGAATCATTCACATTTTAAACATTTTAAATAGACTGCAGTCTCAATTTAACAAGAATCATGCAGCTCTAGCTCAATGCAAAACACAAAAGGTTAACCAATGCAAACAACAAACAGACTCGGAAAACCAACAAACAGCAGAGAACAGGTTCAATCAGATGACCTCACAAGTGAGTAATTTCAAAGACGCTTGAACAACAAAGCCTGTTGGGTAACAGGCACCCCAGAGTTGCGGTTGAGTTAACAAGGCTTTTATTATGTCACTCTCAGGAAATCATTATCAACAGAAACAGACACATCTGAAAGTGCCAGAAGTCTTAGACTAAATATGCTTTTCAAATTACCAATGGCATTTATTTGCAGTAAGCAGCCAGAAGCAATCCATGTCTGAGAAATGACATCAACAGGCCGAGTTAATGTGTTAAATGCATTCAAATGCACGGTGAACGCAGCTATCTAAAGGGAAGAGAAACCCTAGGAAACCACACAGCAACATGTTAATGTGGATATTTTTCTTACAAAACCCATCACTTCTCTTCAGAAGGCCTTTATTAACCCCCTGGAGCCATGAACTATCCCTTTAACAAACACTCAGAACACTTTAACAACTGCATAGTAACGCACTGGCAACTACCCAGAGCACTTTAGGATGGATCTGGTGAGTTTTGTACAGGCAAACAGCACTCAGAAACTGTACAAATGTAGTGCACTGGCTGTAAAGGCTGCAGAATCTGTTCAGAGGCCCCGAAAACCTGCAAGGACTCGTTCCAACAGCAGCTTAATGACACCTGCACAAGTCAACTTCACTCCAAATGAGCCCTGGCACTCAGTCACTGGCCAAAACACGGACAACATGTCCTGTTCAATAATGAATCGGTTATTCTACATGACATCTCGAAGGTAACGGCACGTACACTCTCAAACATGAGCTGGCCCTTCACCTGAGGCAGATGTTGCGCATTGAAGTCTGCATAACGTCTGGCCGAACACAGTGAACGGTGCCAGTACAGAGAGGAAACAAAATGACCAGGACATGGCGATCTGCAAGAATGTCGGCGTGAAAAAATCAACGCCAGACGCTACAACCACGCACGGTGAGGACAACACATAGCGGTGACCACGGACAGGAAAAATCGTTGTGTCCTCAATGTAAACCCAGCAGATGGGCGTAGGACTCCGTGTTCCACCCGTGTTCCGCGAGATGCCAAAACTAACGCCATTTATCATTTCCGAAAGAATTTGCGAATTCTGCTAAGTGGCTTGTTAAGGAGCTGACATTGATCCTCCTGAGGAAGCACACAGCTTTATAGTGATTTAGACTTGTTTGGGGGCAGTAAAACTTCATCTAGAACACATGTTCACGCAGTAAACAACACGCCAACAAGGAGCATCCTGGATCATAAACTGAAGCTCTGAACTTTGACCGGAGCACTGCACTGCGATCGGTCAAGTTCACACGTCTGATGTGTGTCATGGAATTTGAACATTCATTTTCAGAGAAGTTTTTGGCTTTATCGTCCGCATCACGCCTATCCCTCGGCACATCTGTCGCAGACGGACCCTGGCGAGCTGCGAGTCTCTGGCGTGTCGCTAACCATGTGCAGTTGCTGAACATCTGCTTCTGATATTGTGTACTTGGTACATTCTGAAACCGATTTCTCTCCCTCATTTGTCCTGCTTCTGTCGCTCATACCAGCCTGTGAATGAGCCAGTTTAAATGTCATCTAATACACTGAAATATGGATCATCACATATACAACTTTTGAGTTTATCTTGGAGTGAGAATTATGGATGGGGGTGGAGGGGTGATTCATAAGCTTGCAATTCTATTCTGATCATGATTCAGTATTGATTCATTTAGCTAAATATCAGGTTCAGTAGGGCCTACTCAACTAATGCTGTAAACATACAGGAAAACTGTCAGCTGGTATTATTATTATTAAACTCATTCTTATACAATTTATATAATGTGGTTTTATAATAATGTTATAATATTTTTTATGATATAAGAGTACTAATATAATAAATATGTAGTATAGTGCATATATTTAGCAAAATGCCCCTCTCTAGAGTTCATTTACGCCGGACTGCTTCACAAATGAGGGTCAATTCAACGCTGGATTTGCACAAAACATTAACATGACGGCACATGCTAGTCGACGAGTTGAATCAACTCCACAGCAACTACATAAATTTATCCACTAACCATTCAGAAACGTCTAAAAGTTGTAACTTCTTCCTGAGTCTCTCCATCAGTGTCGACTCCGGTTTGAACAATGTAAGGCTGAACACCGTTCGTCATTTTGGCTGCGTGAGATTCTCCAGCTTTGTTGTTGTTGAGCAACCGAAGCGTGAGCTGTTAAAGCTCCGCCCTCTTCTGGAAAGGGGGCGGGAGCAGCAGCTCATTTGCATTTAAAGGGACACACACAAAAACGTGTTTTTGCTCACACCCAAATAGGGGCAAATTTGACAAGCTATAATAAATGATCTGTGGGGTATTTGAGCTGAAACTTCACAGACACATTCTGGGGACACCAGAGACTTATATTATATCTTGTGAAAGGGGCATTATAGGTCCCCTTTAATTAACATGCTTTATTTGGTGTTATAACTAGTAGTAAAGAGGAAGAGATGATCGGTTCATGTGCCGCTTGAACTGAGGCACTACAGCGATCTGTCACACCACAATAAAGAGCGGCAAAACTGTATTTTTAATAATAAAATTTACAGAATTGTGTGTTTAGGGGCAAGTTTATCTGAAATAGATTCTACTATAATAGGCCAGCATAGAAAAAAATTAAGTGGACTTAAAATGTCCCTATCCATCTTCTAATTTGCTGTTATTGTGATCGATTGCATGCGTTTAATTTTAAATAAATTAATTTTTATTAAATTGTCACAACTTGATATTACAGTGAAAGGACAGATGCCCCCTTTCTTACAATCGACTAAAAGCTTGCATCCTCCATCCAATCAACAACCAATGGACAGAACCAAGTCTCCGCCCTGCATTTTTTTTCTTTTTTGATAAAATGTAAGCCACAGTACGAAAGTAAAGATCTGTCGCTACTTCTATTACATTGGAAATTTAACGGCACAAAGTACAGAAAACCCAAAACGTCACAGAAATACCTCAGAACATACAAGTTTAAGTGCTTCAAAACTGTTTATGCCACTTAAATGCCAGACTAATGCTGGTAATGACAAGTTCATTACCAGACGGACCGATTAAATAAAAATACCATTACTCTACTCCAAAAAGCCGACAGCCAATCAGATTGCCTGATCACAAAAGTCTGAAAACTTGCCATTTGTTCCAAAACAGCTACATTAAAATTACTACAAAATGGGACAAGGCATCAGTAATATAAAGTTAACAATACAGCAATTCCAAAATACTGCACAATCTGTACAACATGAACTTGGCATGTGGAAACAGAAGGTTTTTTCAGTCTGGATCAATGTTCCAGTGATTATTCTTCATTACAGTTAAAAGGCCAAGAGTCACTAATGACTGAATGTTTTTACTAGGGTTGTAAATTGCTTGCCAATTATTTGCCTTTAATAATTTAACTGCTTGAGAACAGTAATTAAACAAGCAAACAACAATTAAACTCAACCAAATATGTTGCAGTCCCAGCTAATGGTAAAATTTAATTTTAAACCAAGTGCTGCTTCTAACACATCTCTATCATTCACCTATCAGGCTTTAAATACTGCTAAATATAATGGCCATAAATATTGTTGACAGTTCTGATATTCTAGTTTGCCCACAAATTAATGCTTTCTTTTACAGAGTACTATTGTTTTTAACATAATGCCAGCTACAACCACTCAAAAGCACCCAACCCACTCAGCCAATCACTGTGTCCCTAGAACTCACTCGGACAATCACAAGCACCTCGGCGACAGCACCAGCCAATCACCAGTGCCCACGCTACTTCCATATATGGAATGAGGTGATGTCATGAGGGAAGGTGTGCTCAGTAGAACTCTTTCTTCTCTTCAATGACATTAATTACGCTTATTAAAAAGAACAGAGAGTAATTATGTATGGTCCAGGATACCGCAGCCTGACAGACTGTTCTGCCAGCTCTCTGCCGTCACACTGAAAACACAAGTTAAATAACAGAATCCCATTGAACAGCAGCAGACACTGTCAGGGTGGGACCGACAGACATTTATCAGGAGCCGCGTCCATCAGCTGAGACCAAAACCCTCAACAAACCATCAACATCACTGCACTGACTGCACTTACCAAGAGCGCCACCATGTGGCTCAATGCAAAACTACTGTGATGAAAGCATGTTTTTGACATAATTGCACCAGGTGCTGATTCGTAAAACATACTTAATAACAAAACTGCAATTTTCTTCTTATTTTCTAACTTCAGAATACTGTATTTCCCAAAAAAATATCTTAAGAATGTTCTTATATTTTTTCTTAACCCTTGTGCATCCATTTTAAAAAGTTACTCTGACTGAAAAAATGTCCATGTCAAAAAAACTGTCATAAAAATGTGAAGCTTTGGAGCACAGACTTAAGTTTGGTCTCATTTTAAAGAAGACCATTGGCCGATTTTTGTTGAACTAAAAAACAAAAGTTAAAATAGTGAAACAAAAGTTATAGAGGTTTAAATTTATGAAAATTATTTTATACCAAATATATATTTAATAAAACATGTTGAACTCAAAAACTCAAAAACATAAAACTAATTAAGTTGTTTTCCAAATTTGAGGTTGATATCTGAAAAAATGAGCTTTCAGTAAGATTTTGTTTGTGCGCAGTACAAAGATGGCAGCAAAACTCCACTGGTAAACACAGTGGTTGGATTTGAGATTTGCAGTACAGTAAAGATTTTAATTGTGAAGCCTTGCCAACAGAATGAAAGCCTATTAACAAAGACTGCATCATTTTATAGTTAAATGGCCCTGGGATTAAAAATGGCAGTTTTAATGGGCTTCAAATGGGGACATTTTTGTCCTTAAGATCCAAGCGTAACTATTTTGTGTTCCTAGTGTAAAATAAATTTATTAAAGGAAATGGGGTTAAATAGTAAAACTCCAATAAAAATACACACTTGTGCCAAAGTTTATGCAGTTGGCATTAACATAAAGCAAAATAATGAAAAAGAAAAAAAAACTGAAAAAGACAAAAATGTCCATTAAGGACACACAAGGGTTAAGATTTTTCTAAAGACAAAACATTTTGAATTCCTGAAATGAATGTTTTTCAAAATCATAAATAACTTTTTAAAGGTATGATAACCTCCAACTTCACAAAGGTAAGATGTTGTTTTAAACATTAGCATTACAACACAGACTGCTCCATCTTGAGACAGGCTTGTTAAAAACTATAATTTAAAATATACAGCACATTAAACAACACGTCGCTGAGTGCTGAACTCCCGTCAAGCCGGACGCGATGAAAATAGTGTGCATGCTTATTATGATTATTATGGCAATCTGCAGCCAATCATCTCCATACAATCAGATAACAATAAAGCTTTTCAGCCCACATTAAACCCAGAGACTTACGTGCTTTTGAAGATGGTCCTGTTCTCCCGGTGTTTGCTGAACATTTTGGGCAGCAACTTCAGGGTGACTTTGGCTGCTTTTGCCTTCCTGATCATCCACATGCGCTTAAAAGAGAAAAAAAAGTGAGTTCCCTTTAGAAGTGGAACTTCGATGCCACGTCTTGGTGTTGACGCTATGGGGAATGGCCTCAGCGTGACCGGTGTATGAAGCATGCGTGTAAACACAGTGAAATCATTGGCATGACGTCACACATGCGTATAAAAGGGCATCTGAGATGCACGTCCTCAGCTTTTTTTGTCTTCAAGAGCTGCTTTGTCTGTGTGTGCATGTGAAGATATTGTTAGTCATTGCTTGCCAAAATGGTGCAATGCCAGTTTTCGTTTGGCTCTTTTCCTGAGGGATGAGAGTCAAGAGTTTGTACAGGCCTTGCATCTGCTGTGGCAGGACGAACTTGGTAAAAGAAGGTCTGAGTCTTTGGTAGGCTGCTCCCTAAGAGCCTCTCAGGTAATACTTGATACTAATACTTTTTATTGACAACAGTCATTACCAGAAAATATCAAACTTCGGAATGTTTAAAGCCCGGGATACACTGCACGATTTTTGGCTGTCCCAGACGAAAGATTGACATCGTGAAACAAACTTAATCGGTGCTCCTATGTCGTACAGTGAGAGAGGTTCAAAGACGGCTGTTTTCCCGGTCTTGCAACCAAAGATAGCCTAAGATCATTTTCTGACAGTGTCAGAAATTCAGCATGATCATCGCACAGTGTGTCTGCTGCTACGACCTTCGTCTACTGACCAGCCAATAAAAATGCGACATGAAATCAACGCGACATGGCGCTAAAACTTAAAACTGCTTACCTCAAGCTCTTTTCCCTTCTTCTTTCGCCGCTTCCTTTTTTTCCCCAGCGCACATGAAAACTACAACTGCCAAAGTGTGATTCAACATGGTTTTTTGTTTACCACTAGCGCATGCTGATGACGTTTTATTCTTCTATAGAAACTTGCATCGTAGCCTACGAGTCAACAGGTGTCATCATCGTACAGTCTACATGCATGTCGTACCTAAGTTTAGTAGATCCATGTGATAAAGTAATGATCTTATAGGATTGCTAAAATCGTGTAGTGTATCCCGGGTTTAAGTCAATAGAAAACTGTACACATGCTGATTGCGATACGTTAAAATATGAGCTTTAAGTAATAAATGGATTAACATCTCTTTCTATCTCTCTCTTATGGACACATTAAGAAAGAGAAAAGCTGCATATACTACGAAAAGATTGATAAAACGTAGTGCTAGATGTTTTTTGTTCATATTTTAACAGGCTGGCAATCCAAATGAGCCATGCAGCTACACCACAGTATAATAGCTAGCTGTGTGAGTTAATGTGACTAACCTCTGTGGATGCGATGTCTCATAAAATTTTATGTTTTCGTTCCGGTGTCTTTAATTGTTTTCCCGCATTCTGTGCATCTAGCCGACATGTTAATAAACCCAAATTAAAGAACATAAGGCACGGTGGCTCCCGTCATGTTTCAAGTGGGACTCTTATGACATTTCGGAGTTTAAGCGCAATACACGGACATACGTAATCAAATTCTATGACAAAGGTCCGATCTACCACAACATGGAAATATATGTGACGCAGATATTATAAAACCATTCAAACACAACACAAATTCTTTATTTATTATATCAGTAGTTAAGGGTAAAAGACTTGAGTTGTTTTTAAAATATTCACGAGTATTTTGTGTCGAGTCGAGTCAAGTCTGAAGTCTATTAAAATGTGACTCGAGTCCGAGTCACTAACTCGAGTGCCCATCTCTGCTCTAGGCTAAGGCCTGTCCCGTAAACACAGGGAGTAAGAACGTCCCTTTTTAGAGGCAAGTATTACATGGAGTACAGAAGCTTTTCCCTAGTGGCTTTAGGGAGTAGTGCCACTGTGCACCTTCTGAACAAGTCACAAAGGATGTGCCCTTGGGTGTTGATGCACTCTTGACTCTGGCCTAGTTCTGTAGAGTCATTTGAACGCTATACACACTAGGGGTGTAACGGTATACAGAAATCACGGTTTGGTATGCACCTCGGTTTTGGGGTCACGGTTCGGTACAATAAGAAAAATGGTCACACTTTAGTTTAGGGTCCAATTCTCACTACTAACTAACTATTAACTATGACTTTTGCCTCAATAAACCCCTAATTACTGCTTATTAATAGTTAGTAAGGTAGATAAGTTTAGTAGGGCAGGCATCGCAGTGGTTATTGAGTTCCCCACAGCGTCAACACCAAGACGCAGCATCGAAGTTCCACACAGTTTGCAAACCGGTTCCCTGCGTCTCGTTGCCACGTCTCCTTCAGGCAAAAGAGTTGATGACATGTAACTCAGGCACCCACAGGTGCCCCGTGTGTGACATCATGCCAATGAATTTGGTGTGTTTACACACATGCTTCAAACACCGGTCACGCTGAGAGCATTCCCCATAGCATCAACAGCACAACGCAGCATCTCCTTCCGCAACCTGAGATCATTTAACCCTTGGAGACCCGGTACTGATGTCCGTATCAGGTTCCACACACTAAGGAATAAATATATATAAAATAAATACCTCCTTCGGGTGTCGACGGTTGGCGAGCAGGACGGCGTCTCTGTTGGACTGTTGTCTCAGTCGAGCAGTGTCCTCCAGAAACCTGTAATCTACATGAGCAGACCATGCCGACACAATAACTCAACAGTAAATCAACAGCTTAATGAGCTTGATAAACCATTAGGGTTTCTGTAAAGACGGCTACAGACACTCACCGCTGAGCAGGGTGATTTCATTAAATTCAGCGAGAGGGACAAACGCCGTCTTGTCCCGAACACCACAGCATCCCGACACCATCTTGTGCTGCTTAACACAAGCCAAACTACACAGAGAACAGAACACAAAACCACTTATGAAACAAACAAAAATACACACTTTATTTTATCTTATGAACAGCAATGTGGGCAGCTGAAGTATAGTTTGGGCTCTAAAGGGGACAGTTGACATATTTGATTGTTATAAATGTTGGAGAAACTTGTAATGTTATTATTTTTCATAGTGTGTGTGTGTGTCTCACCTGCAGGTGTGTTTCATGCAGCTGGGGCATCTGTATTTGGCTTCTTCAGTCTCACAAACATCACAACTAAGAGAGTTGAGACACAAAAACTTGAGGATTTTATCCTTTAAGTTTGGTCGTTAATTAAAATTGTTGATATTTAAATTAGCGATCAATCAATAGGGGTTTTAAATGTCATTATCAATCGAAAAGAGAGGCTGAAAGACGATCGATATATGAATGCTGACACACTCAATACAATAATGTGCCTTATGTAATTTAAATGAAAGCACGTCGTTTTATTTGAAGTAAAACTATGGTTAATTTTCGTACATTTCTGATATTATGTCTAACAGATGTTTTAGCTGAATTTAACGCTACACGAGTAAACATATACGACAATACCAGCAGAAATACTACACAGATGTAAACAGACAAACACAATCACTATGATTTTACTCTAAATTGTGCGTGTTTACACTGGAGTAACTGACCTGGACAAAGCCATCTTGCGCTTAACTCCTCTCCGGTCATCATCTTCTTCATTATTATTGTCCATGACAGGTAACATATTCACCACATCAACACAGTTTTTAGATGGATTCATGTGATTCTTCTCTGACCAAAACACTAACCATGTGCTGTGTGCGCTGCGCACACGCGTCTGCCGTATTCTGCGCTGTCTTTACGACAGTTTATGACAGTCAGAGCGTAGAGCTGAAAACACAGCTCTATTACACAGATCGATTCGATATTATATCAACATTTTAGTACCTCATACAAGTTCATTTTAAAGTGTTTCACAGGAAATATCCGTGTAATATTGAGTCTTCGTATGTAACCCATGGCTTTTCCAATATGAAAAGTGATTAATAAATGCTCTATATATATTACAGAGAAAGACAATAAAGATGAAATATATATAGGCTAGTTCTCTCTCTATGCCAACAATCTTACAATCATATTTTCCCTTATTGAAGTAATAACATAATAATCTATCTATCTATCTATCTTATTAATGTAGGTTATATATTTAGACACCATGAGAAAAAGGGCAATTTAATTAATAGAAATAACAAAAACAACAACAACAACAAAAAAACTCATGACAACATTGTGATTAAATCATACATTTTATTTAATGTCAAAATATTAAATATTTACATTTTCGTCTTTGTTTTGTTTCTGTAGGCACATTTAGTGACAGTTTTGATACTGTAATCATAAGTTAACAGGTGTTACACTTCCTGTGTGTGATCACGTGATCTGCATCTGGCCAATCGCAGCTGCCAGAACACATATACTCCTTATTTGTGTTTATATACAAATACAAATTTGACATAAATAAGATTTCGAACTAAATGGCAGGTGACCAGATAGATCTCTGAGAGATATCATAATTTATTGGAGTACAGTATTTTTGGAGAAATAAAAAGATAACATAAATAAACAAACATATAATGTCCAAATATACATAAGAGGAAAATAAAAAATAAAAAATGACTAACTCATTGCTAACGCTGAATACTGCAGCACCACGGAGAAGTCGCCGACCCTGACACCGTGTCCTAACCTGATGCGATGCAACAACACGCGATAAAAGGCGTGTCTTTTCAGCCACTCAGTATATTTTTAATAATGTTAAAATGGTATAATATTTTAGAATTTGATTATATACTTTCCTTTTGGTTGTGAGTGCAGTGCGCTTGCAGAGAGACTCCGCCCACACGCTCTTCTGATTGGCTGTAATTTTGGATTGATTTGGTTGCGAGTACAGTGCGCTTGCAGAGAGACTCCGCCCACACGCTCTTCTGATTGGTAGGGATGGGCGATACCACTTATTTTCTTTTCGATACGATACCAATACTTTCAAGGCCAATATCGCCGATATCGATACCGATACGATACCTCTAATCTGAATTTATAGATTTTAAAATTTCTTAAATTATTGAATTACTAAGAGTAAAATGGGTATTGATACCCACTTAACATTATATTTGAAAGTTATTTTAACATTCAATATGCCTTAATTGCAACTTATTCGATTATAGTTTGTTACACATGGTTAAAATGTTTACTTGTAGTGGTAACCATGGAAATATACAAATACTATAGGCCTAGCTGAACTATGGTCACTGTAGTAATGGTTCATTTTCATAAGGGACTGCCAGTCACAGGCTGTTGCACCCATAAAATACAACCTTTGTATTCTGACAGTGTATCAACATAGTCTTTGATAGAACATCAATATGAACTTTTAACGTTCAATTTAAATAAATGTAATTGCACTAACTATGTAGGCTACTATTTCATTTTGTGTATTGTGAAATAACTCAAACATATTATGTTTTTTCTGTCTTCTGTTAAGCATTGTTCTGGGCCGCGTTTCCCAAAAGCATCAATGGTTTCTTAGGATACTAAACGCAGCCCTGTTTGAATGTAGTGTCGGCAGTGAGCGAACGCTTTCTGTGATTGATTGGTTCTGACTTAAAACATTGCGTGTGTTCAGATGAGCAGGAAAATAGTTCTACTACACAATTATTCGCTAACATAGGCTATTTGTCCAATTCAATGCATATTGTATGCATTAAATTTATTGTTAAATAAACAAAATCACTGGTAAAAAAACCAACAAAAAAACACCTTAGTATCGATATTTTTATTTGAGTATCGATACTTTCGATACTCAACGTCAGTATCGATATATTGATACTTCATATCGATACGCCCATCCCTACTGATTGGCTGTGATTTTTTATTGATTCTGTGGTGTCTCTTAGTCACGTTGCTGGAATTTTATTGCATCACGTCTGGTTAGGACATTAGAGATGTCACGAATATAAGATTTTGTTTTTGTAAAGCATGTAAATTCACATTTTTAGCACCTGGGAACATTTAAAATGGTTTCAAATAACCATTCTCCGACAAAAAAATCCATCAAGTATCCTCGTTATTGTTTTCATCAGGCTGATACTTGCGGCGTCTCTTTAAGGGTCATGAGCGACGTTCTCCTTAACGCATAAAGTATATTAAGCCGATGTATAACATAACTTATCAACACACTGTTCATATAAATTAGGTTTGTTCTGATCAAAATGACCAATCGCAAAAGTACAACAGAAGAAGCCAGCACAAACAAACACCTTATGACCAGAAACATAATGTATGCAAATACACAAATACGAACGACTGATTGATGTACATGGGCGCTCAAAGTGATTCCTTCAAATGTCACTGTCTAGCTATCTTTACATCCACCTATTTTCCTGCACATTTTGGGATATCGCATAAAAAAAACGTTGGATGGAAGGCAAAGATGCGCAGAAATTCATAAAAAATGTATACGCTCAATTGAGGCAGACACATTTTTAATCCGATAAGAAGATGTGCGTAAACTACGATGGAAACACATTTACCGAATAAATATAGATTTGCATGAGAATATGTGGATGGAAACATAACTAGCGTTCTTTAACGTTAAGTAACTTGCTCAGCAAGATTGTCTTCAAACTGTTGCATAAATTGCTTAGATGAGTCTTAAAAGTTAGTCATCAAATTTTTTTCTTTAAGACCAGTCATCATTTTTTAAAGTAAGTTATATAAATCCGTAGACTGGTCTAATTTGAATCCAGACGATGATGCACAAAATCGAGTTTGCATTCGAGTACTTGCGTAGAGTTTGTTTCGGGCTTGATGCACCTGAACACGAGCACTTGTACGTGAAGGAGGTAGAGCACCGTCTAAAGAGTCCAGGTCGGCCTTTTCATAGTTTCTTAACAAGAACAACCTTGTTTGACACTTTAACTAGCAATGATTCGAGATCGAACGCACAATCCACAAGGATTGTTTGCCTGCAAACTGCACCCGAGACTGAACCACAACAGACAAAACACAACAGCAGTCTCTCAATGAACGTGGATGAACCGATGTCTCGGGCTCGAGAAGCGTTTGTTCTTCGCTGCAGTCGCTCAGTTCACCGATGGATCTATTCGGAGACGAAGTCCTTCAGTGATTTCACAGGAAGCAAACAGGACCCACTTCCAAGTGCCGCTGGTCTCCTGGACGTGAGGGATGGAGACCTTGAATGTCCACGATGGGAAGCTGCTGAGTGTCCTGCGTTTGAAACCGGAATCGAGACTGATGCCAGCTGCCGTCACGGATCTGCTGGAAGAAACGGGCAAACGTCAAGATTACCATGTTAAATAAATAAATCACACTGGATCAAAATTGCATTGTTCAGAGAGAAAAAAACACAGCTAAGTCGCATCAGTGTATACCTAATTTGGTAACACTTCACAATAGGGATGAAACGGTTACCAGTTTGACGATAAACCACAATAAAAATGAGTATTAACGTTTCATATTTCAATTGGAAAGTAGAGTGATCATTGCAAATCCATTTGTTCTTCATGTCAGAAGTAGCTTGAGCACTTGAAGTACGTCAGAAATAGAATGCGGCATCAGTTTACTGTAGGGAATTTGTCATGTCGCATCCAGTGTAGACAGCATCACTGATTATAATGGGCTCTATCTGCCTTTGCCGCATCGCATCTGCTTTAGACACGGTGCAAGAGGGAACCGACTGTCTTCAGAAGTTTCCATGGTATTTCCTTTTCATTTTCGCTCCATGTAACGCCTAATAAAGCAGTTTATATGCGCAGCGCTGCTTTGTTTACAGAGGTAACCAGGGTAACCGCTGTATTTCTGCTGTTCCTACTGTCAGAGAGTGGATTTACATTTTCATTCAGCCCGTCTGGCATTTTTTTTCAGACCAATGCGAAAATCTGACTGAATTTATGTTTTATCCAGTAGATGGAAAATCTCAACACTTCGGATAATAAGGAAGCCTATGTGGAATTTTTTATGGAGCAGAAAAAATATCTATAATTTATCATCATAAAAATAATTTAACTCTCTGGTGCTCTTTGGTCATTTTTTGACTGGAAAATGTTTTGTTTTTTAGAATTTTTTACTTCACTCGGAATGGTACATTGGAAATAAATGGGAAGCGAATCTCATCTAGTGGAAGCGTTTGGTACTGCGCCCAAAAAAATCTGACTGAAAGCTCATTTTTTGAGATATCAACCTCAAATTTGGAACACAACTTGGTTAGATGTATGGCATTGATTTTCCACACAGTTTTAGAGTATAACATGTTTTGGAAAATATATATTTCATATAAAAATTGAAAGTAGTATTTTGTGCATTTTTTGTGCAAAAATAAGTGTAAAATTTGATAACTTTAAGTTTTTTAAAGTTTTTTAAACTTTTTTTTTTAACTTTTTCACTTCAGCAATAATCTGCCAAGTGTCGTCTTTAAAAAGAGACCAAACTGAAGTCTGTGCTCCAAAGCTTTCAAGATTTATTATTTATGTTTAAGTTGGAAATTTTAGTTTCAGGTCTATGCTCAAAAAGGGTAACCAGAGGGTTAAATGGTGAAACATGAGGTTTAAACAAAATCTTTTCAAAACGATTCGATTGCACCCTATTACGTTATTTTCTGTGTTGAAATTTTCCCCACCAAAAACCTATTTTTTCAAACTCCTCCCAGAATCAGATCATCTTCAGATCATGCTGGCAAAAAGTCATCGAAAGCTTTTTGATAAACCTAACCATTCCCAAATAACGCGCTCGCCAAATTGGACGCGAGGCTATATCTCCACAGCGCTTTAAAGTATTCTGACCAAATTCAGACCGAAAGTTATACTGAAATTTTCAAAAATGCTAATAACTTTTGAATAAATTAGCCTATTATAATGAAACTGGTCTTAGTAGATTTCTTGGGTCATGCCGAGAACATAGATACCAATTTTGCCATAGTCGGATGAACTTCCTGTCCGCCATTTTGTTTTTCTTTAAAAACCTACTTTTTCAAACTCCTCCTAGACCGTTTGTCCGATTTTCACCAAAATCAAATCGTATCATCTTCAGACCATGTTGGCAAAAGGTTACGGATTTTGTGTCGACAGACGAAATTGTTTTCGTATACCGCAGCAACAAATTTGAGGCATGACGCCAAAACGACTTTTGAGGCTGTATCTCTGCAATGCTTTGGCATATTGACACCAAACTTTGCATGTGTCGTTGTCACTTCACACTGACCACACATCATCAATTTGGTCACAGCGCCACCTATTGGTCGAAAGTGATAAACGATTAAATCATTATTATTGACTGTATTATTTTTCAGCTATTTTGCCTAAAATGACCTGAATAAGTCTTTGATTGCTCATTGTTGCAGTTGGTCTGATGCTTCCCAGACATGTTGGCATGACCTATCATGGCTTCTTTATGCCTGGCCCCTTAATGGCTGCTTGCAGCTATATTTTTATTTGTTGTTTGCTGGTTTTCAATATAAAACTTGATATAAAAAAGATTTCAATGTCTGTATCAGTACGTTTTGAACACTTCCAGCACATTTTAAAAACAACTGTGATCATTTTGATATGCAATTTTCATACCGTTTCATCTCTTCAGCTTTGAATTACAAGAACTACTAAACCACACTAAACCCAGTCCTGATTCACATTAGTACTGATCTTTAATCCAGATTCACATCACCTCACAGTTGTCCAGAACCACTTGAGGACCCAGAGGCGAGTCTTCCTCGAACACTTGACCGTTCCAACCCCGGAAACGCAAGGCCCGCGGCGTCTCCGTGGCAGCCGTCGCCGGGTCATTGAAGCAGTGGAGGGAAACGGTCTGAGTGACTGTGACGCTCAGCAAGTGTAAGAACTTCATCTGGACTTTCCCGACATCAAACGCAGCCTGCGAAGACGAGAGTCAAACAGCGTCACATCGGAAAGATCAATCATTTCACACACGAGCTTCTTAGTGTTTAGGTAATCAACATTTCTGCGTTTTGGCAACTGTATGTTTACAGTTTAAGCTGACAAATGATCCGGCTTACAGGAAATCAGCTTTAAATTAAAATCAGATTGGCCTTTCAGAGGAAATACGATATTGAGTTACATCAAACGTGTTTAGAAAAGTCTGCTTGATTTTGTGCGTAATTGTATGAAGAGGGAAAAAAACCATTCTTGCACAGTCATGTTCAGATTCGCTGCAGAAATATGTCATATATCTGGACTTGGTTTTAACTTTGAACTTTAACAGTAAAACCTAACTACAGTTTCACGGAAATAATGTCATTAAATGACCGGAATTAAGGTGTGAGATCCAAATAAATGCATTTGATTTGATTCTTATCAGTATCATATCATATTTTTAGTATCATATCACATTTTCATATATATGGCAGTACCTTATCAGTGGTGACGGGGTTCAAGCAGGTCTGTCCACCTGCGGTGAAGTTACAGAACACCTGGATGGCGTCAGACGTGCAGCCCAGGTTCGGATCGATCCAGAACAGTCCTGATCAACACAGACACACCAAAACACTCAATCAATGAGCTGTGGAAATGACGATTAAATGCAGTTGTTCCACAAGATGACTTAAAAGTTTTTAAATTAGTACATTAATATACTTCCAGTCAAATGTTTGGAATAATTATGATTTTTCAATGTTGAAAGAGTTTCTTCTGCTCACCGAGGCTGCATTTATTTCATCTAAAATACAGTAAAAATTGTGAAATATTATTCCAAATGTAAAACAGCTGTTTTCTATGTGAATATATAGTAAAGTGTAATTTATTCCTGTGATCAAAGCTGAATTTTCAGCATCATTACTCCAGTCTTCAGATATCTATAATAAAATTCATCAAAGAATCCTGGAAAAAATGCATCAGGGTTTCACAAAAATTGAAAAAAATCTGTTGATAATAGTAAAAATCAGTATTAATAATTGAGCAGCAAATCAGCACATTAGAATGATTTCTGAAGGATCATGTGACACTGAAGACTGGAGTAATGATGCTGAAAATTCAGCTTTGATCACAGGAATAAATTACACTTTACTATATATTCACATAGAAAACAGCTGATTTACATTGTAATAATATTTCACAATTTTTACTGTATTTTTGATCAAATAAACGTAGCCTTGGTGAGCAGAAGAGACTTCTTCTGCGTTGGACAACAGGATTCCTTGAGTCAAAAGTGTTAAGGGTTGGTGTGATCAGATCTCACCGTCGCTCATCTCGCGCTGGCAGTCCAGCAGATCTCTGCAGAAGCGGGCAGGGTTTTCTCGCGTGCCCAGCGGTGTTTTCATGCTGTGGATGACGCCGCTCAGATACTGCAGCGTTCGCAAGATCTCAGCATTCTGCTCAGACAGAGACGTGTCTGTGTTCTGGTAACTCTGAGGATACGAACAGAGGAATCAGAGTGGTTTAGTTTTTCTTGGTTAGTGCACATTAGTCAAAGCAGTCTCAAGGTCTTCACCTCCAGCTGCAGATGTTCTCTGGACTCCATCAGGGCTTGAGCGTTCATACCGATGCGTCTCTGTGGGACGAGAAAACCAGGACTATCACACAGAAGACAAACAAACAACCTCAAAGAAACTTCTTTTGTATTCCAGTAGTTTGTGTCCTACAAAAGACTACAAAGATCAGATGACAGTGTAGTTTAAACAGTAGGTGCTGGCAACACCAAGGTCATCAGTTCGATTCCCAGAGAGCTTTCCAAGAGCTACTCTGCTCTAATTGGTCAGACGGCCCAGTCCGTTGTGATTGGTCAGAAACCAAACGCTCATTATCATATCTGAATCTCGAACCAAACTCTTCCAGTCTCAGATACAACTACAGTGTTTGAGGGCGGGGCAAACAGACGCTATTCAGCCAATGAAGACCAGAGGCTGGCATTATGCAAATTAAGTAATTGTGCTTCTCAAGTAAATGTATTTGTATAAGAAGTATAAGGAAGAACATCATTTGATTTTAAATCATTAGATAAAAGTGTCTGACAAACAGATAAAAGTAAATAATAACGCATGTGAATGTTTAACTAGTGCATGATGGGTTTGTGTCTTACCGATGGGCCGGGCGAACCTGGAGGTCCCTGTCAAAAACAGAGAAAATGAGTCTCACAATGCACTTAAATTACATAAACATATTTATAACATTCATATCTTATGATAGACTAACCCTAATCCATGTCTGTAGCCTAATTATGATACTAGAGTTCATGCATGAACAAAAGCAATGATGAAAGTCAAATATTCTTATGAATACACAATCATGAGGTGTTATGATCATGTGTAATGTACCTGTGGCCCTGGACTGCCCTGTGGCCCCTGAGGCCCCTGTACAAAGAGAAAATTGACATTCACTCATTTATCCAAAACAACTTACAACATTAGACTACACTGCTGTTTTGGAGATAAACTTGTTTGATAGAGATGAAAATGAAAGTAGATTATTGTCATTCTCTTTTGGAGTCCATAGCCTCATGCTTACGTGTAATAAATCAAACAGTATCATATTATGACTTGACATGTCATGATAAATGTGCAAATTATACATTATATGTACGAGTAAATGAATGATCCTAAAGCAGCAGCACTGGCTCCAGCTCCAGCTGATCTGCTGTGTGATGGAGCGCTGGCGCCCTCAGAGGTCAGCGCAGGTACTGCACCCTATCAAGCGTTCTGAAGTTTATACAGACGCTGAAGGCTGTTACACAACTTCTTCTGAACATGCAGATATTTCATTAAAAGAGCGGAAAGATCCTGATTTCTGATCTGGCAGCAGGCTAAACAGTGCTGTGATGTATAAGAGCACATCTTACCATCTCTCCACGGCTTCCTTTGGACCCTCTGGCACCCTGAGAAACCATCCAAAACATCATTTATCTTGCAATAACCAAACAATGCCAAACTTAGTGATAAAGCACATGCATTTCATCAGACTACTTACAGGCTTTCCCACCGGACCGATCATTCCCACTGGACCTACAGGACCGGAGAAACCCTGAAACAAACACCAACACATGCATCGAGATGAGAAGAGACACTGGCATTTATTTCACTTCAAGACAAAGAGACAGAAGAGACGAGACGCACCAGAACACCGGTCGGCCCTTTGAGTCCAGGGATACCGGAGAACCCCAAGTCTCCGTTCGGACCCTGAAACACACACACAACAATATCCATTAAACAAATATTTTCAGATGTTAACTAAAGCTAAAACTATTAAAACAACTGAAATACATCTGAAATAATAATTGAAAAACTTAAACTAAATGAAAATTAGAAATGTAAGCTTTTCAAATTAAGGTTATTAACTGGAATAAAACTAATTAAATCTAAATTAAAAATAAATTCAACCTAAATAGCAACATTAAAAAAATAATAATAAAATGACAAAAGCGCATTTGACTAAAAATCAAATGAAATTTAACATGAAAACTAAAAAAATCAAAAAATAAAAGCTGATTAAAAACATTCATAAAATATAATAAAACTAAAATAACAGAGAGTGGTTATCTATCCATCCGTCCGTCCTCCATCCTACCATCCTTCCATCAACCAATCAGTCAATCCATCCATCCATCCATCCATCCATCCATCCATCCATCCATCCGTCCTCCATCCATCCATTCACACATCCATCCATCCGTCCATCCATCCATCCACCATCCTACCATCCTTCCATCAATCAATCAACCAATCAACCAACCAATCCATCCATCCATCCATCCATCCGTCCATCCATCCATCCGTCCATCCGTCCGTCCGTCCGTCCGTCCTCCATCCTACCATCCTTCCATCCTTCCATCAACCAACCAATCAATCAATCAATCAATCCATCCATCCATCCATCCATCCATCCATCCATCCATCCATCCATCCATCCATTCGTCCACCATCCTTCCATCAACCAATCCATCCATCCTCCAATCAACCAACCAATCAATCCATCCATCCATTCATCAACCGATCAATCAATCAATCAATCCATCCATCCATCCATCCATCCGTCCATCCAACCATCCATCCATCCATCCATCCATCCGTCCTCCATCCATCCATCCATCCATCCGTCTATCCATCCATCCATCCATCCATCCACCATCCTACCATCCTTCCACCAACCATTTAATCAATCCATCCATCCATCCATCTGTCCATTCGTCCACCATCCTTTCATCAACCAATCCATCCGTCCTCCAATCAACCAATCAACCAATCCATCCATCCATTCATTAACCGATGAACCAATCATTTAATCAATCCATCCATCCATCCATCTGTCCACCATCCTACCATCCTTCCATCAACCAATCATTTAATCAATCCATCATCCATCCATCCACCCATCCATCCGTCCTCCAATCAACCAATCAATCAATCCATCCATCCATTCATCAACCGATCAATCAATCAATCAATCAATCCATCCATTCATTAACCAATCAATCAATCAATCAATCAACCAATCAATCCATCCATCAACCGATCAATCAATCAATCAATCAATCAATCAATCCATCCGTCTTTCTCTCTCTCTATCTATATATATATATTACACATATTTGAATTGCAGTTCATCAGATTTTACAGTTCTTGTATAATTCTTGTCTTGAACAATCTCATCAGTTGCATGTTTGAACTGTTTTTCTGTATGTATTGAGTGACACTTGTCATCTGGGTTACTCTCCACCCGTCCTAACTCATCTCCACTGGTCAAGCACTGGTGTGTCCGCAGTTTCATGGAGTTAACCGAAAACTAACCTTGGGTCCCGGAAAACCTTGGAGTCCCAGCATGCCGACATCTCCCACCTCACCCTGTGGGAAACAACACACATCAGCATGACTGACAGTTGCTCAGAGCAGCCAATCAGAAAAGTGGGTCACAATCCAGACTGTAACAACTTCCTGTTCCTACGCTTTCCCTAGACTCACTGAAGCCTGTTTATTCTGGGCAGATCCTGTCATTTGTCTGTCTGGATTTCTGACATGATTTCTGAATTATGGCCGTCTTCAAGAGGACATAATTATATGTCAACATCCACAATCCCTCGACGCGTTAATTCACACAGGGCCTGTAAAACAATATTCCCCCTCCGAACGCTTGGAATTCCAGCTCGCTTTCAGGCTTTATTGTCTTTTCCAGAGTTATGTAAGACAGCGGAGCAGTTCGTTTGTCCCTTGTTTACCCAACGATCCACTAACAATCACTCAACACGCCCTTACATAAGAACCCCAGTGCCAATGAGTCCAAGACAAGACCTGGATTCATGATAATCCCGTTTTTTAATGGTTTAAGTTTTAGTTAACGATAATAACCTGGATTTGACGATCCCCGTTCACACAGATCCGCGAAAACGACTAAAATCACTGTATTCTGCTGCCAGGCCAGTAGATGGCGATGTCACTTTGTAAAGAAACACTATGCGCTTATAGACTGAACACATAATATACATGCACATGATGTCACAGTTTTCACAAATTTACGTTTTTGTAGTTTACACAGAGGTGATAACGGTATTGGTTTCAAAAACAAGCACTCTGAAACCTTTTTTCAAAAGTTTGTTTTGAAAAAACGCCGTTGTTGTGTAAATGAACAGCCAAAATACATAAAAACGTTTCCGTTTTTAGTTGAAAACGGTGTCGTGTAAACGGCCTCTAAATCGATGTGATGTCTGACAGAGAGGCTGATGGGAGTTTGAGTATTCACACAAATGAAACTCAAAGACACTCACTGGTTGTCCTTTGGCACCTTGCTCTCCCTTCATGCCCTGGTCTCCCGTTGCCCCCTCCATGCCTTTCACACCCGCAGGTCCTCTGTCGCCCGGTAAACCCGTCTCGCCCTGCAGACGCACAGAGGTCAAAGGTCAAAGGCTGTCAAAGCACTTAGTATCATTGCATTCTGGGATCTAGTCTTTCACCGTGTTTGCTGCACATTTTGGCCAACATAGTACATTATCAAGGTAAAACTGAGAAGAAACAAAAGCAACAATTGAGTGATATTGACCTTTAACCCCGCTGGCCCTCTCTCTCCAACCACACCTGGAAGTCCGAGCTCACCCCGCGGGCCAGGAAGTCCTGCCCTGCCCTCTAGACCGGTATCCCCACGGTGACCCTGCAAACACACGTCAATCAAAGTGACAGCCAATCAGAGCACAGTATATTCCAGGAACCACATGTGCGCAGAAACAAAATATCATCAAATCAGCATAAAGCTTCAATCCAAAATATATAAGCTCCAATCAGATCACCTCCCGCCCTTAAAGGGGTCATGAATTGAGAAATCAACTTTTCCTTGAGTTTTTGATATATAAGAGTTCATCGTACTGTAAGAATATCCTGTAAGTTTCAGAACTGAAAACTTCCTTGTTACTCCAATAAAAGCTTTTATTGACACCAGACCCAGAGAATGACTGATCCTGGAATGTGCCTATAGATAGGTGAAACTCCGCCTCCGCAGAAGAAATCAACGCCTACTTCATCATTGCAGCGTTAGCCCCGCCCACTGGTGTGTTAGTGAGATGAGGAGGAGAGAAGAGCGATACAGGACTAAAATAACATTAACTTTCAAAGGATCCTAATGCTAGGAATATGGTTATTTATTTTCAACAATGTGAATGTCTCAGTTGAGCTTTATTTATTTGTATTCGGTACATTTCACTGTGGATTCTTTGGTAAATCAATCGCATTTTGCTTTGCAAACAGACTTTTACGATATGGACTCGACAGTAATGCGACAACATGTGAGTAACTGTGTTCATTCTAATGCCTGATCTGATATTAATGATTCAAGTACAGTCAGATGTTCTTTGTCTATGTGTCAGTAAATCAAACCAGTGAATAAACGTTTAACTTCACGTTATTTCTCTTAGTAGGATGAAAATAATCTGTTATTTTAATGGTGATTAAAATATAAACAGAAAGCGATCAAAGAACGCTCCCTTTACAATCGCTGGAGCTGTCAATCAAACAGAGCGAGTTTATCAGTGACTGAGTTCTGGACTCACGCCAAAACTCCCATTTTATTCAACGAATCTCTTAGTTACATCGTGTTTGCACTGTTAGTTGTGATGAAAGCATTCGTTAGTGTGCAGAAATTGAGTTGCAATGACGTGGGCGTTTACACTGAAGTCTCACACAGACACGCCCCTTCAAACAGAGCGTTCAAATAAGATCCTAAAATCAGGGTAGGAAAAATGCCTTTGTTTCTAAATTATGACCATTTTTGATGTAAAAAAGCATACTAACATTATAAATGCACCCCAGGAAACATTATAAAACAATAAAACAACGCAGTTCATGACCCCTTTATGACAGGTGAAACACAAAATGAGCTGACTGATCGCTTATGCAACTCTAAACTTCCCACATGCACTTTAATGTGCTGAAACACAGACAAGGATTTCATTGTGGAAAAAGATCAGGAAAGAGAATTAGATGATGGAGGACAGCGCTGGATCTGGGATTCGTCTGCATGATCTTATGACTGTAACGTTAAACACAAGATGACGTACGGCTTTAATCGAACGATAATTACAGGAAGAAACAGTGAGAGAATGACACTATAAAACTATAAAAATACACTATAAACACCAAGGCAACATTTTCATTTAGTTTAAGTTGAAGAACTAAAACTGAAATTTAAATAATAAATAAACTATAGATATATATATATATTTTTTTTTAAAAAAAACTAATAAACCATAATAAACTTAACCTTTTTCTATTTAATTTAGAATTCTTATTTTATTTCTGATTTTCATTTAGTTTATGTTGAATGTAACTAAAACTAAAACTGAAATAAAATAAAGAATATATAGAAATATTGGAACAAATCAATAAAAATGACAAAACACAAAAAATATCGCTAAAACTCTAACTAAAATTAAAATAAAAACAGAAAATATAAATATAAAAACTAACTAAATAACAGTAAATTAATGATAACAAAACACCAATTTAATAAAACAACACTTTATTTTCCTCATGATCCTACAAACCTTGTGCTTTAAAGTTATCTGATTTAAAATGATTGAAAGTATTGAAATTCATTATTTTTTTAATCTATGTGTTGGAGCAGATAAAGCATCATCAGTGTTTAAAAGCATCCCAGAATGCATCTGATAAAGCTGGACAAAGTTTTCATTTATGTCACACATTTTGATCACTACATCATTCAAACTGTGAGTTTTCAACACATTACTATTATCCTCACATGTGCAAAACAGTCAGTGTTCAAACTCTCATTATAATTACATCACTCATTTCGCTTTTGGTTATGTAACACACAAACACACACACACACACACACACACACACACAGCTGAATGTCGCCCAAAAGCGTCTCTAATGTACAGCGTTTACACACAGCTGCACGGTATGGAAAATAAGTGCTTATAATTGAAAGAAACACTTGGATACGTCTGAATCAGCAAAACATCTGGCCGACCTGCAAACACTGGCCAGCAGAAAAACCACAAACACCTCAGAAATGAGTTACATAACAGCATTCATTTATCAGACGGGCCGTTAGTACAGAAATAAAGAGAGGAAATGAGCCAAACAGATCAATCACATGAGGAGAACATCACTGGCTTCATGTTAAAGTCAACATCAAATCAACTTCATTTACCTGAATGTCTGATTAAGAGCCTTTCATTAGTGCATGTTCTACAGAAACTAATATTTATCTTCACTGTCTTTCATCAAAGTGCTGTGGATACTTTCACCATCCGATCAATTCCTGATGGAGAAAATCCGCTCTAGATTCTAGAAGTGTACTCGTTTCTTTCTCTTATTCAGTTTTTCACTCATAAAGTCTCATAAATGGTCGAATGGGCTGCATCATGTTGATTTTTAGAGGATTCTGTCAAGCCTAAATTATTGTTCAGATATTTTCACATTTGAATTACGCAGAAAACTAACGTATAAAGTAGAATATGGAAAAAAAAAATACAATTTTGGTTGAATTTAACATTGTGAAATGAAAGCAAGATAATGCGTGCCACTAACTGATAGTAATAAATACAGCAAAATCAGAGTTTTCCCCGATAAAAATACACAAAAATAACATGAAAAACCACAGGCCTCAAAGATATGCACTGTAAAAAAAAAAAGATTTTCCGAAGTTGTACATGAAGATGATTGGAGTATGTTTTACAAGAAGTACTATTACAGTTGTTCTAATTCAATTTCGCATTTAATTCAATGTGTTACTTGCCATTTGGAATTATTTGTGAAATTTATTAGCAATTTCTGAGTGAAAATTGTTTCAAAGTAAATCCTACACCAAACCTTTTTCAATGTACATATAAAGTAAAACAAGCTTTAACATAATTACCTCCAAAAAAAAAAAGGTCTGTATATAAATGAGACTTCACAGAATACTTTGGAATAAGTTTAAAGGGGACCTTTAATGCCCCTTTCACAAGATGTAATATCAGTCTCTGGTGTCCCCAGAATGTGTCTGTGAAGTTTCAGCTCAAAATACCCCACAGATCATTTATTATAGCTTGTCAAATTTGCCCCTATTTGGGTGTGAGCAAAAACACGCCGTTTTTGTGTGTGTCCCTTTAAATGCAAATGAGCTGCTGCTCCCGGCCCCCTTTCCAGAAGAGGGCGGAGCTTTAACAGCTCGCGCTTCGGTCGCTCAACAACAACAAAGCTGGAGAATCTCACGCAGCCAAAATGAGGATTGTCAGTAACGGTGTTCAGCCTTACATTGTTCAAACCGGAGTCGACACTGATGGAGAGACTCAGGAAGAAGTTACAACTTTTAGGACGTTTCTGAACGGTTAGTGGATAAATTTATGTAGTTGCTGTGGAGTTGATTCAACTCATCGACTAGCATGTGCCGTCATGTTAATCTTTTGTGCAAATCCAGCGTTGAATTGACCCTCATTTGTGAAGCAGTCCGGCGTAAAATGACGGCATGTCAACAACACTCTACTACAACAACTCTTCCTCTTCTCTAAAGCAGCCCAACATGGCCACACCCCCTTTGTTGTGTGTTCTCAGGGGCGGGGTTTATGTAAATTTTAGGGTTTGTGATGTCACTAACCCGGGAAGAAGCTCGTTGTAGTCCCTACCAGCCGTTTGTTGTAGTCCTTAAACAACCCTTTGCATTGTTTATGCTCTAACAGCAGCATTACACATTAACTAAAGTTAAAAAAGTGAAATAATAATCAACTACCCCTTTAAAATAAGTTTAAGATACGTTTTAGTAGCACATGGAGATTGTCGCTTCAGCAAATGAAACTGTCGGTGTCGTGTGTATTTGTTATTTCACACTCACTGTTCGGCCTTTCGATCCAGGGAGACCTGGTAAACCGGGAAGACCAGGAAGCCCGTTGGATCCCGGATACCCGTCCGTCCCTCTGGGCCCCGGCAAACCCACTGGACCCTAAAGACGAGATGGAAATGAAAAGCATGAGAGAGTCACATGACCACAGCATCCTGCCAGAGGGGGCGGAGCCTGCAGCTGCTGTTTACATATGGTATTAAAGGCATAGTTCACCCAAAAATGAAAATTATCCCATGATTTACTCACCCTCAAGCCATCCTAGGTGTATATGACTATCTTCTTTCAGACAAACACAAATATATAATAGATTTATAATGGCAGTGAATGGGGCTCGAGATTTTGAAGCCCAAAAAAGCATATCCATCCATCATAAATATAATCCAGTTGGTTAATAAAGGCCTTCTAAAGTGAAGCGATGTGTTTTTGTAAGAAAAATATCGATATTTAAAACTTTATAAACTATAATAACTGGCTTCCGTGTTCGTCAATACATTATGCGTCGGGTCATTGATTCGCGTACGACAGTAACTGAAAGCCAGTTATAATAGTTTTTAAAGTTTTAAATATGGATATTTTCTTACAAAAACCCATCGCTTCTCTTCAGAAGGCCTTTATTAACCCCCTGGAGTCGTATGGATTACTTTTATGATGGATGGATGCACTTTTTTGGGCTTCAAAATCTCGCCCCCCCATTCACTCCCATTATAAAGCTTGGAGTCAGGATATTTCTAAATATATCTCAGATTGTGTTCGTCTGAAAGAAGATAGTCATATACACCTAGGATGGCTTGAGGCTGAGTAAATCATGGGATAATTTTCATTTTTGGGTGAACTATCCCTTTAACACTTGAAAAGACAAGCCATCATAAATCATTATTAGATACTCACCTCAAGACCTGGTGCTCCAGCGAGGCCTCGGGATCCTTTCTTACCAGCGAGTCCCTAAAAACACACACATAAACTTATTTAGTACCCTTATATAAATCTCTGTTACCTAAGAATGTTTTTTATGACTTAAAAGAAACATTTTTCCATTTCGTGATAAAGAATCTGCTATAATCTTCTCTTATTCAAGCACAAAATTCCTGATACGATGGAATTAAGCCATGCTGGGTGGCCAAAAGCACTTCTCTCAGACTGTTAATGCCGTTCATTGGCTAATATCTGAATGGGATATTTGTGACAGTGAATGAGGCTTTACAGGAGACTTACAGGATGGATTTGCAAAGAGAAACAAGCATACAAGGGAATATAAAATTCCTTCTGTTACACAACTAAATACACACACTACAGTGGTGACCTGCCATTGACTTCTGTTGTTTTTAAATGAAACTATTCATGTTGACTATAGACTTATGCATACAGCAAAATCACATACTGCACACAGTATACATACTACATAGTGCAGAATTAATGCAAGTACACTTATACACACACAGACCTGAATTCCCTTCTCGCCCTTGGGTCCTGCTTCACCGGGCAGCCCAGGAGATCCCTGGACAATAATGAAAATATCTCTCTTTAACTTCATTATGCAGTGTGATGTTACGCTGGTCCACAGGCGTGTGGCCAGGGTCCAAAATTAACTACATAAAAAACTGCAAAAATTGGCTTTGCCAAGTCAAATTTTCCGGTAACTTAATTAGGAAAGTTATGCAACAAAGCCTCTGCTCCGGGTCCTAGTGAGTTGCCTACCTAGACAGTGTTTTAAGGCATCATAGCTCAGAAAGTAAAAACTCAAACTCAGTTGCGAGTTGAATCTCTAGTGCACTTCTGATGACAAGAGCTATTTGCATCATGCACTAGTTGCTGCCTATGTAGAGCACTAGAATCTGCTGCTCACTAGGGTTTGTGTCAGAGTTGGTCACGTATCACACTTACAGGAGATCCCTGCTGACCGAGGGCTCCCCGAGCGCCGACGACCCCTGCGTGACCCTAAAACACACACAGACGTATTACTGCAGTGTTGACATAACAAATATGAATCTGAGTGTCGACTGTTTCTGATGAAAACAGGCCGACGGAGGAATTTCCTGCAGGGGAAAGAAGCACTCGAACGGATGTAGAGCAGTTTAATCTAGATCAAGAAGAACAAACAACATGAGATTCTGGTGCTTGCAAAAGTCACCGCCACTATGCTAGGACTTGCTATTCTATTGCTGAGGCGTTCTGAGTGCTTTAAACATGTTGCTGTTTGGTTGCTAGGGTGTTGCTATGCACTTGTTGAGGTGTTCAGAGGGATTTTTAACATGTTGCTGTGCGGTTGCTAGGGTGTTGCTATGTAGTTGTTGAAGTATTCTGAGGGATTTTTAACATGTGTGGTTGCTAGGGTGTTGCTATGTAGTTGTTGAAGTGTTCTGAGTGATTTTTAACATGTTGCTGTGTGGTTGCTAGGGTGTTGCTATGCAGTTGTTGAGGTGTTCTGAGTGACTTTTAACATGTAGCTTTGTGTTTGATAGGGTGTTGCTATGCAGTTGTTGAGGTGTTCTGAGTGACTTTTAACATGTTACTGTGTGGTTGCTAGGGTGTTGCTATGCACTTGTTAAGGTGTTCTGAGGAATTTTTTACATGTTGCTGTGTGGTTGCTAAGGTGTTGCTATGCAGTTGTTGAGGTGTTCTGAGTGACTTTTACCATGTTGCTGTGTGGTTGCTAGCGTGTTGCTATGCAGTTGTTGAGGTGTTCTGAGTGACTTTTACCATGTTGCTGTGCGGGTGATAGGGTGTTATTATGAAGTTGCTGAGGTGTTCTGAGTGTTTGTTTTATCATGTCACTGTGTGGTTACTAGGGTGTTGCTATGCATCTGCTGATGTGTTCTGAGAGTTTTTTTTATCATTTTGCTGTGTGGTTACTAGGTTGTTGCTATACAGTTGCTGAGGTGTTCTGAGTGTTTTAATCATGTTGCTGTGTAGTTGCTAGGGTGTTGCTATGCATCTGCTGATGTGTTCTGAGAGTTTTTTTTATCATGTCACTGTGTCGTTGCTAGGGTGTTGCTATATAGTTGCTGAGGTGTTCTGAGTGTTTTTAATCATGTTGCTGTATGATTGCTAGGGTGTTGCTATGCATTTGCTGAGGAGTTCTGAGAGTTTATTTTATCATGTTGCTGATGGTTGCTATGGTGTTTCTATGCATCTGCTGATGTGTTCTGAAAGGTTTTTTTTATCATGTCGCTGTGTGGTTGCTAGTGTGTTGCTATATAGCTGCTGTGGTGTTTTTAATCATGTTGCTGTGTGGTTGATAGGTTGTTGCTTATGTGTTCTGAGTGTGTTTTTATCATGTCACTGTGTGGTTGCTAGGGTGTTGCTATAAAGTTGCTGAGGTGTTCTGAGTGTTTTTAATCATGTTGCTGTATGATTGCTAGGGTGTTGCTATGCATTTGCTGAGGAGTTCTGAGAGTTTATTTTATCATGTTGCTGATGGTTGCTATGGTGTTTCTATGCATCTGCTGATGTGTTCTGAAAGGTTTTTTTTTATCATGTCGCTGTGTGGTTGCTAGTGTGTTGCTATATAGCTGCTGAGGTGTTTTTAATCATGTTGCTGTGTGGTTGCTAGGGTGTTGCTATGCATCTGCTGATGTGTTCTGAGAATTTTTTTCATCATTTTGCTGTGTGGTTGCTAGGGTGTTGCTATGCATCTGCTGATGTGTTCTGAGAATTTTTTTCATCATTTTGCTGTGTGGTTGATAGGTTGTTGCTTATGTGTTCTGAGTGTGTTTTTATCATGTCACTGTGTGGTTGCTAGGGTGTTGCTATAAAGTTGCTGAGGTGTTCTGAGTGTTTCTAATCATGTTGCTGTGTGGTTGCTAGGGTGTTGCTATGCATCTGCCGATGTGTTCTGAGAGGTTTTTTTTTTTATCATTTTGCTGTGTGGTTACTAGGTTGTTGCTATACAGTTGCTGAGGTGTTCTGAGAGTTTGTTTTATAATGCTTCAACAAAGCTAAACTCAACTTGTTCTCCTTCTTAATGGTATTAACTGAGTAAATCACTGTGGGCACTACAGTTAAAAGATAAGCTAGTTAGCGAACAGGAATGATTTTTCCAAAGCATGAAATTCCTCCTTACAGAGACACTAACCTGATATCCATCATCTCCTGGTTCCCCACGTTCACCTTTCTCTCCTGGAGCGCCCTGTAAAAACACACACACACACACACACACACTGATATGTTGTTTTATTTCTTCATTATAGAGATGTAAATATCATCGGCTCTTTATTTAGTGATTTCATTCCAGATGTTGAACAAAAACAGGAAGTTAAAGGAAATTAAGACCTACTGGTTCACCTAAGGGCCCGGGCGGTCCTGCCGTTTTACCGTCTTCTCCTGGGTAACCCTGAAAAAACACACATAATCAGTCAAACTCAGAATCTAAAATGCATTTTCACACTATTATTTTTTAAACTTTGGCTTAACACCAATTATAGATCCTTTCACAATATGATTTACTGCTTTTTGCATAGACTACATAAGAGTTTTAAGCATTATATGTAATAATATAACCCAAAGAGGACATTTAGACTGTGATTATTGTTCAATATATCAAATTATGTTGTATAACCTTTTCTCCCTTTGGTCCCGGGGGGCCTGCTGGACCTTGCTTGCCAGTGTGACCCTATGGATAAAGAAAAAGAAAGATAAAAACAGATTATTTTCTTGTCTAATCCTAAGAAAGACTCCTTTTTGAGTGGTAATATACTGGCTGGGCTGATTAATTGGCAGACATTTGAGATAAACAAACAATAATCATGTCTGGTTGGTCTTCGTTTTGTAAAGTGCGCATTCCAAACAAATCCACAAAAGTGATACTTTAGGGATTTACTCCTAAAACTTTCTGCCAGTGTGAGTGTTTGTTTTTGTAAGCATTCACGAGTGCATATATTTGCATGCATGTCTTCTGAAACTGCAACTCACTTCGTAACCTTGCAGTCCCGGCTCTCCCTGAGGTCCCATAACTCCAGGTCGACCCTGCAAGGTAATGAACAAAACACACTCATACGTTAGCTCGTGTTTGATGGCGTACTCGTCGTACCTCAACAAATAACCTGCTAAAAATAACCCAAGTGTTTCCTGTCAGCAATGTTGTCCTGAAAAACATATTATTGGATGGTGTCTTAAAAAAATGACTCCTGCTGCTCATCCCATTATGACTTCTTGGAAAAGCATTCACTTATGAAAACAAGACGGTAGGTTTCCCTAACGACACTTGTTTTTATATTTCATCGATGTCGTTAAACCCCGAGGGAAACGCTGGGGCAAAATAAAACAATTCCAGACATTTTCTCTGCTTATAAAATCCGGCCTAAAACCACCAAATCAGCAGGCGCTTAACTGCATTGTACAAGAAAAGCGGATTAGACCCTAGTATCTCTAACGGCATTAGTGTAAATCCCATCAAAAAGCTTTGGGTCAATTCCAAATCCTGCTAATGTTTATACACACCTTAATTGAGCCAGTAAAAACAGCGAGTTTGAGGGTAAAACACATTTTAAAAAAGCCCAAGGAAATGATTACGCTTCTGTAACTCACTGATTCAGCTCATATAGTAATCATTTTTAATACCCAATTACTTTAACCGTAACACTTTGCAATTAGGTTTTGTAATGCATTTTTTTTTTTTGTATGCTGTAAAAATATATTGCTCATTGTTAGTTAATGCTTTAACTAATGTTAACAAATGAGTGACACCACTTTAACTGACAAAACAATCCAATAACACGTTACTATTTATTATTTAATTATTAATTATTTATATAATACACCGTTATCTAGGACTCCCCCAGTGGTGCAATCAAATACAGCAACACAATGCAGTATCATTTTAAGGTTGTGGATTCAAGCTACACAATATTCCCAAATTTCCCCTTGTTAATGAATTCAGTGCATCCATTTCTCTCATTCGGACTGTATTGTTTGGCTCTGCTATTGAAGTGTTTGTCACGGTGATTAGGGTAATCACGTCTTTAGGATTTGCACAGCCAATTCTCGATCTCATCATCAGAAGACTTAGAGAAAGAGGGATGCGTTAAAGGAGAAAGCACACTAACTGCGGGTCCTCTGGTTCCACGAGCACCTTTGAGTCCTCTCTCCCCAGTCTGTCCGATTTCGCCTGGCGAGCCCATTTCTCCCAGGTGACCAGGCGGCCCTTTCTCACCCTACGAAAGAGGAAGATGGTAATATCAATGGGAAGGGTCTACTGGTCTACACTGCTCTACGAATGTAATGTGAAAATAAAGAGCGAGCCAAGATGAAGAAGAAGGGGTGTTGTGAAAAGTTGGTAACACTACAGTATGGTCTAATTTGTTAATTTTCGATTATTAACTAACGAAAGTATTAACTAACATGAGCTAACAGTGAGCAAACATCACAGTAAAACAGTCAAAAAAATATTTTGGTCAATGTTAGTTAATATAAACAAAATTGTTCATTGTTTGTTCATATCAGTTCACAGTGCATTAACTAATGTTAACAAATACAACTTAAAATTGTAAAAATAAATGCTGTAGAAGTATTGTTCATTGTTAGTTCATGTTAACTAATGCAGTTAACTAATTTTAACAAATGAAACCTTATAAGAGTTACTAAGTAATTTGTGAATCTGGAAGGAGTACCACAGGGCTCTATCCGAGGTCCACTTTACTTCTGACACAATAACTCCAGACTGTAAACACTTCAGTCTCCTCTCTTGTGCACTTAAAATGTAGGGGTTCCTCATATAGTTTTGATGCAATTTAATGAGGTTTTGTGGCTATAATTAATTTTGATCCAGAAATGCTGATACCTTCTTTCCTGGACGTCCGCGGTTGCCTGGCAGACCCTGTTTGCCCTCGGGTCCCTGATATAGAAACATCTGCTTTAACTTCACATCATCAGGACAAATTTCAGACCATCTCATAACAGACTTGATTAACTAAAGAGCTGTTTGTGGAGAGATTTAATGTGAACATGTGCTCCCACACACAACTAAATGACACAAAAATGCATTATGTTGTATGCACTGCATCACTAACCGGGAAGCCTTTTGCCCCAGCATCTCCAGGAAGTCCTGGTGGGCCGGAGTCACCGATCTCGCCCCTTTCCCCGGCTTCTCCTATTGGTCCACGGTCACCTGGCTCGCCCTAAGAAGTGATAAAGTAACGGAAACATAAATTACATGAAAATTATTTACAATAATGAGTGGGTTTAGGTACAACAGTTTTGGGAATCTTCATAACTTTGTCTTTAACATCAACCTGCCAAGGTTTTTTTCATGTATTATTAATGTGTATTGTCCCCGATTAAATAAACAAAGAAAGAAATAATAATGTGCCAAATAAAATGTATGCAAGTGCATTCTGGGCAAATCAAAGAAAAAACTCAAACACACGTTTTTACACAATTTGTGTACTGTCGATGCAAATACGCAGGGAAAAATGGTGTAGGATTTACTTTGAAACAATTTTCATTTAAAAATATCTATAGAAATTGATATTCATTTATAAATTTCAGAAATAATTACAAACAATATGTATACCTTAAATGCAGAACAAGTCATTTTGGATAAATGCCTCAATGTAAATGTACGTAGAAATGTCCTAAGAAAATCTGCAGTCTCACCTTTGGTCCGTCCTTCCCTTGATGTCCGTCCTCTCCGGGTGGCCCTGGAGGACCCTAAGACAAATGGTAACATGTCAGATCAGAATTTAAATGCAGAAAAGCATTATGGGATTCATCCCACACACCAGCTGTGCTGACCCTCAATGCTGATACTGCAGCAGAAATGTGCTTATTTGCTTTTCCTAGTAGCCATTACAGACATTTTTTATTTGTATAAGCAAATCAACATATCTGATTGCAATATTACTGAGATTACGGATAAATATTTTAGTTTGAATAACATATGAGAATTTTTTTCCACAAGGCAGTAATGAGAATGAGATTTGTGATTTATTTCTTTTGATTTTGGGGTGAAATACGAGCTGGATAAACTCATGACAGGTTTCATGAGATTCACCCGATGTCATAATATCCAATAACAAACAGAGAATTGCTTGAATAATTGAGCGAACAGAGACAAAGACATTCAGTGTGTGCGAGCGAGTGGACGGCCCGAGGGTCCGTCTTTAGATTATTGACACCGTTTGGCTCACGTCAGTTAAAGCAATAAAAATACACTGATGGATCACGTTCAGTTGGAGTGCGAATGGAGTCGGTGTGGGGTTTTGACTCACTCTGATGCCCAGTTGGCCCAGTTCACCCTCTTCTCCGACAGGCCCCATTTCACCCTGGAAAAAAGACAAAGACACGGTTGCCAAATGCCAATAGATCTCACTTTGATACTGTTAGTATTATTATTAAAGCTTGTCAGAATAAATCATCTGATTCCACTGCAAACAGCAGCTTTTGCGTTCCACAGAAGAATGTAAATAATACAGTCGTTTTCGGGTGAACTATCCCTTTAAGAGTTTTGGGCTGGTCTGTCTCACCTTCAGTCCAGGTTCACCCACAGGCCCCTGCTCTCCTTCAGGTCCTGGAGGTCCCTGCACGTACACAAAAGCGAGAAAATCACAAGAACATGAGCTCAATTAAATACCCTGCAACATAGTTCATTTACTAAAAATAATTAAATTGTGCTATTATTGACTTTTCTGTAGTGTTCTGTGTTGTGTTACCCTCCTTAGGGTGCCTATATTATGTAATTATTGAATTTAACACTATTGTATAACTCGGCACAGTCTGACTGTACTGTATTATCCCTTAATTAATTTGCAAATGCACATTTTACCACATAATTAGATGCAAGAGAAGTTATACGCTTCAATAAGTTTATTTCAGGAAATACCTCGTGACCTTGCTCTCCATCAGGTCCCGCGTCCCCCGGAGGGCCTCTGGACCCCTAAACGATCAAAACCAAACAGTCACATTCACATAAGTATGAAATAAATATGAAATCATGCACAATTACCAAAAATAAACAAACTTGAATTTCCCATAACCAGTCCTGCTTGGTCTTGTTTTGGTAATATAAATCAGCATTTCGCGTATCGCACTTGGCGTTGGATGTGAAGGGGTCTTACTGTTAAGCCTAACTTGAAGTGAACTTTGCCATGTATGTTTTAGTGCACATATGAGCAGCATAAGAGTCATTGTTCACGTGTGGACACATGTACGCATGAGCGAGTGTCAGACGCACAGGGAATCAAAGAGTGGAAACAAGAAGCTGTTCCAGAGACACTGTTAAAAGTCTTTCATCTGCTGTCAGTGTGGCTGAATGTGTTTAGACGTAATGACACGAAACATGCTGGAAATGCCACAAGGAGGAGCTAAACGAACCCTCTGAGGCCTTCATATCACGACTTACATGTGTTACACAAGAAAGATGCAACAACAAGCAGCAAAAACATCATATATAAATGCTGCGACTATACACAGCACATTTCTGAAAGTTTAGCACATATGAACAACAATGTGAGATACAAATGAACATCCAGTTATAGAAATATTACAGAAATATTTTTAAAAATCAGGTCAGTATTGAAACTAAAACTATTTAAAAATTTTGTTAATTGAAATGAAGCTGAAATAAAATATAAATATTAGATGAAAAACTTAAATGTAAATAAACGTAAGAAATGTTTAGAATTTGGCAACTAACTTAAAATGAGTTTACGTTGAAATACTAAAATTACGAAAACTAAAACTCAAATATTATATAAATTAAAGCTATATAGAAATCAGGTCAGTATTGAAACTAAAACTATTTAAAAAATTTGTTAATTGAAATGAAACTGAAATAAAATATAAATATTAGATGAAAAACTTAAACGTAAAAAACTTTTTTACAATTTGGCAACTAACTTAAAATGAGTTGAAATACAACATTACTAAAACTTTAAATAAAGTGAAAACTAAAAATATGAAAATAAAGCTAATTTAGAATATTAACAAACACTATGATAGTAAATATATGATACTAAATAACACTGAACCAGCACTAAAAGTGACTGAGCTGTGCCATGCAGAAGTCTTTCATTATTTTCTATGTAAACACAGCCCTCGTTATGCGAATTGGGCTCGTTTGAGAATGCAAATTTGGGTTTGTGTTGTAATACTCACAGGTTCACCTGGAGGACCTTTTTCACCTGTGCTGCCAGGTGGACCTGCTTTACCCTGTAAAACACACACACACACACACCAATTACATGTGATTCATATACATGTTTAGACTTTATAAAATCTGATTATACATAATTCACTTTAAAAAACATTCGATAGAACAGAAAAATCACAAATGAGATCTCAATAATATCACTGTTTCTCCTGGACGGTAGTGAGAATAAATATATAGCAAAAGGAGAAAAAGACCCCAGTACAGGGTTATTACTGCTAACTAAAAATAAAATTAAAAACATTAACAGACATACTAAAATAAAATAAAATAAAACTTAAGCATATTTTATTTCAGCTAGTTGTCAAAGCAAAATTTCTCATTTTCATTTAGTCTAACTTGAAGTACTAAAACAACTAAAACTGAAATAAAAATTAATAAAAAAAAAAAAAACTATATACATATTAAAAAACAACAACTAATAAAAATGATGAAAATACACAACAAAGTTAGTAAAACTTTAATTATAATTAACTATTAAAATAACAAAATCTAAAATAAAAATTAATAAAAACATACATATCTGATAAAAAACAATAACTAATAAAAATGACTAAATATTCAATATACGATATAATAATTAATTTCCTCATTTTACTAAATTGTGCATACAATGTAATTTGTTCCCTCGTATTACTAAATTACTTTTACTACACACAATTACACGACAGTGTTTTCAACTAAAAACGAAACACTTTTATGCATTTTGCGTTTCATTTAAAAATGCAAACTTTTGAAAACAGGTTTCAAAGTGCAATTTTTTGAAAACGTTACCGTTATCATCTCTGTTTAAAACTACAAAAACGTGAATTTGTTAAAACTGTAATGTCATGCGCATGTGTGTTACATGTTCAGTCTATAGACGTGTAGTGTTTATTTACAAAGAGACATCGCCATCTACTGGCCTGGCAGCAGAATACAGCGATTTTAGACATTTTCGTGGATCCGTGTGAAAGCGGATCGTTTTGATAATGTTGTCGTCTGTACGAGAAAAACGCAAAGGAAAAACTTTTCCATTGTAATAATTTGATCCCTGTTTTTCTAAATCATGGCCACACTGAATAATTCATCCCCTGGTTTTGATTGATCCATGATTTAGTCAAATGAGGGAACGAATTAAAGCATGCATGTATTAGTAAGTAATAAGAACAAATTAATTTGTGGCCACTATATACTTCTTTCCCCCCACACATCATATATATATTTGTTAATTAAAAGTTAACTTTATATATGTAGAGTGGTTGATTTGGTTGCAAAACATTCCTTCTTTACAGAAGCTCTTCAAGGAAATGATAAGTTTGTGTTTGTTTCTATGATGGAAACGTAACCATGAGCCGTAATCCAGCAGGGACCGTGAGTCTTTCTTCTCTTATTTTCTTCCTCTGTTTTGCTTCCCGTCTTTCTCAATCACTATCAGTACAGACACCGACGTTGAGAAACAGGAATCGCTCTGGGTTTAACATCCACCTGTCTTATCAAACTATTTCTCAACAGAGACGGCTGATGCTCAGTTTCCAAGACGCTGATACCTGCTTTAATAACACTGACATCACCACTTTCATCACAAGCCACACGTGCGCTTTCATTTTCCAGAAGTAAATCTCTGCACAATAAATGCTTCCATATGTTCACTTCACACGCTTCATATTCAAGGAGATAAATTCACATAAATCAGATTTTTAGGCAACATGATCACATCTTACTGGCCAGATTCAAAGACAGCATTACATGCAGCATCCCAGGCAATCCCAGAATGCACTGCCATGAACAAACTGTGTTACATTCAGTTGTGAGTCGTGTGCTTTGTATGATGCATTTCCAAAACAGCCACTTGTAAGATTTCATGATGTTGCCTTAGAAGGTAGCTGACTATGTAGGTTTTCATTTTTAAAGAAACTTTTATTCAGCAAAGACGTTTATAACGTTACAAAAGGTTCTATTTCAAATAAATGTTGTTCTTTTAGAACTTTCTATTCATCAAAGAATCCTGAAAAATTAAATATGTCACGATTTCCACAAAAATATGAAACTGTTGATAATAACAAGAAATTTTTCCTGAGCAGCAAATGTGGAAACCTGAGTGAAAATGTCCTACCTAACACATAACAGTTCTGTTTGTTGGTGTAAAGTGAAGTTGATTCGGTGAAATTAAATCATTTATTTCACTTAAAATCAGTTGATTTGATTTTGCTCAACAAAAAAAGCCCAGCGTCCTCTAGTTCCCATGCGCGGCACAAGAGGACGCTGTGAGCTCATGAGCTCCTAAAACCCCTCAGGCTTAAACAAACCGTGTGAAGTTTAAACACACATCCTGAGAGGAGAGGAAACACACACTGACCTGTGACGACACACTGCTGGCTGACTCTGGCTCCTTAATGATTATTTCCATACTTTTGAGTATTAAAAGGAAATTAAATAGTATTTGTTTAAAAAAAATAAAAAATTGTTTAAATAAATAAACAATTACTTTATGTACTTTTGAGTATTTTAAGAAAATAACATTTAAACAAAAATAATTGTATTTTGTCAACATATTTTACTATTTTTATATGAATATTTTAATACTTTTGAGCACTAAAATAATTGTATTGATTTAAACAAAAATAACAGTATTTTGGCAACATGTTTTACTATTTTAATATGACAATATTAATACTTTTGAGCACACTGATTTACTATTTTTAAATCAAGGTATCAGTTAATATCTCTAACTCTATTTATCTTCAACTTCATGTTTCCATAAATCAGTCAGTGACTAGACTAATTTATGTCTGTGAGAACCACATGACACAAAAACAGTTCTCAGTTCCTTTCATTTTGGACAGAATTAAATTACAATGATGTAGTTCATTGAGTCGAGAACCACTCCAACTCTGTGGCTGATTTGTGAGGCTCATAAGAATCGATCTACACTGGAATACAAAAGCAGCCCTGTTAAGAAAGCAGCTGTCACACTGCTGAAACCTAGTTAAGCCAGTAGCATCACAATTTCTAGTCAGTTCCTCCTCAACACTGGCACACAGAAAGACACTTACAGGGGCTCCTGCTGCTCCTCTCTTCCCTGGACCTCCAGCTTTACCCTACAAACAAACACAAACACACATCAACAACAAGATCACTGACCTCCTCTGAACAAAAGACATAAATCTACATGATCTGTGCTTTGAGTTGAAGCAGAAGACCAGATTTATAACTAACGACTGATGGAGCTCATGCGTGCTTGTCATGTCTCTCTGATCTCTCAGCTGTACACTTCTGCCTCATGTGTGTATTTAATATTATTTGTAACTAGCTGTACCTTTGGGGATGGAGAAAAATGACCCAAAAAGTATTTTCTAAATCTGCAAAAACTCCTCTTGTATGTGTCTTTAAACAGGCTTTATGGTCCAAAAAGGGCTAAATCATGTCTTTATTCACTTCTGAAAATGGCAAAATATGCGTTTAGGGTTTGGCTTTGCTTTAGCAGTGTTATTTTTAGTTTTACTGACATACTATTATAGCTTTTATTAATACTTGTCATTTTAATTTCAGTTATAGTTTTAGTAGTTTTGTTGTATGTTTTTGTCATTTTTAAAATATGTGCATATAGTTTTATTTATTTGTTTATTTGTTTGTTTGTTTATTTCAGTTTTAGTTATTTTAGTACAAGTTAAATTAAATTAAAATATAAATTAAAAATAATAATGTTGCCTTAGTAACTAGCTGAAATAAGATAAGTTTAATTTTTTTCTATATTTGACTTTATTTTATTTCAAGTAATGAATGTTTCAAGGCCATAAAATGTTTTTATGGTCTTAGTATTAGTTAATTATAATAACCCAGGTCTGTAGTTATTTTAATTAGTGTAATACAAATTATTTATTAGTATTTTAGTTTATAGTTTTTATTAATATTTCAAATTAGCTTTTATTTTTAAATGTTAAGTTTTCATTTTAATTTTAGTTTAAGTTTTAATAATCATTTTTTCATGTGCTTTATTATTATTGATAATATTACTATTTATCTTATATTTAATTTAATTTTAGATTTAATTTAATTTTGCTTAATTTTGCTTAACTTTGTTAATGTTAGTACTTTTTTAAGTTTTTCATCTAATATTTATATGTTATTTTAGTTTTATTTCAATTAGTTTTAGTTAACAATAACAACACTGGTGTGTCCTCGTGAAAACATGTTTATCTAGCACATCTGATTGAGGACATACAGTCTCATATACAGTGACTGTTTTCATATAAAGCTTATTATGATGACTACAGACTAGCACAAACCCTCAAAAAACACATTCAATTGAAGTATGAGTAGTTTTCCCATTTGAAGATGTCCTTAAATGAAGATTTTGTCTCATTCATCTCACTTCTGGGGACATTTTTATTTCACACAGAGGTGCTTACGATGAATCCCGGAGCTCCATTCCTCCCCGCAGATCCCTTTTCACCCTGCAATATAAAAGCAGTCGAGAACGTCAAGCATGTGTGACGTGTCTGCGCATCATGATCATTCAGTGGCTTTGTAATGCAAATCAATGTAACTGCTGTCAGGTTTGCAATGGTGTGAAAGGCCCCATGAAATGATCTAAAGAGTGCAGTTTTCTATCCTGTGTGATATATTTCCTATTGAAGCAGGAAGTTCTAGTGACATAAATGATGCCATCACAATGCTTCCCAGAATCAAAGAGTTTAACTTTTATATAACTGTCAATGTATGAATATAATACACTCTTAGAAGAAAAGGTTATATATAGAGCCTAAAAGGGTTCCGTCAGGCACTTCATATATCAAACCTTTTAGTGGTTCCCATTATGGGATCATTTTATGGATTTAGTTTTAATTAATTAATTAATTTAGTTAATTCAATTTTATAAATGAAGCAGCTCATAAATACACTTTATTACTACAAAAAGTTGAAATAACCTGTTAAATATGAGTGTTATGCAATCATTTAAGACATTTATCCTTATATAGAACCTTTTTGGCATAAAGTGTCAGGAACTCTAGGGTTCTATATAGAACCTTTTTTCTAAAAGTATAGGTAATATACGGGATGCTGGTACCTTTACGCCCTCAGGGCCCGGTTCTCCTGTAGGGCCATCAGGTCCTCTCGGGCCCTAAAAGACAAAAACACACATATATTTCACACTTGTGAATAGGGTAAAAAATTAACTAATAAACATCATTATGATTCCCCAGCTGATTGATTACATTAAGAATTGCAAATTCTGAAATGTTATGTATAAATATGCAAATGAGGCATTGGCTAATTATACTGTATGTGCACTAATTTGTATACATTTCCAGAAAATAGATCTGAACATTGGATGAAGCCAGGTTCAAAATTCTTATTTGATTTTGTTGACATATTAGAGTTAATTTTTTTTACAGAATGGATTTTGGATATCTCTTTTTATCACTGCATAAATAATAAAAAAAACAAAAAAAAAAAAAACGTGTTTTTAGGATTAAAATGTTATATAAATCAGTGTGAATGATATTTGAAAAAACCCCACAGTAAAAACCTTCAGAATATAGTCAGGAATAAAACTGTAAATTTTGGTGTTTGTAAGTGCTGCTGAAGTGGTGGAAAAAACTTTTAAAGGTATGCAGTGTAACTGAAATATACAGACGCGAATAGAAAAAGTGCAATAAGATAAACACTTAAATGTGTGTTTTAGATGTTTTCTTTCCACTAGTCTGAAAGAAGACATGTTATGGAATCAAAATAGTAAAAAAGTTCAAAATTGACCATTGCATGAAAAAAAAAAAAATGTTTTGCCTGTAGCATCATGCCTTAAACCTCATGACTATCATATATCATCTATACAAAAAAAAAAAAAAAAAAAACCTTTCATGATGATCTTGTGAGATTTATTTTATAAATATTAAGTTCATCCTTATAAACAGTCCAGCTAGTTGATCAATGAGCCAACAGAGCGGAGACGACAGCCAGACCAAACACAACGAGAATCTAGCACAAGCCAAACAAAACCAAAAAAAGAGAGGTTCTGTTACAGAAACGAGTGTGCTACCTCGCTGTCGAACCCTCACTGAGATGCAACCTCATTAGTGACCACTTTGGAACACACTACATAGAGAACTGAAGCTACAAGAGATGCAACTCACAATTGATAATAATAGTTTGGTGATAAAATGTTGCTTACATGTGATATGTTTAAGTCAGTGTTGTTATTGTTTACTAAGACTATTAAAAAAATTATAAAATATAAATATAATAAAATATACAATTAAACATAAATATTAGAAACATTATCAAACTTATTAAACATTAATTATTAAAACTTAACTCAAACTCATAGACACACAAGGACATATCAGTGTTGTTATTGTTAACTAAAGCTAAAAAAATTGTGAACTGAAATAAAGCTGATATAAATTTTTGATGAAAAAAATTAAAAACTTAAGCAAAAATATGAAATGCTAGCAACTAACTGAAATAAATTGAAGAACTACAATTACTAAAACTAAAATAAAAATAAATTAAAGCTAAACTGAAATATTTTAAAAAGAAGTAAAAATGACAAAAGCACATAATATTGCTAAAACTTCAACTAAAAATTACTGAAAACAAATTGAAATAAACTAAGTTGAAGCACTAAAATTGCTAAAACTTAAAATAAAAATAAATTTAAGTTTTTAAAAAAAAAAAACTAAAATAAAAGTGAAAACTGAAAATATATAAAAAAATCGAATTCAATTTTAATAAATACTACAAAGCATTTAAATAATACTAAAAACGCTGGTTTAAATATTACATATTAAACTATTTTTCAATCTATATTTTTCAGTACTGAATGAATTAAAGGGATCTTTATAACAACATTTTTCTCATTTTGTTCACCATCTTGGAACGAGCATGTTGCAGTGCATTCTGGGAGTGCCATGCAATGCTGCCTTAGAATTTGGCCAAAAGAAGTTGATCTTAAAAGGCATTATAATGATTTTGAACAGCCACTGTATCTAGAACTGGCCTATAATGTCTTAAAAGCTGTCTCGTTAGTCCCATCTGTTGACGTTGGGTTCATGAACGGAGACTCTTGACTCTTCAGAAAGCCTGAGCTCTTTGTTCAGGATGTGTAAGTGATCTGTCTGCCATGTTTTAACATAGGGGTTTAAAGTCAACCATCCTCACCATCATTAAAATGAGATCTGCACAGTCTTATATAAACAGAACAGAGAGGAACATTCTCTTAATTGCAGAGTTTGGCATGAACCTCAAACCTCATTTCATCAGCTTCTGTAGCCTCTGACAGACTTCATCCTGTGTCATTAGGACTCACGTCAAACACACTCTTTCTCTTCGTCACTTATTATGTTAGTCAAGGTTTCCTGCACGTAATTCATGAATGTTTACCCTCACACTGACCTGTTATTAATTAAACTGGCTGTTTTTGCTACTGTAACTTTAAGACAGTTTAACCCTTTATGTTATGTTGCATTGGTTGTGAACATTAGTCTGTTATACGCCAGAATAAATCTAAATTAATTACAAAAGTGTAATGGGGAAAAAAAAAAAAAAATGCCAATACTGCAAATTAAATACAATAATGAAAATCTAACAAAAAATCTGAGAATTTTGTATGTATATATGTTACTGAAACTAAAACAATAAAAAAAAATTACTGGAAAGAAAATAAACATTAACTGAAAAAAATATATAAATAAATTATTTTATTTCAGATCGTTGCCAACATTTCTCATTTACATTTAGTTTAAGTTGAAGTTTTAAAATAACTAAAAATAAATAAAGTAAAACTTATTAAAAACTATACAGACATAATAAAAAAAAAACTAAAAAAAAAAAAAAAATGACAAAAACACACAATTAAATTACTAAAACTTACAAAATAAAACAGTAATTAGATTCAGTTTCTTTCTGATTTTGGGGTCATATTCAGTTTGACCACTAGAGGTCCCTGTGGTTTATCTAGCAAACATGATTCACTCAGTCAGCAAAACACGACAAAACTTGTAGCCACACTGATCGCTGAACAGATAGAGAGCTGAATGCAGTAAACTGAAGCATTGTACAAACAGAGCCTGTGGATTTATTACTAGGACAATCAGCCTGCGGTAAAAGTCTTTTTCAAGGAGAGTCTGTTCACTCAGCGGCCATATTTGCATATTTGGAGCTATTTCTGACATCCAAGACGAAGTCCTATCAACTTAAATAGGGGAATCCTGAAATCTCAGACACAGCTTGCCACACTCACAATTGAATAACATATTTCATCAAATCAGCAACAGAATCTGAATATGAACATGAAAACTAATGAACTAATAAAAATGACAAAAACAAACAACACAATTACTAAAACTTTAACGTAAATTAAATTGAAGACAGAAAATATAAAATCTAATGCAGAATATTCCGAAATCTGTTCTACTTGTGTTCACTAACATTGTTCAAACGTTTCACACTGTACAAAACTGTCAATCAAAGCTTTCCACCAGTCAAATCTTTCTCTTTTAGTTCAGATTCCTGACATCATTAGCAACACACACACACAAAAAAAAAAACAAGTAACAAAAGCATCAGTTTGTTTCACTACTCGTCTTACCCTCCGTCCTTTGGGCCCGGGAACGCCTGCAGCTCCTCTCGGCCCTTGTGGACCCTTGAGAAAAAGAGACAGACAGAAAGAATCAAAGTAAAATTTCAACTTAGATGTGGAAAGTTTCTCTTAACCTCAGTTTTACATCCCAAAATCGACCACAACCACTGTATCTGTGTGTATATCACTTCTACATTGGACAGTCTGAACATTAACCACAGCAATTTTGAAGTCTCTAACTCAATCCCTCTAGCGCCACCAACTGTCCAAATTTGCACTCTTGTTTATGCTAATAACTTTTGAACCATAAGGGCAAGAAACTTAATATTTTTCCTCTGATTGCTTGGCTCAAGACGATTCATCATGAAAAAAAAAAATCCGCCATTTTGAATTTTCTGAAAAACCTACTTTTTCAAACTCATCCTAGATGGTTTGTCTGATTTTCACCAAAATTGGCTCAGATCATCTTCAAATCATGCTGGCAAAAAGTTATTAAAAGCTTTTTTCGTTCTGGAATAACGCTTGAACGAATTCGACGAACAGCACGCCAAATTGGATGCGAGGCTATATCTCCGCAACGCTTTAGTGTATTGAGACTAATCTTGGTACATGTCATCACAAGCATGACCTGAGGCTACATGCAGCATTTCAGGACAGCGCCACCTACTGGTCAGGAGATATGAAAAATGGCTTATTTTGCTTATAACTACTGAATGGTTTGCCCAAAAATTATGTGTCATGTGTGTATGTGTCATCAGGACTCCTGAAGGTACTGAAGCTTTTCATTAATTTTGCTTATTTTAATGAAACTGGTCTTGATAGATTCCTTGGGTCATATCTAGAACAATGATGCCAATTATGTCATATTCATTCGAACTTGCTGTCCGCCATTTTGAATTTCTACTTTTTCAAACTCCTCCTAGAATATTGGTCGGATTTTCACCAAAATCGTCTCAGATCATCTTCATACCATGATGGCAAAAAAGTTATTAAAAGCTTTTTGACAGACCAAACCGTTCTTGAATAAAGCATCAACAAATTTGATGGCACGGTGCCAAGCTGATTCTGAGGCTGTAACTCTGCAACGCTTTGACATATTGACACCAAACTTTGTACATGTCATGTTCTCCTCACGCTGACCACACAACATCGATTTGGCACATCAGTGCCACCTATTGGTCAAAAGTGATAAGCAATTTAATCAGATTAATAGTGACTGCATTTGTGATTTGTCAGCCATTTTGACTAAAATAATCTGAAAATGTCTTTAATCACTCATTGTTGCAGTTGGTCTGATGCTTCCAGCCATGCTTAGCAGCAATTTTTTCGATTTCATTCTGAGGATTTTTTTTTTTTTCAGATTAAATTCGCATCTCAAACAGCAGAGGATCATGGGTAAACTTACTGGTGGACCTTGTGGGCCAAAATCTCCAGGACCTCCTGGAAGACCCGGATAACCCTAATACAAAGAGACAGACACACGGTTATCACCATAAACCCACTAACCACCGACCCAACCAGCTACTGAACAGGTTAAGATCAGATCAGACCAAATGCTGATTTACACAGAAATCGTATTTACACACATTTTGCATTGTGCAACAATTTACATTCAAGAAACGATTGACTCTGCTTGTGTTTCATGAAAGTCTCAGTATATTTCAAAATGAAATGATGAAATGTGAACTGAACAAATTATGTTTTTCCTTAGTATTTTTGTCTTGTTTTACAGTACAAATATCTAAACATTCTTAAATCAAGATACATTTACTGGAGAAGCAAAATGACTGAAGATAAGCATAAGTCTTGTTTTCTGAAAAATTAAGATAAGAAAATGGGGTAATGAAAAATAAACTTGTTTCCCTTTACATTAAGTTTGACTGACAGATATGTGTTCTTGTTTTAAGCACTAACTCACTTAAGTTTGATCCAGTTTTCAGTAAAAAAATAAAATAAATAAAAAACAAAACAAACAAAAAACCCACTTAATATCTTCAGTCATTTTGCTTCTGGATCAACTGGGTTTGTGCTTAAAACAAGAACACATACAAGAAACGTATAGAAACAAGAAAACAAGACTTATGCTTATCTTCAGTCATTTCGCTTCTCCAGTAAATGTATCTTGATTTAAGAATATTTAGATATTTGTACTGGACAAGTCAAAAATACTCAGGAAGAAAAAATTTTTGCAGTGCAATGCATTTTAATATATGTTTGTTAATGTGAAATAAGTTCTTACTGTTGAACCTTTCTCTCCTGGAGGACCCAAAGGACCCGGAGGACCTCGATCACCCTGAACACACACAATAAACACAAACACAGTTACACTTTCTGACTGATTTAAGTCTACAAATCAGGTTATACTGTAGCTGATCCATTTCTTCACGGTGGAACACAATCATCATGTTTCATGTTTCCAAAATAGATCATAATGTATTTATGGTAAAATGGTTTGGTTTAAGATAAAGACCGTGTCTCAGTTTTGACCTTTTCTCCAGGTTGTCCGACCACTCCGGTTATTCCGATCATTCCCACTGGACCCTGAACAACACAGAGAACAAGAGCTGGTTACACACACACACACACACACACACACACTCCTGCATTCCTCATGTCAGATTTTGGAGAGGAACTGAAGAATTGCACTACAAGAGCATGTGGATGTGTGTGTAAATTATTTGAAGAATATCCAGGTAGCTATATAATATAATATAATATAATATAATCCTGAAAAATAAAATGTATCATGGTTTCCACAAAAATCTGAAGCTGCACACTGTTTTCAACATTGATAATAACAAATCATCATATTAGAATGATTTCTGAAGGATCATGTGACACTGAAGACTGGAGTAATGATGCTGAAAATTCAGCTTTGATCACAGAAATAAATTACATTTTACTATATATTCACAAAGAAAACAGCTGTTTTAGATTGGATTTTTTGTGTGTCATTTTTGGAGTACGACAGTATGAATTAATAGAAAGACAAAACGTAAATAATACACGAGGGTGAGTATTTTCACACACTGGCTAATATCATCTGCAATGATTCCAGGGACATTTACTAACAGAATCAATCAAGCTCATTGTGCTGAACTGCTCACATTTATCTTCCTGTTAACAAACAGATGTATTATGACAATAAAGTGTAAATAAAGTTTGCTTTTAGTGGAATGAACACAATGAACTCAATGTGCATTTGCACTCTCAGCGCTCATAAATCATCACAGACGTGAGACGTCACACTCCTGTACAACCCACAGGATTTTCCATAGTTGTCTGTATGTTGGTACAGTACAAGTGGGGTTTTGGGACGATTCCCAGCATGCACCATCAGCCCTGGGGAAATTTCCGAAGGTTAAGTCGGTTAATTTGTCAAAGAACAATCATTACATCAGATATCTTTGGCTCGTTTGACGACAAACTTCACAAACTTTTCCATGTCTGTTTCATGCTTGCCATTTACAATACAAAGCACATTATTGTAAGGTTTGAAAGATTCAATCGGGAAAAATAATGACTTTAAGTGTTAATAAATTGCTCAAGATCAATTAAAATTATACCGTATACTACCGGTCAAAAGTCTGGGGTTAGTTTTTGAAAAAGGTCTCTTCTGTTCACTAAGACTGCTTTTATTTTATAAAAAAAATACAGTAAAAATTGTGAAATATTATTACAGTTTAAAACAGCTGTTTTCTACGTGAATATATAGTAAAGTGTAATTTATTCCTGTGATCAAAGCTGAATTTTCAGCATCATCACTCCAGTCTTCAGTGTCACATGATCCTTCAGAAATCATTCTAATATGCTGATTTGCTGCTCAAGAAACATTTTTTTTCTATGATTCATTTTATTTAGTTCACAGCAATCTCCTCTAGAGTCACAAAAGAGATCAAAAACGTCTCAAACTGTGCTCTGATTTGCAAAGACGCCAAAATCTGCAATCAAAAACTCATTTGTCATCAAACTCTTCTCAGAGCAAATGATCTGAGCTGCTGTCCGTGTTCATTTTATATCTCTATACATCTGAGACAGAGAAGACGGACAGATTATATAAGAGTCAACGACGAGGGGAACCGATCCTGCTGGAGAACCGAGAAATAAAAAAACGAGCTTTCCGAAAGCATGCCAGACACCACAGATGTTCGTCGGGAAAGACACCAAGTGTAGGCTGGGATTGACGAGGCTTTCTGTATTTTCCTGGAAGAGTCGAGCGACGGCCAGCAGTACACAGACCTGCTGTAACAGTCACTACATCAAAATACTGTCATCAAAACCTCAGAGGACGGATATTCAGCAGCTCTCTGAGGAAAAACACACTCCAGATATGCTGAAAACATCTAAAATCACCTACATCATCATCATCATCATCATCCAGCAGCTACTGAAACGTTTCAGCTACTGTGAGTCAGTACAAATATCTAAACATTTTGACAGTAAATCAACTTGAGAAGCAAAATTTTTTAAGACGTCATGTCTTGTTTTCTGAAAATAACCTTCTGTGCTTTAAAAAACCCCGGGGATAAAAATACATATCTGAAGATCTAACTTTAAAAATAGCTTTTATTGCGCATGTTTCTTGTTGGTGTGAAGGCCTTTGAGAGGTTGAGGACTCGTATAACTAATCTGCAGATTTAAACCATTTTCCCCTCGGTCTGATCTCGTGGTGTTCATTTGGAAAGTGATGTCATGGCATTCATTAAAGACCTTGTGTTCTCCAGATTGCTGTTCTTGAAGTGGGGCCGTCGGGGCCCCTGCGCAGATTTTCTGCGGCTGATCTCTAATGCGTCACACATGTGAGCCCGTACACTATAGACCAACACAAACCAGAATGCAAATGTTATGACTGAGTCTATCATACAGAACTACAGCACCGCATGTTTTCCTGTGTCGTATTTAAAGCAAATCCTCCTCGAAAAACTCTCGAACGCAGTCTCGTCTTACCATTGGAAGATCGAGTGAAACCGTGGGGTAAGCGCATTTTTTCCAAGCGCAATCACTGTGTGTGTCCAAAACATCTCTGGAGAAGTTCATG